>ML685765.1:14355588-14408127 GCA_007922175.1 Pelusios castaneus | reverse complement strand
AAAGAAAGAAAGAAAGAAAGAAAGAAAGAAAGAAAGAAAGAAAGAAAATAGTGGATTCAGTGATAAAATTTGTCCCTTTGGGGGGGGGGGGATAAAGATACAAAAGATATTAATGTTTAAAAATTCAGTTGTCATGTCTTTATAAAGGCACATTTTCATGCTTAATACATTTGAAAACTGATAAAAGCACTTTCACCTTTCATACTTCTAAGTAGAGCAGTTCCAGGCTGACCACTCTCCATACTCAGTTGCAAAGTGCTTTTAGAGTTGAGTAAAAACTTTAATTCCCATGAAACTGAGGTTACGAGTAATTAAATGGCTTGTCCAAAGTTACAGTGATGAGTGATAGGCGGAGTTGGAAGAGAACCCCAAACACCTTTCCCTTTTCTTTTAACCCCAGTTCAGAAGGGCTGCTGAAAGACCCTTTTCATCCCAAGCTAGCTCCTGACAAGCCTGAATGAACCTAATGGAGAAGGTTTTTTATGTTTATCTTGTTTTCCACAGCAGGGGTGGTAGAGATGACCTAGTCATGTTTCACACTAGCCTGTTCCATCATCAATTGGTCTAAATTTGTGTTGGAAGTGTGCAAGAGCTCTGTCTTTGTGGACAACCTGATTGTAAGGAGTTGGCAATCGATATAAAGGCCATATTCCCCAAGGTCAAGCTCCCTTTTAGTCCTGTATCTTATTAGTGGTAGAATACAGGTGAGTATGGAAATAAGACAAGTTTTGTCTGCCACTCAAGATTTTAGTGCATTTCCAAAAGAAATGCTTCTGGAAATGTATTATTTTCATGTGAGACTTGACCCCATCCTCAAATGAAACTTCAGAGCAGGTAAGAATTTGTTACTTCCTTTTCCCCCTCACTGAAGTTGCTCGTGCCCCCCATACTCCAAAATAACCAATATCCATTCCAAAAATCAAAATCACTACAAATCTGGCTGTTGGGATGAAAATCTGTCAGGTTGCCAAAGTGTACCCAGAGAAAAATGTCACGGCTATGAAACTTTAAGGAAGAAAATAAACCACCACCTTAAATCAGTCCTTCTTTAAGTAACAGGAAGCATTTTGCAGCTTTCATAGTTTCCAGAATAATCAATGTCGGAGGTATTTTATGGACATATGCTGGATAGGACAGTGTGTGTAACTTGAATTTCCTTGCCTGTGCATCCTTTAACGGTCTTGGCAAGTTTAAAAGATATTTCAGATTAATGAGTTTTTATGCAAAAACGCCCACATTTTTCCAGAGACTAAGCCATTTTAGTCATCTAGACTGCTCCTATCATTGTTCATAGTGTCTGAATGTGACTGGCTCTTATTCCAAAAGAAATGAGTATCCATCTATGTGTACTCCGTTCTTATGAAAAGATGTTTCTGCTACAGTATTTCTGATGCTTGTCCTATGTTTTCCCGGATAATGTTAATTTATGATTGCTCTAGAAAGACCATAAATCATTGTTGTTGGCGGTTGGTTGGTTTTTGTTTTTATATGCTAATATTTTTATAATGAGAAACTAATATTTTGAATAACTTTCATATTGTCCTTTTGTGAAACATTAGGTCAAATTCAGCCTTCCCTTGCACTCTTTTCCCTCCATTTTCTTGACTGTCATGGTGCAAATGTCCCTGTTAGTCTAAAATGATGCATTTCTTGTCTTACAATGTAGCAAATAAGAATTGAGAGTAGCTAACATTTCATTAACAGGAGTGTGCAGTCTCAGTAAGCATTGCACAGTATACTGGAAGAAAACTCCTGAAGGCATTGTGGAATAAAAGGAAAAGATTTATCTTCTTGGAAAACAGAAACATAAACAAAACAGACAACAAAACAATGAAGGAGTCTGACCCATCAGTGGGAATGGCATGGATTTTACTCCACAAAATATTATTTTTATCTCCTGTGTGTTTTCATTCATCCTATGCACGATTCTATTGTGCATTATTTCCAACTCTAGTTTGAGTCAACTACATGAGAGAATGTGAAGTCTTAAATTAGGGTTTCAATCTGAACTACAAGTTCAATGAATGCAAATTATGGTCTTTCAAATCCATCTAATATTTTGTTTTCTCTCTCCCTTTTTTCCTTTTATTTTTAAAAAAGAAAGATTTGGATGCCCATTCTCTAGAATCCACTGATGTTTAATTCCCAAAGATGATAACATGCTGTGTTTTCTAAGGTGATTTTCTAATTCCTGTTATTTGCTTTTTTTCTGTAGCAGTCAATAACAACCTTCAAAATCTTGCGAGTCTTCACCACTTTAGAATCATAATTCTTTAAGCCCTCCTGATATGCTGTTGAGTAACTTACATAGTCAAGGGGCCAGAATAAGGTGTAATGCGATTGCCTTAGACTCACTTTCTGAGATTAGCTCCAAATGTACAGTTTTGAAGTTATCCAGGGACAGGTGCTATAAATATTATTAACTCCTAACACTTTTAGTGATACAACACTACATGCAGCAAGGCCAAGTTCCTTTTTCATACAAGTTAATCACTGTGCATAAATGGCAAACTTTTCAAGTAGCTGAATTCTTCAAGCTGTAAAAGGGGCTGCTTATAGCAGCTCCAACATACTGCTGTAGCCTTCTTCCCCTATTTAGTGCCTGGTCAAGGCAGATGAATTTTTAAACTGCTGTATGAATTTTTGATATAATAGATATATTTTTTTTCTGGAAGTCATATGACTTCAATGTTGTAATTGACCTTCACAATATTGATTTCCACCTCATGTCTCTAAGCAGAGCAACATGCTTTTTTGCACTGCAATTGCTCCCCCTGCCAAAATACTCAAACCAAACATATGGTTCCCCCCCCCATTTATCAGCATTCATATGATCTGAAATGGTGATTGAGAGTAAAATGTCTAGTTAATGATATCATTGTCTAAGTGAACTGAAAAATATGGTCATTGCTGTAAAGATAGGTATTAGTATCTGTTAAATACCAGAAAGAAAGGTCTGATTTCCATACTTCAAATACCCTGCAGATGTATGAGTCTTCTTTGCCGGACAGGGGCCTTAAATAGTACAGCAGTGGGTATGATAGAAAAACACAGGCAGGTAGATAGATAGGTGAGTGATTTGCCACTGGGACTAGGATCAGGCCCCTGGACACTTAGGGTTAGATTTTCAAAAGGTATTTAGGTATCTAAATTTATTCCTAACTGAATTCTCAAGAGTACCTAAACAGATTTGAAAATGTTATTCATGAATTTTAGAAGCATGTTTAAAATGATGTTAAAGTTTGTGTTTTATTTGGAGGATATTTAAATGTAATATGTGTAACAGGTACACATGCAGACATATGACTTAACTGTTCTCTGTTTCAGAACTAGAGGATAAATATGGCGCTACAAAGTATCTCTTTTCCTGATTTAAAAAAAAAAAAAAAGAATTGTGCTTCTACTGAATGAATTAACCGTGTTACTTGTGTATATTATCTCACTCCTCGGAAGTGATCATTACAAGGAGAGGCAGCCGCTCAAATGTTTCCTATCACCACTGTGTATGTCACGCTTGTTCACCTGGCTTGAATAATGAAATGGGAGGACTGTTACCCAGGAGCTATTTTTTTTTCCCAAGGAGAAAGGGTAGAGTAAATGCTTTTGAAAGGGATGGGACTTGACAGAATGTTAATATGAGGACTCTCAAGTAGCAGAATGCATTGGCCAGAAATAGTACAGTTTAGTTTAGATGTTCCAAGCTCTGTATTTCAACCTCAGACCTGGAGAAGCCACCCTCTTCTGGGGTGAAATGGTAATTAAATCTTCACATTCTTTCAACCTGACTGTCTTTTGAAAGCTAAGGAAACAAAGAACAGGGAGTGGCTGTGTGATATAAACTCCTGCCAGGTCTGGATTAAAATGACCCTAAAAATAATTGTACCCAATGTCTTTTAGCTTGTGTGTAAAAACACAAAACAGGCTGGTGGGCTATCAGTGTAGAAAACATTAACTCCTTTGCATTTAATATTACCATGAAAATAGAATTTTTTTCCCCTCCGAACAGGAGAATGAGCTGTAAATTTTAACTGTAAAAATCACCCTAGATTTTAGTTAAGACAGTGAGAACCAATTCACACATAGAATTTTTAATTAAATTTAATAAACACTGGATATCTTGAACTAATATATGTCTTTGAAAAGAAGACTTGTGAGCTATGTGTAATCACAATGCACATGTAAGTGGCTGAGATTTTGAGTTCTAAGCCTCTTTTTAAAAAATGGAGAGTTTTTATAGTGGAGCTGCTATATGACAATACTGAAAAATTTAACTGCCTTAATTGTGTGACTTATTTTCTTTACTGACAAAGAATTCTGTATGCTTTGATTGTCTGTTCCTAAAATATATTTTCTAAAAGAAGCTAGTAAATATACACAGTCAGCTTTATTAATTTGAATGTTGTATTTTTTCAGCTGTATATTTTGAACAAGTATATTTTGTATTGTGAAGTGCATCCTGCATAGCAATATTGTAGGCTATTGATTCAATTGAATTGTGCAAGACTGAAATTCTAAACGGTGCCTTTTGCATTGATCCTTAAATTGTATTGTTAAAATAAAATTCAATGGCATTTTGAATACTCTGATGTTAATAATTTTACTGCTTGTGAAGTTCCATTGCAACACTGATGAGTAATGGCTCTTAAAAAAAAAAAAAAAAAAAAATAATAAAAAAAAAAAACAATTAAAAAAATAATTAAAAAATTTTACTAAAAAAAAAAAAAAAAAAAAAAAAAAAAACAAAACAACTCTTCATGAAACAAACCAACTATAATTGTATCCAAATCATTTGACAGATACAGAAACCAATTACAATAAAATTCTGTGTTCTCAAGGAAGCTTTGTAAAATTGCTGCACCAGGAAGGGGTGTTGGGTTATTTATTATGGGAAGGTTCTGAATGCTTAACTATGCAGATGAATTCTGTTCATTCTTTTTATACAAGACAGCAAAATAAATACCTTAACAGTTCAAGGTGGACTTGGTAATTGGCCTGATATTGTTTTAATTCTCCTCATAGCTAACTGAATTGGAGCATGTAACTGGATAAAAATGTGTCTTTGGATACCAGGTACTTATTCTGATTATTATTTGGTTGATTGACGACTTTCTGATTTTTTGAAACAATGCCAGCACAGTGGCCTCCTGGTAGCTGGAACACATGACCGCTGTTTGTTGTGCTTTGGGGGGACTGCAGTGTAAGGTCTGGCTCAGTCATTTTTAAAATCAATACTTGCTTTCTGAGCACGGGATAATTTAGAGAATATAATTCAGAATTCTACCTTTCAGCATGTATCCTCCATCAAAATAGTATTATTGTCCAGAGTCAGCACAAAGGCTACATGACCCAAGAATGCACAGATAAGGTAAAAAAAGAAAGAGAAAAAAGTATATTTTGTCCAATCCAAGCATCATTAGCTATGTGTGTGCATGGGCACTCGTGCATACACATGTCCACAGTCACACACAATCTATAGATATCCAAACATAGATTTAGGACTGGAACTTGAATAAAAAACAGCATTTTATTATCTCCTAGTAATATTTTATTTTGAAGTTTATGTCTATTTTCCCAAATTTAAGCAGCAAGGTTAAGTTTGGGTGGGCAGTGCAGGTGGGGTGTTGTGGTAGTGAATTATAAAAGTCTATAGCCAATAGGGAACTGCTTAAATGTTTGACCTGCTTATGTTTATTATAATGTTTATAATCCTGAACCATCCTCGCTGGGAACATCAAGATGGATGTCTGATGAGCTGATGTTTCAAAAAAGAATGAACTAAAGGTCAGTGTTCAAAACATCATTGTCCAGATCCTTGGGAACAGCTTCTCAGGGCAGCTCTGACAGGAGAAATGGGGCTATTGGCTGGTGTCAGTGTGGCAATTTACAGCAACCTCAGCAGCTTGGGCACAGCTCTTCCTCTGCATAGTGCCCCCTATGTGGAGGATTAAGATGGGAGAAGTACACAGCCATTACACCGGTTCTATGCTTCTAGACCTCCTCCTCCCACAAGTTTCCTGTCAGAAAGGGAATATTCCAGAGATGCTAAAACCAGGTTTATAGATTCTTTGTGTTGCGACACTGGCGTGAAATAGCCAGAGAGGAATCCAGTCCCATATACTTAAATTAACAACTGTCTTATTTGTACCAGACTTCCCACAAAAGTTCTACCCTGACATGAAATGCAGTATGCAAAATTTCAGGAAGATATTTTTGGTGGGTGGTAATTCAAAGTGGGATTGAAATATAGGATAGCCTCAAAGTCTCCATAATATGGATAGCAAAGCCATTACCTTTAAGGTTTTGTCAGTATTTCTAATAATAAATCCAAGTTCAAAGAGCATTTTGACTTTCTGCTGGGAAATTAAAACAATTGAAGGGATTTCCCAATTGTGGACCTAACTGTTTTAGGGTCCTTGGAAAATTCCAGACTTCATATTCCAGGTGAGGAATAAGCTATCTTGCTCCTGCAAACCCATATTAATGCAAATAATCCCTGTGTATTTTTTTTAGTAAAACTGAAGTTTTTTGGTATTGCTTCATTTCACTTGTTTCTGCTGTTTTTAGGGGGTAATGCCAAGGATTAATATTATTGCTTGAAGTTTCAAATACTGTTCTGTGCTTCCTTATCCAGAAAAACCTCTAGTTTTTTTCAAGGAAAAAAATAGGCAGTCTGGCTTTAAAATAACATTTGATTCACATCTTCTCCGTACTAAGATGGTTGGGAAATGGCCCCCAGTAAGTTCTGGATCTGTAACAGTCAAAGTGGCTTTGGTTGTTCAAATTGATCAACTGGTAACTTAAGTGGCATGAAAAATGGGTGTGTGATGTTAGCTCAAATAATTGGTTGGGGCTATGACCTAAGAATCAAAGTATTGTTCACAGGAAAAATTGAGACCTACTCCCACATACATAAGTCATTCCATCTCATGTGAGAACATGATTAGGCAGGGCTGTTTTCAATATTCTGGGTCTAACCAGTCCTGTTTAGCTAAGTGTCGTAGGCTATGTCTACACTTACAAAGTTAAGTCGACTTTGTTAAGTCGACTTAGCAAGGTCGACTTTAAGTTGATTTAAAGTTGACCTTATTAAGTCGACTTAACAAATTGGCTACACTTTAAGTCGACTTTGTTAAGTTGACTTAACAGCAGAGATAGCCATTATATTGGCTTTAAGTCGACTTAATAAAATCAATTTAGCACTGATCTCCATCTACACTGGCCTTAAGTCAACTTAAGGAGTCGACTTAAGGCTTAAGTCGACCTAAAAGGAGGTGTTATTAAGCCAATTTAAGCTTTTCTTAAGTCAAGTTAAGGAAACGCTTAAATCGACTTAAGAAAAGCTGAGTGTGGCTGCGACTTTATTTAGGTCGACTTAAGCATCCTTACGTCGACCTAACTTACCAGTGTAGATGTACCCCTAGAGTCCTAAAGTCACTAATTTGCAGTAGAGAAGGAGGAGGGTCGGATACCGCTCCCAGCTGTAGGTTTGCTGTCTTTGGTTTCTGTTGAGGTGGGCGGGAATTGCAGGATCTGACTCCATGAGCAAAGGATCACATCTTATTTTCATTCACCTTGAGGCTCACCCTGATTTCTTATGAGGAAGGTATTTGGTTTATTTCTTTGCACATTTCATTTGAGCTTAAATTTCATTTGTAAAGCCACAGATAGCTGCAAGTGGTCTTCAGCAAAAGCAGACTGAGCTTTCAGTTTCTTCTCCACATTCCATATGTCTCTCTTGGTGTAAATAGAGCATGCTATTTTCACAGTTTACTCTGAACCAACTACTAAACTGATGCTAAAGATATAGAAAGACACAAACACTTATTGTCTGAAATGAAGAAATATGACACGGTGTGTAGAAAAATATAACTGGTGCAGGATTTCAGTACTTATTATTTGGTTAGAGAACAGAGTAATTCTCAGTAAGTTACTTCATAATGTGGATTCAAAAAACCAAAATCCACAGAAGGTATCTAAGTTTCAAAAGCAGCATCCGCTGTAGAACTTTTACGAAAGTAGCTAGTGCTTTTAGTAATGTATATTTTCCTGGATGCCAATAACAAGTGTAGTAGTTGACACTGCCTATGCATTTCCATTAAAATCCCCTACTTTTGTACATGCAGATCTTTCTGCAAACAGCAATCTTTGAAATTGAAATTTCCATTGGCTAGTGTCTCTATAAACACATTTTTAATGGAAGGTGTGAACCACCTTTATATAGTTTTTGTTGAACTATAGAATGAAAACTATTTGCATTAATATTTAAAGAAAAACTTTATTACCATTATTCACCACTTTGCGGATAGAACATAAATGTCTAAACATTTTACTGATCCCCTATACGCTCAGATTATACATGTACAGTAGATTACATGCAATCCAATGTTCTGACAATATTTTACATGACAAGAATGGATGCTTCTGCACAGCAGACATCAGAAATATACCCCTGTGTGAGAGGCGGTGAAATATGGGGACACAAGAAAGCTGTGTGGTTACATCAAATACAGAGAATTTTAATCATTTCATTCTACTCTACATAGATTCTTAAATGACCCATCACCACAGTATGAGCACCTTCTAGTTGTGCATTAGACAGAATTGTGTGTGCATTTATTATTTTGGATAGGTAGGGTTTTATTTTATTTTATTTTATTTTATTTTATTGGTTCATAGGGCTTTTCTTTGCTATGAATGACAACATAGGGACATATCTGCACTCTGTAGGCTGTGCTAGTCCCATAATGTTAGAGAGACGAGGTGGATGAGATAGTATCTTTTATTGGACCAACTTCTGTTGGTGAGAGAGAAGTTTTTAAGCTTACAGGGCTCTTCCTCTGATCTGGAGATACTTCCTCACCCTCCTTGTCTCTCTAACGTAGAACATGTGTATGTTAAGTCCAGTCAATAGAATTTTTGCTACATCTAATTTGACTCAGAAAAACAACAGGAACAAGAATGCCCTTCTACTTCATTCTCCATGTATATTTTCCCTCTGGTACTGTATGACCCAAACAATGCATTTAAATTACAGTAGCGTGAAAAATTATTGAATACATTCCCACATTCAACATGTTTGTATATTGACGGCAGAAACTAATAAAATCCCTACAAGGAAAATAAGAGGCTCAAAGACAACACCAAGTGCCCTACTCTCCAGCCCAGGATTCCTGAAAGGTGGTGGGATGGGGTTTAAGGGAAACTAAAAACTTCTGTATACCCCACAGAGCAAAGAAACAGTAAGTTAACATACATTGGAATCTTTGCAGGATAGTATGTCTTTATGCTTAACAGAAAAGAAAAGAGTCTTGAAAGAATTAAATATTTAAAAATAAATGCAATTCAAACATTATCATTGGTTTTATTCTTGTTTTTCTTTTGACATTACTAATTTCTAGGGATGTATCTGGTTATTCATGTATTTTACCTAGTTATTTAAATAATACTGTAGGTGTTCACTAGCATGGGACTTGCCAGACAGAAGCCTCTTGGTGATCTTTCTAGGGAATAGCTCAAGTGCATGCCTGACAGGTGACATGTGCTGCGTCTCTTGTTAGTAGCTATCTGGTACCTCAGCCCTCTGGGGTAGGATCTAGTCCAAGCAGACCCCCACAATGTCTGTGGCCATCACTAGTTTGTTTGCCACCCACTGGTAGTCTGGGGGAGGAAGGGAGGAACCCATGCCCTCCCACTTCTCCAGGCCCCAGGCCAGTGACCCTTTGTAGATATGTATGTAGATATGCCCTATGTATCTCCTGTATGCCTTATGTGCCAAGTCTTGGTGCTGCTTCGATCCCCAAAGTAGTCTTTCAGATCCAGAAGTAGAATAGGTACAAAATCTTCATGTTGTTCCTTTCTTCCTGTTTTTGACTCTGCTTCCTGGAATGTACAACTTCTTGCTCAATTACAAGACTGAAATTGAAACCTCATTTTCCCAAACTCTCTTCTTCCTGCAGAGTATGTTGAAGCACAATGTGACGGCTGTAAAAGATCTATTGAAATGCCCTGGACTGTACCAATAGTTCCAAATTAAAACTGCCAGTTTCTTATTGTAACTGTGACAGAAAAACTGTCATCTCATACCACCGTGTTCAGACTAGAGTTATAGAGTTTAAGGCCAGAAGGGACCATTAAATCATCTAGTCTGACCTCTTGTATATCACAAGCGACCACCACCATCCAGCACCTGCACAATAAAACCAACAACTGAAATTAGACCAAAAAGTATTACAGCCCACAGGAGACTAGACTATTATGTGCCACAGGCAGAGCGTAGGAGTAACTGAGGTTTATCAGTGCCAAAGGCCCAGGCAATGCTAGGGAAATGATTAAGGTAATTCTGGCACTGACTCACATACTGCAGAGGAAAGTGAAAACTAACAGGGTCACTGGCAATCTAACCTGGGGGAAAATTCTTTTCTGACCCCACATATAGAGGTCACTTAAGGTGTGTCTACACTGACAACTTAGGTCGACTTAAGGAAGCTTAAATCGACCAAAACAAAGCCACGTCCACACTGGGCTTTTATTAAGTTGACTTAAGCATTTCCTTAAGTCGACTTAAGGAAAGCTTAAGTCAACTTAACTCCTCGTTTTAGGTCGACTTAAGCCTTAAATCGACTCCTTAAGTTGACTTAAAGCCAGTGTGGATGGGGATTAGTGCCTAAGTCAACCGTATTAAGTCAACATAAAGCGCTAAATCGACTCAATAAGGTCGACAAGGGGATATGTCTACACTAGAAAAGTTAAGTCGACTTTAAGTCGACTTAATAAGGTCAACTTTAAGTCAACTTAACATAGTCAACTTAACTTTTCTAGTGTAGACATAGCCTTAGAGCCTGAGCATGGGAGGAAAAAACAGCCCACTTGAGAGACAAAAAGCTTGGTGCCACCTCAGAGCTCTGGCCAACTCCATCCAATGTCCCATCTCCAGCCATGGCCATTCCAGAAAGCTTTTCCAAAACTAAAACAACCAGTTTTTTTCCAAAACTAAAGCAACCAGTATTAAAAGTCCAAGTCTTCTGTTCACAGTTACCATGACTGCTCCTCCCATCCACTCATGGTAGAAAATCAGAAGCTTTCCCCTTCCTCATTATTCATGTCAGGGAAAGCAGGATGTCACCAAATGAAAGCATCTGACAACAGAGTATATGTGGAGCCCTGGTGTACTGAGAGATCCTTAAATAAAGGCAGTGAGGGAGGGCCTGAGTCAACTCAGTGGGAACTGGATTAACTCTAAGTGAGGTGCAGAGCATCAGTAATTATGAATTTTACCAACCACATCCACACAGCAGAGGTATTCACACAGCAGTCAGTAAGGCCAATATTTTCCAAAGCATCCTCTTTATTAGGGACACCTCAGTTTCTTAGTCCCTATATTGAGGTTCCTCCAGTTTGATTTTTAGGGTGGTTGAGAACCCATATCTCCTAGGGAACTAAAGATGAGGTGCGGAAGTTTTCAGCTGTAAATCACTGATCTGGACATGGCAGCGAATAAAGACAGACACAGGAATGGATTTTAAGTGGCAGACTGAAACTTTATTAACAAAGGGGTAGGGCACTACCATGCCTGTCACGCAAGCAATCACAAACAGGGCATTTGAAGTGGTTCTGGTGCAGGGGCTGAAGGGCTCCTACCATTTAACTCCAAACTTGGGGTAGACTCTCTTCACGCTCTCCCTAGGACTCAACTCACTCTTCTAAACTCTTTTAACTCCTCCCTTTAAGGGAAGGGGGTCAGACAATACTAAAGAGCTGGGGAGGCAGGGTTGGCCTGCAAAGGTCCCAAGGTCTCTTCTGGGTGCAAGGCCTATCAGCAAAATCCCAAGTCTTATTTCTCTGAACCATCCCTTTTGGCATTTTAACCACACTAGAAACTGGCCACAGGTTGCAATGAACTATCATCCTTACCAAGAACTACCAATGATTACTAAATCCTAACTCCATGGTGCTGTGATGAAGGTGGGAAAAAACCCACCAGGCATCTACCAATTTGGCCCCAGTAGGAATAATAAATTCCTTTCTGACCCCAAAAAGTTGATTGGTCAGACTTGCAGCATTTGCAAAATGATCTCTTAAACTAGTAACAGAAAGGGGAAGTAAGGCTGCTCAGATGAATCAAGAAGAGTTTCTCCTGGACTCAGGCTAGGGTTTAAAATAATAAAAGGGCTAAACAAGGGACAAATCAGCTTCCTTCTTCCTCCAGCTGGTCAATAGGTGGCTATAAGCTCTGGAGGAAAGGCCAACTCCATGTTCCCTAATGTGTGCTCTCCTCCAGACCCTTCTAGTGGGGCTGTCCTAAAATCACCACTGGTCCCATCAAGTTTCCCACGCATTCAGGTAAATGGGTGGCCCTATCTTAAGCCAAGCCCAGCCCAGCTGACAAGTACAAAATTATCTTCTGATAGTGGTTCAGTGGCCTGCAGCACATTGAATCAGTATTAGTGATCACAGCCCAGTATCTACTGATGTCAGTATGATACTTCTCATGAGCACCAAATTTCCATTAAAACCCCAAAATAAACTACTTCAAATTTGGAGCTTTGTCCTAGCTCTTCTATTGGTAGATTCTCATGAAATTAACTTCTCTAATTATATACATGTGGGCTGTGACCAGTTTTCCAGAGCATTCAGCAAAGAATGCTCATGAAATAGACTTGAACCTGCTCTGAAGTTTCTTGAATATAGGAATAAAAATAGGTATTTATTTCACTAACAAAGATATAGATAGCCAGATTGTATAAACTGGCATAGATCCATGGAAGGCAATGGAGTTGTCCTTTGGATCTGGACCTGAGATGGTCCTGAAGAAAACAATGGGATCTAAAGACCTCTGAAATTTGAAAATCCACATCTGTAACCACGCCTTGCAAATATCCGTATGATAGCCTTGTTCCTGCCCCCCCAACCCCAGAATAGATTAGGATGCCAAATTTCTATTAAATTATCTCCTATTATAACAGGGTGTTTGGACCAGAACACTCCTAGATATGTGGGTTTTAAAATCTGGATTTAAATCCTGTGGTTTGGGACCATCTCTCCTAAGAACAGATTCACAATCTATTTTAAATACATAGGACTTGGTGAATGGAGAGTGGACATTAAAAGAAAATCCAGTTCAAATCCTTTAAAACTGAATAAAATACAGATGAATAAGAGTTGTTTTTCTCACATATTTTTGACACAACGTAATTCTAAAGAATATTAATTCAGTCACCCACAAAAAATCTGCTGGAGTTTTAATGGTTCTATAAAATTCAATGCCCCTTTTTTCCCCAAGAAATTGATGAATTTGGTCCTCTTTTCTCTTTTCTTTATTAACCACATTTTAAATCTGAGTTCTTCATCTTTATCACTAATTTTTCCTTTAAGTGATTTCATAATTCTCTTTTAATGAGCAAGTGAAAAAAGTACCTCTGACTAAATAGGGCATAATATATAGGAATAAAAACTTGATGTATATTAGAATGTCTAAACTACCAATCATTTCTCTAGGCCTCATGTCTCTTAAACCACCTGCTTAATCACAACTATTGCTAATTTGGGACCTCTTAGCCACTTCTGGTGACAGTGACAATGTCATGTACTCCGCAGTGGCCATTTGGCCAGTATCCCACCCAGCTCAGCAGACTGTTGCCGCTGCTGTCCATTTTGGTCTCTATTGTTCTCCCTGCCTCTGCTGACCATAAGCAATTCCTTCTACTCTAATCTCAGGGGGATCACTGCCTTCACAACGGGGGCAGGGCCATTTGCTTTGTGTGCAAGATAATCTTTTACAGAATTGTTCTTGCACACACACAGACACATACTACCCTTCGCTCTCTCTCTTTCTCTCCTTTTGAAAGGCTGATGTATAGCAGTATAACAGTTTAAAAAAAGCAGAGAAGAAACATTAATTATCTAAAGTAACTCATTCCCTTATAGGTGTTTACTGAAAAAAACCCCAAACCCACAAACAAAACAAAACTGTAAAAGCTAAAATGAATGTTTCATGTAGCTATTGATATCAGTGATTTCAATTTATTTCATATTTCAAATGAACACAAAGATTATTGGAATTGTTTTTCTAATATATATATATATATAAATTAAGCAAGAGTTTCCCACAATATTTTGGAAGGCAATTGAAAAAAACAAGGTGATATGTTTAAGGAAGCAGAACTGACATCCCCAGTACACAGCACGCTACCTTCCTGCTTTGTAAGTGTTCCCCCCGCTCCACTCTGAATAGAAAATAAAATTTACTGATTTCCATTTCTAAAGCTTTGCAATATGACTTTGTCCTAGGCTTTACCTTAAAACACTCCACTTTGATGACTTTAAAGCAGGTTGTTCTGACCAGTCATTTAATTAGGGTGGAAAAGCAGTGTGTGAATGTTATTGTAGTTTATTGTCTAATGTATAAAGACAAAGAAAATATCGATGCTGCCTATGACACTGTTGCTAATTTTCTAACATCTGCATCTTTCTCTCAGCTCTTATAAATGCTTTTCTATTTTACTTTCCAAACCTTTGCCTGAGCAGCTCACAGAACTATGTGCAAAACCCACATCAAATGGGCTTTTTCCAGAAAATATTCACACTTGACTCGCCTAAAAGAGCAGGGAAAATTTGTGTTCAAAAAATCTCAGCTCCGTCATTTATGGTCTGTCCTCCTTAGAGCAATCATAATCTCAGAGCTGCCAGCCTACGGAGATAGCTCCCTCTAGGCTTTGATACATAACACAGCAGGAAGAAACTGCAGATCAATAATCTGACTCTACCTCTGCCCGTTTCCAAATTCACAAAACAATAACATAACCCCACAAAGATCCATCAAACTAAAGGCATCCATTGCTTAATTTCAAGAACTGCAGCTTTAAGCAAAGGCTACATAATCATCAGCTTCTGCAATACGCGTGGTATTAAGACTTCTGTGGTCTCCTGACAAAGGTGCTAAAAATAAGGCACGTGAAGTACAAATCTAACATGTCTGTCCCCTGGGATGAAGACTACTTGCCCTACTAGGCCGCCGATTCATGCTCTGTAGCCAGTCCTGTAGTCACTTAATGCTTTGTTGTAGTGCTGTCTTTCATTGCTTTCTGCTTTAGCCAGGTGGCGAGGGCCATGCTCTGAAAAGCTCCCTGGGGTCTATGTTGTCTAATAAGTATGGATGTTGCCTGAGGCAGTTGGCTGGGTCCCTGTATCTAAGGCCCAAAAAACTCAGCATTATATGATTGGCAGATTTTGGTTTGAAGTGTGGCTCCTGACATGATAGCATAATTCATTCCACAGTGTTCTTTAACATGTAAATTACCTGGGATATCAGGGAATCTTTGTCTTTTAATCCTTTTATAGTTGTATATAATTTTATTTTACATTCATGTCAGTGGGCCCTTTTGATGAGGTTTTATAGATGCATGAGAAATGCTTTAAAAGCCATTGATAGCATGTTTTGTTATATATTTTCCCTGTTCAACATTCTGCAGTAGAGAACTTACGGTAAATAGCTTCAGTTAAACTCTTAACAAAATGTTACAGATGTCACATGAATGTCATACCTCAAAGCTGGTATTTAATCACTTGGTTCAAAAGTAGCAATTTTGCAGCAGTTCCTAGAGAATAACAAGCTTTAAAAAGTAATTCTAAGTCAGCACTTCACCATGGCAAAATAAATAAATAAAAAATCTTTTGGTGCGCAGTCTTTTCGTCAGTCATTTTGACGCTTGTGGCTGTTACAGTACTTCCTCCATTTATAAGAGCTTTGTTGAAAAATAGTTCTAGCCAGCTACCATTATTTGTGTAAACATAATTATTTATGTATGCCAGAGAAATCACTGTATAACAACTTGTTTTCTGCCAAAACCTTCACTTGGAATTAACTGTAAGGCAAAATCAGGACCATCAAAGAAATAGCTCCAATACGGTTCCATGCAGTAGCTGGCTAGAACATAATAAATGATGAATAGGATTATATTAACACTCCGGATGCAACGTTGCTTAAGATATTTTAATAATTACATGATCTCTGCAATCACAACTATTTTTCAGGTACAGCATATTTTGCACATGATCATAGAACAAAAGCACCAAGCCGTATCATGGTCAATTGAAGTTGCTTGCTACTGAAACTTAGTAGAAACTTTTGCAGGGGTCTTTTCTACAGAGTCCCACATGATGTTAAACAGAAGTGGAGTAATAGCTCAATGTAGAGTTCTTTAGGGCAGGAAACATGTCTACGTCTATATTTCTACAAAGCCAAGCACAACAGGGCCTCAATCCCACTTGAACTCTCACAGTAGAAATACAATACTAATTAATCTAAAATCCAGTTGCTTTACTTTCTCCTTTCATAGCCATTTTGTAAGACATTTTCTGGACAGCTTTTTGGTCATAGCTCTGGCTCAATGTGAATGTTGATGCTGGGTGAAGGGAGATTGGTTGTAGTATATGCATGGAGGAATCTTCTGATCTAAATTTCTACTTTGTCTGTGGACCTCTGAGACTCTGAAAACACCTGGGTCCCAACCATCTTTGGCTCTGATCTTTGATCCTTGTTCCTGTGTTCTTCAAAGGTCATTATTCCAGAAAGAAGTTGCAAATGTGCTTGTTGGCTAATCTGTATGGACTTTCTCATTCCAGCAGCACAGGTAGCAACACCACAGTTTGCTTTAGGCTTTCATGACTCAATATTATGGTTGTCTTGGGTCATTTTTGCCTGGAGAGTGTGTGAAAGTTGGCAGTTTCTGATCTTTTCCCCCAGTAATAATTGCAGAATTTCTAGTAGCTATGACATTTAGCCACATCAGCATCAGGAACAAGGGCTTGCAGTAGAGATCATGTCCAGGCTACCTCATCAGTACAGCTGGCCTAGAACAGACTGCCTAACCGACCACATCATGTGAGTGGCCGCAGGGGCCAGGAAGCCAGTTCTTAAACTAGCAGCAGCTCATGAGATAAATATATCTGTTAGTCCTTAAAAGTGCCACAGAACTCTGTTTGTTTCTATACCCACACTGTGATTGCTCCTTTCTTACGTTGAGGCACCTGGCGTGAACCCCCCTCCTCCTGCTTCTCTGCTTGTTCCAGTCCTGACCTCTGGCTTGACCCAGGGCTCTGGGTTCTGACTACTGACTCTGGCTTGATCCTTTCATTCTGGTATCTGGTTCCTGCTCTCTGGTTTGATCCTTGGCTCCTGCTTCTGCTACTGACTCCAGATCTGACAGTAGGCCTTGGTTCCTGATGCCCACTCTGACTACTCGTAAACCTAATTCTGCTCCCACTGAATCAAATGCTGGGCATATCTGAAATTTCACCCTAAAAACACTGAGCATCCTAAACTGTCATTGAAGTCAATGGAAACTCACATGTCCCGAGAGGTGGTCAGTATCTTGCAAGATTGGTCCCACAATCAAGAGAACAATAATCCGGACCTAGTTTCAAATATTTTTTGCAAAACTGTATCAAAGCAAACATTGCTGGGCCAGATCCACACATGGGGTAAATTAGCATAGCTCCACCAATGTCTTTTTCAATTTACACCAGTGAAATATGTCTTTATTCCTGAGTTTTGCTCTGAGTATACTCCTGGGTGTTACTGAGTCAGAGATATATGCTTGCATCCCTAAGCCACAAATCACCCCAATCACTTGAAAATGAACCCAGGTTCCCCTGAAAGTTTAGCTTTCTTATGTCTAAATTTGGTCTAAGAAAGTTTTGAGTTTCTAATGAAAATCAAAATCAGGCCAGGTTCTTTTTTTTTCAGATTTTCTTTGGAAACTTTTACACAGCTCTAATAAGAACATTGACCAGTGGAAAACAAAATGTTCCATTTAAAAGACTAGTCTACCCACAGGCCAATGAATGCCTTTGTGGCAGACTGAACAGCCCATCTTGGAATTGCTGGTGCTCATCTTCATTATAGACTGCTGCTCAGAACATTCCCCAGCACTCAGCAGTATTACATAGCCCCCCAAAATGCTTCTCTCAGAGATCCTATTCTGAACTGGGGACAATGACTATGCAGACAGGTGTAACTGTTATGTGCAGCATGTACCATTGCAATATACTCCCATGCTTCTACACATTAAAAATCAACCCTCCCTTCGAAGAGAGTATGTCATGGAAGGCAGATGGAATTTTCATTGAATCCAGCCCTAAGAGATCATCAGCTCTGTCAATAATGGATAAAGGGCCAAACTCATCCCGTGGGTAATTTCATTATAAGTAAGGGAACTACACTACGAATGAATTTGTCTCATACTTGAAAGCAGCACACAGTGACTGCTGGCGCTGTATTTTGTGCAATATCAGTGTAAACGAAGTAACAGTGATGGTAATCAAATAATGAGAGAGGGTTCTTCTCCTTCATTCCTTTTATAGGTGTGCGTGTAAGATCTGGAAACCATGAAAAATCCAGTGTGAGAACTGTAGAAAATAATCTTTCTGCCTCCTCAGCTATTCAATACATTTCCCACAGGGTTATTTTTGGTATTTTTTAATAATAAAATGCGCTTCCTTAGAATAGACTGGCTTTCCCTGCTCCAGGATCCGTGTCCTAAAGGCCTCTGTAGCCTGTAAGTGGTTGGTATTCTATGCTGGATCAAGACTTCATGTAGTTTTATTACTTATTAAACTAATCAGCAACAGCAAAATTCTTCTGTTACCATAATATAAAGTAAAAACATCATGGGCTACTGGTTTCAGAGATTTATATGTCACTAGTCAAGAAAGCAGAATAATTTTGTGGCACACAACAAAACATCTGTCATAAGTAGATCTGGGTAGGAAAGGTTCTCAGTCCCATGAATATTTTAGAGAATTTGAAATTTTTTCCATCTCAAATCAGAATGAAAGTCAAAATTAAAACCACTTATGGACTGAAAAACAAATTCCTTCCCTCCCTATTTCAGGTCTATTAAAACATTTTGTTTCAATAATTTTGAAATGTTTCATCTCAATTTTAACCCTTTTGCTTTCTTTCTGTTCAGTTTAATTAACACAAATTTCAAAATCAAAAGTTGTTTCAAACTGGAAAACTAGGATTTTTCAGTTAAAAATACTGAAATGAAACATTTGACAATTGTGGAACTTTCTTCCTCAACATGTTTTTGAGTCAGGAAATTTGTCAAGCCCAACCTCAGTTTCAAGAACAGCGTCAGTTTTGGTGACCTGACATTTTTCAATGAAGAATGATTTGCCCCAAAATTCCCAACCAACTCTAGCTGTAAGCACTTGGAATTTTCCTCGGTTTATTTTCCAGTGGGCTTCAATAAAAGTCTAATCTTGCAAAGTACTGGTCCTTGATCTTTCACTGATTTCATTAGGAGTTGAGGATGCTCAGAATCCTATAAGAATGAGTCCTGACACTATCCGTAGGCCCATCTCATCACTGTGAGCTTCAGGAGCTTTTGCCTTATGTTCCCCTGCTGCCACTGCAGCTCTGTAAATATGAATGTCTACATTTTTGGAATATGTCAGAAAGGAAAATCTGGCCTTATTTCAGAGATCATTAGGAAACCGTGAAAATAAATATCATGTGATGTTTTTACGGAAGATTTTCAGCCTGGCTCCTTGACATCGCCCCTTTAATATGTTGTACTACGTTACAATACAGCAGATTATGGATCTGTGTGTACCCTTGGCATTAATGTAATCTTGCTATCAAGAGATTTCAAACATGAGGGCCTTCAAATTTTGCTTCTAAGTCCTCTGTTCACATAAAGCAAAAAGATAGAAGCCCATTTGATTGCCAAGCACTTCCGCTACTTTCCTTTCCTAGCTTTTCCGTCTTCCTTTCACAGTACAATATAGACACATAGCACAGAAGAGGTTGCACATCCTCTGTCTACTTTCCTTTTAATGTTAAGGCCATTTCTTTTAATGCAATAAATCAGCCACCTGAGGCTCTCCTTCAGTTTGTGTGTGTTTTTCCCTCCCTAGTTTGAAAGCAGGCCATCAAATACTGTGTGTGCGGGGATATTAGTTCTTATAGATACAAATAGGATCAAAAATTTGTTTTGTAAATCTGTCATTGTGAGCTCATGTAGGAAGGGAAAGTATTTATTGTAATTTAACTGTACACGGCTGTTTTGCCTTCTCTCTTCTGATACATGTTTTCATTAAGACGTGCTGGGATTTAGCCTTGCAGTTTCCATTAATGTTAAAAGGAATCTCTTGCAAAATCCTCACAGCTGATGCTCAAAAATTTCTCAAAGGTTACTTGTCCCCAGCACTTAGTTTTCATCTTACAACTAGTTTTCTCCCTATCACTCATTTCTTGGCTGCACAACAATCATCTTCTGCTTTAGCAGGTTGGTCTCCTTCAGCAACCCCACTCATTTACATCAGCATGCCCTCCCTGTTTGGGGATCCTGACTGCATTTACAAAGGGAGGCCTCCTCATTACTGAGTCAGAACGCTACTTGAGAAGTGTGAATGTGCCGGTCATCTGGGAAAGACTGAGATTAATATTGAATCAACAGCTGAAATCTCTGTAGGAAGACAGAACAGGCTAAGGGGAGCATCTGGTACAGGAGAGGGCTCAAACCAAGTATTTTTGTGTGTGTCTTTTTTTTTTACTCTTTCAAGGGAGCGGACCCTGATCTGTTTTCTTTGGTTTACAGTTGCTTGACAGAATTGTCCAGGGTTGAGGGGGAAAATGGCTGAAACTGATCTCTCAAAAGAGACATGTATGTTGTTTGTAAAGCACCATCAGAGGGCTTAATGAAACATGAGTTAGGGGCACCTATTGAACATGTAAATCCTCTTGTTATAATCTATAAGCATTGCTGAATTTAACTGGGCTCCTGAAAGAGCTAGGTATGTGATTGATTGGTGCTTTCCTCTTTGATTTGCCTATTTTATTCTTCTTGATGATTTCCTAGTTCACAGGGTCCAGTTTTGTCTGTGCCCATGGGAGCTGGTGCACTCAAATTGGGGCTCCGACCTTGGGAGAGGGAAAGTGACACCACCACTCCCCCCTCAAGGGGGCTCAGTAAGGAAAGAACTTCTATTTATCACCACATCTCACAAGTGCTTTTTACTTTCTTCATCCAGTTCTAATCCATTTTCTACCCAGACTGGCAGCTCTGGCTCCACATGCCACCTCCAGACTATCTTTTTAAAGCTTGGTTTGTGCTGGTCAAACCCTAGTGCTGAATCGATCCCCTGAACCACTTCGGTCAAGAGTAAGAAAGGAAAAGCTGTTCCTCTATGCTTAAATGAAGTAGATTAAAGCTCATGACAGGCCATAGAATGTGATTCAGTCCTTGATCTGGACATTGTGGCAAATAAGTACAAACATAGGGATGGATTTTAAGTGGGAGGCTGCAAATGTATTAACCTTAATACAGGGGAAGGGCACTGCCCACCCTGTCAGCATACTCTAACGTAAGAGGCATTTTATGTGGTTACAGGGCTCTCACCTTACACACATAACTTGGGATAGACTCTCCTCAGCCTACTCCTAGGGCTCAGCTTTGCTATTCTGACTCCTCCCCACAAGAGGAATAGGTACTGTTGTACTCAGGACACAAAGGTTGCTATCCCGTGAGCACAGAGTCTATTAGAAAAATACCAGGTCTTTTCATTTCTTTTAACTGACTGGAAATTGGCTGCAAGTTACTACAAACTAACAACCTTACCATATATGGCCACTAATTACTAAATCCTACTCATAGTTCACTGTGTCCCCAGGATGCTGTGAAGAAGGTGAAAAACTCCACAGCTGTCTGCCAATTTGCCCCTATGAGAAGAAAAAAATTTCTTCCTGACCCCAAAATAGGCTAATAGTCAGACCCTCAGCATCCAAAAAACACAGCTCTGAAGGTGTGGAAACATTAAAGAGAGGCTCAACCATGGCCCAACCTAGGATTTGTTACAAGTCCAAACCACTGCTGGACCCATCAAGTTTCATTGAAGCAGATGGAGTGCATTATAATAGATGATGTGAGAAAGTGCTAACTGGCATCACTATTAATAGGTTGGAAAGAATATGAGCAATTCCAGTCTTTCTGGTTAGTGTATTATCAAGAAACATGTTTGAGAATTAATGAAGCTTACACCACTATGACATTAGGGGTGCTTGTATTAGCATTTTGGACCAAATCAGGCCCTGAGCAATTAGCTCTGCAGGAAAACTATAGGTAGGCCTACATTTATGGTGGCATATAATGTACAGATACTGAAGGCCCAGCTAGCATGAATAGAAACAGCAGTGCAGATGGAGAGGCATGGTTTGGGTGAGTAGAGTGCCCTACCTGCCTGAACCCTAGGGTACAGCCCTACCCAGCTCTCTATACTCCCAGACAGTGCCTCCTAATCTTTAGAAGTGTAGAGCCCACTGCCAAGGAAGCAGTGGGAAAAGACTCCACTATCAATGCCTTTCCCCGCTGCCATGGCTGGAGTTTGGAGCTTCTCCTGAGGAAGGCAGCTCCATGACTGACCCAGGCCCCAGACCAGATTTTGCAGCATAGGCCTCAATGATCTGATTGGGATTAATACCTTCAGTAAGGTCACTTTTAATGTGTAGTAAACACAAATCTGACAGTCTCTTTTAACCCATTGTGGATCACATCCAGTTTTGTATATATCACATGGCAAAAAATAAAAGTTGAGAAAGAAAAAAGACGTTAAAAAAGTGTAGGGGCATAATAATTAACAAATAAGGGAGGGGTAAAATTAAAGATGGCTCAAATCTAGTGTGATAGCTGTCAGAATTTTACAAAGTAAATACCAAACTTCAATAAAATTCATAAAGTTTGAGACTCTGCCCCCCCCGCCAAATATTTAAAAGCAAAAGGAGCTAAAAAATAAAATAACTTACTAGAAGTAGTTGGATATATACCACAAGCATTACACACAGATACAACTGCTTGATAAGGGAAGGAAGCATTATATTAAAGGACCAGCAGCTCCTCAGAAGGGAAAAAGCAGGTCCTAAAAAAGTGTAACCCTAAATTTGATTTAAAAATAAAATTAAAAAAAAAATCCTTCACAGAATTTGTAACAGTTTATGTAAACCTATCTGGTAACCTGATTCAAAGGTGTAGCCGTGTTAGTCTATTGCAGAAAAACAACATTATCCTGTGGCATTTTTAAAGACCCACAAAAGCTCATGAGATAAATAAATGTTAGTCTTTAAAAGTGCCACAGGACTCTGTTGTTTTTCTGGTAACCTAAAACTTCCAAAGCTGGGATGGGCTGTCTGTAAGGATAACGATCACCTAATTTAGACCAATGGGCCACTATTGTTCTGTATCTATTTATGTCATAGCTGTAGACAGAGAGAGCAAGGAAATATGCTTTTGCAGGCCATACTTAATGCTTTCCCAGCAGGAAGGGAGGCAAAGAAAGATTTTTTGGGAGCTATGGGAAAGATTTGGGGAGCAGGGGGGAGATTATGCCTCCCCCTGCCTATAATAAAAGCCACCCATGCCTGCTGCCTTCCTCCTCCTCCCCCTCTTTGCCGGGGCATTTTACTGCAGAGTATATCTACACGCTGCCACAAGTGTAGACAAGGTCAATGAATGAGTGCATGACAGTACAACTGAGTTTTGAGTAAATATTGTAATTAGTCTTCATACAGTGGGCAAATGAAGTTCTTTATTAGAAGGTCCTAGAAATATCAATGAGTCTAGTGGTACTCCCCTTTTTAAACACATGGAATGTTTCTGAAACTCGTAACATTTCCAAAATTAGACTACATTTTAAGGTATATTCATACTGTACATCACAATTGACCCTATGCTATATATCATGGGTAATTTAGGACTTCATGGCAATAATGGGGAAAGGACACAGATGCTCAGGCCCCATCAGCAAAGGAGAATCTCTTTTAGCAGTACAGGGTCAGGTGTTTGATTCAGAGAAGTTCTGAATCTTTCCAGTTGTAGACATACATACTTGTGTGTTCAATATGATATGAAATATTGTATACTTGGGTCACAGACCTTTCAGCTGTAAAAGACCACCAGTATTTTTGACAGACTACTTATAGACAAAGAGTGATTCCTATTATGAAATAAACCACCAAGGGCTGTAATATTTTAGCCAGAAATAGGACCTCAAGAAAAACCCACACTGTAGAAAGAACTGCTAAAGTTGGTCCTCATTCCTCCTATAATTTCAAATGTTCCTATGTTGGTTTATAAATATGCAAATTAAAACTCCTGAATCAGGCAAATCTGTTTGTGGCCATGTGACATGAGCTAGACAAAGCTTGGGCTTGGCTACAGCCATTTCTTCAGGTTACTTGAGGGACCTCCTATTTACATCTTGCCTAGATATTGGAGCTTTATTCATTTTATGTGCATTAATATGCAATTCAGGGCACTGAGACACTATTTAAAATAGATTTATGAAGTATGTAAATTGTTGACTGCATTTTATTTTATACTTGAGACTGAAAACAGAAAGATTGAAATATCACAAAACAGCATATCCTCCAAGCAATTCCCCTGCAGCCACAACCAAGACGCTCAGTAATTCTCATGCAAAGTCTATTGTAAGGCAAAGTTTTGTAAGCCAAATTATATCTCAAAGAGACTTAGATCAGATTCAGAGAAGCAATTAAACATTTAGATGCTTATCTAAACAGAACCTCCAGACTTTCTGAGATTCATACTCATCACATTAGGGACATCTTCTCTCAACAAGTCAATTAAAAATGAACTCTATCATTTTACTAATTACACTGATTCCCTCAATGCAGATTTACATGAGTAAAATCACAAAACTGAAAATGCAGTATGTAAATCCAATGTAAACTAGCTGTGTGTTGTTTAATTGTCTATGGGTCCTGAGAACCAATGTGTTTAGCTCTTTTGTTTTCCATTTCTTAAATTCAGTTTATGGCCAATATGAATTAGCAAGCATCTATACCGTAGACAGACAGCTAAATAGTGAGTTCAAAATCGTGTCCTCATTAGTGCTAAAATACAGTCTGTTATTCCAAGAAAGAATGTAACACCTCTGTAATTAGGGACTGCTGAGGCCTCCAGGGAATCCTAATAAAGCAAATTTCATACATTGATATGCTTTCCATTGCTTCATTTCTTTGTTCTATTGCCCCTGCTGTTAATAACACCCTGCAGCAAAAAAATGTTCATGAAGCCAAGAGCTGTCCAGATAAGAGAAAAGATCATGATCCCCCAGCGCGTGTTCATCAGTGAATGGACGCCAATCTGAAAATAAGAGGATGCCTGTCAATATGGAGTGGAAGGCAGCAGCATAACATCAAATTAAAGCCAACGAATGCTCATACAGTTGTACTGGACTCCAACCTTAACCAAAAATCAATAATCAACAAAGTATTATGATATAAAGTGACTGAATTGTTGGGGGGGAGGAGGAGGAGGAGGAGGAAGATCTATGAAAGCTTTGTGCACGCACGCACACATGAGATAAAATGACAAAACATTTCCCCCTCCCCCTTACATTTTAGAGAAATGTGGCACGTGCTATCAGGTAAAGGGAATATAGCAAAAGATTCCCAACATGTCCATATTATTAATGGATGATGCAGCAGGTGCTTACCTCTCATCTGAAGTAAGGTCCTGAAACCAATAAAATGTAGAACACAAAGCCTTCATGTTTGATCTCATCTCCAAATAGCATGGCTGACTGAGAACCATAATTCATGTATATTTTATTACAATACAATTGCTTTGGCTAATCATAGTAGCAATAAGCATGTCACAGAACAAGCAGCTGCATGATGATATTGTGGGGAGAGGAGACTTGTCAAGCTACTTGGCTACAGTTAAAACAATAAGGTTTTTTAATATGAAATGTTTTGTTGAGACTAAACAATATAACTGATTTCCTAATAAAAATGTGACGCCTATCATCAGTGTGTTCTTGAAAGCAGTTACAAATGTTTCATGAATAATCTAATCCTCTGACATTCCTCATGACAGAGCCTACATTTCTAACTTGAAATATAACTCTTGCACGTAGACAGTTACCTGCTTCCATTTGGGGACACTGAGCATCTGGCCCCAAACCCACTGATATCAGTGGAAGAATTCCCACTGATTTCAATGAGGTTTGGGTCAGGACAATAGATTGGACTTTAGTTGTTGGGTCATGTAATTACAAACTGTAGATGCTTCTTAAACACACGTCCCCTCTCTTCTCCTTCCCCGCCATTACTTAGTACAAAAATGCCAAACACACCAAATGCTGTAGAAATCATTACAGGCAAATAGATATTCAAATTATACAACGGAGGCAAGGTGGGTGAGGTGATATCGTAAACTGACCCAACTTCTGTTAGTGAGAGAGAAGTTTTCAAGCCAAACAGGGCTCTTCTTTAGGCAGACTTGGGTGATGTTAAATATATTTTATCAGGAAGCCAGCATTCTATATAAACTGTAAGAGAAATCAGGCCAGTTTATATTTTTATGTTGTGGCAAAGCAAATATCATGTAGGGGGATTGTTGTTGTAAGTTATGTTCTGGTTTTTTTTGTTTTTATAGCCACCACATATTTACAAGATTATTTTTACTGCTTAGAACCCAAGCCTGCACATAAAAGATTCTGATTTTGCAAAATTATCTCTTATTTGCCCCTGATAGCTCTACGCCCAGAAGTAATTGCAGGAGCATTTAATAGCACTTGGCCATCTAACTATCAGAATGCTCCTACAAATTGAATAGACAACCATCTAATTGCTATTGAATGCACTTACAGCCTTTTGGCCTTCCAAAATTGTACTAAGTAATATTTTTTTAAAGTTTATAATTATTTCCAGAATGGTGTGCACAATACTGGAGGCCAAGTTGAAGCTCTTTTAAAATCACTGGTAAATAAATTTGTTCTCTCATGGTTTATCAGGAAAGAAACGCCACATATTGGCCTTTGATATTCTTTATCATCCTGGAAAGCTTTTCAGAACAAATTGTTAGAATAGCCAGTGCCTAAATGGGAATAAATCATTCAATGTGGTTCAGGGATCAATTGTGCTTGGTGCTGTACAAGCATAGAAGAAAAATTCTACCTAATGATCCTATAATTTAAAAAGGCATGTGTCATAGGGTTCTGCTCTCTAGCCCCTTTTTCTTCTAGTTTTCTTCTCCACTTCCAGAAACCAGACCAGAGTCTCCATTGCTTTTAATCACTCATGCCCGTTTATTTACAGTGCTTTACCTTCTTCCCAACAACACACAGCAATATACAAACTAACCCAACTGCAGCCCACATCTGCTGGGCTTTCTTGGAGCCCTGGGAAGCTCAAGGGGTACGTCCACACTGGAGCCTTAGGTTGACTTAAGGTTGGTGAAGTTGACCTAGAGACCGCTGCATCCACAGTGGGCGCTTATTAAGTTGACTTAAGCGCTTCCTTAAGTTGACTTAATAACACCACCTCTTAAGGTCGACTTTATTACGTCGACTTAACCCAGTGGAGATAGGGGATAGCCCTTACGTCGACCTAATTGGCCTCTCAGAGTTCCTGGCCACTGCTCCATCAACCTAGCATCTGCCAATGTGGACGCAGGGCTGTGGAGTCTCTAAGTCTACTTAACAAGGTCAACTTTAAGTTGACTTAAAGTCGACCTTGGTTAAGTTGATTTAACAGAGCCTCCAGTGTAGATGTACCCAAGGATGTTACCTTTCCCTCAGGCTCCTACAAACAAAGTCCAGAGCTCCCTCTTCCTGAGCCACACCTCCCCCTTCCTCAGGCACTGCACTGGGCAGCCTCCTAGGTGTTGCTCACTCCCTCATTATTTCAGGGCTTAGCTTCCAACAGTTCCCTGAAGCCAGCTGCCATGAATTAGCCCTCTAATCAGGGTGCCTTGCTGCAGCTCAGCCCCTTAGTAAGGAAAACTAAGGCAGAGAAGGAGGGTTTAGCACCCTTCACCCTGAAACAGAAAAAGGGTGGGAGAAACTGGGTTATAATGTAGAGAGAGTGCAACCAGGGTCATAGCAGGTTCACTGGGTTTTGTTTGTCTCCCCCTATCTTTGCCCCCCTTCCCACCCTTATTACAAATAATTATAGGGGGGATAGTGAAGTCTTTAAACTCAGCCTTTTAGTCATCTAGATAACTAAAGCATGAAATGAGGTAGGCAAGAGCTCAGTCTTCCCCAAAATACAGACTTTGTATTATACAATACACGCATATAAGAGCTAGTTTGTTATCTGACTTCTTCATTTTTTCAGTGGGTTATGTGGAGTCTATGCTGGAGCCTTTCTTATTACCTGAGTCATAAATTTATAGGACAATTAGAACTTGCAACCTCCAGTGCAAAGTCTCAATTCCAGTAATAACCCCAAAACCCTCAGCATCCAATTTGTTGTTTGCATTGTTTCTTCCAGGAATCATGTTCCTTCTCATCCACAAGGAAAGTCCTACCTGGCACAAATGACTTCTGAAAAACTGCAGCATCAGTAAGTCTTAAAGTTTATTACCTTGCTAATTAGGGTCATTGCCACTAATAATTTAGCTAATAATCTGGTATTTTTAGTCAGGCAGTTATTGCATTTATTATTTCCTTTGGCTGAGGCTGTAATAAACATTACAAAATACTTTAATTTATGGTCGCTTAACCCACCATAGAAGCAGCTACTGTGGCTCTACATTTTCTTTAAGCGGTAGCTTTTGTTTCTATTATTTCAGCTTTTTTCTTTTAAACCTCTCATCTAAAATAAAAATTCCTGTTGATGGCACATGTCTGCACTATAAATTAAAGCTGTGATTGCATACCAGATACCAGGTATACCAGAGCTAGTTAGCTTAATGTAGCTACCACAGATAACAATAGCAGTCTGGATGTAGTGGCATGAGCTAGCACTCCAAGGGTGCGTCTACACTTGTAAATGAAGTCGACTTAAGCAGGCTTAAGTTGACTTAATTTACTCTGTGTCTACACTTGTGTTTCCTTAATTCGACTTAAGCAGTTCCTTAAGTCGAATTAAGGACAAGTTAGTTCGAATTAGTAAAACTACTAGTAAAAAAAAATAGTAAAACTAGTTAGTTCGAATTAAGTCAATGTGGCCAAGTTAGTTCAAACTAACCAGCACATAGAGCTTAATGCAACTGATTAATTCGAACTAAGCAAGTGCCATGCATGGCACTTACTTAGTTCGAACTAGTAGGGCCATGCTAGTTCAAATTAAGTTAATTCAAACTAACTAAAATTAGTTCGAATTAGTTAGTTCGAATTAACTAATTTGAACTAACTTTGGTAAGTGTAGACATAGCCCAAGTGTGTACACAAGGTTCCTGGAGAACTTGCACTCCCATTGCTAGCATGTGCTACGATGTCTATACTGCTATTGTTACCTGTGCTAGCTAGATTAAAATGAGCACTGGTGTGCCTATATGTACTGGCTAAACCTTCGCTTGCAGCATCATCACACCTTTATGCTCAATCTGTAAATCTTTACTTATGCAAGTAGTACCTTAATCAATGAGACTATTTGCAGAGTAAGACACAGCTCAATGCCCGAGTAAAGTTAGCAAAATCTGACCCTATCTAAGTGGGGACCCTGTCTAGTTATTAAAGAGTTGATATGGTAACAGCTTGCTAAACATGGAGATTTGATGATTATATGACTGCATTTTGTTCTTCTAAAAACAAAGAGAAGCTCAGTGTTGTAATGGTTACTATTCTATTTCTGTTGTTTACGTGGCAAGTAGTTATTTAAAAAAAAAACCCAAACAGGATGGTGCCAAAAGATAGAATATCAGTGAAGGAGTTGAAGTGAAGAACGTTGCTTGGCTCAACACAAAAATCCAACAGGCTAGTCTACTGCTGAACATATGTAACATCTTACACAAGTTGGAGAGCGTTTAGCGTTAAGAACTACCAAATGCTTCCACAAGAGAACAGAAATTACTGTATATATATCTAATGAGGCCCAGCTCACTGTACACACACATGTATGGGTTATGTCTCTTTCCTGAGAATGGAGCACAATAATAGTAACATCACAGTAACATCTTACAGATAACAACCTGAGGTGAACAATGTTGTAATAAATGTAATGCTGATGCCCTGTTAACACCCTTATTTTGTGATTATTATTTCTACAGCAGTAGCTGAGATCAAGGTCCCATTATGCTAAATCTCCGAATAAGAGACTGCCAGAATGACATTAGGGTCAAAGCAGGTAAGACAGGCAAACGGTGGGAGCAAGGCAGTATTATTTGTCCTATTTTATAGTTGGAGAACTGAGGCACAGAGATTGTGACTTGTCACACGGGAAGTCTATGGCAGAGCTGGGAATTGAATCCAGGTCTCCTGACTCCCTAACCACAAGAACATCCTTCTCTCTATTACTATATAATTAATAGTACTTGGTGCTAAATAGAGTGTCTGTTGCCCAAAAAACCTCAGCATGCTCTACAAATACTAATTAAACCTAACAGCAACCCTGAGATTGCACTAAGGAGTGTCATGCACATTCTATGGGTCTAAACAAATAGTTTCTAATGCACATCACACCAAGGCTGCCAAATTATCATTCTGGCATCCAAAGCTACCATCTCAATTCACACCCTGGATATGGGAGAGGAAAAAAATATATACAGCATGCTAAATAGCAAGTTAGCAAAATTGTTAAGTACTGTTTTGCTTTTGCTGGATGATTATCAGGCCACTCTTACAGCATAACCAGAGAGGTACAGAGATTCATGCACACAGGTAGCCAAAATAAGCAACATATATCAACAACCACAGCAGGGATGGGACAAAAAGCAGCAGGGAGCTTTAGAACTCTCGGCCTTGAAGTGGCTGGGCCTTGAAACATCTTCTGCACCCAAAGCAATGGGAGAGGCTGCAAAGCAAGACGCCTATGAAAAGCAGTGACCTAAACCACTGCCCTGCAATGCAGGTGCTGACATGGAATCCTCAAGCATGGTTTTCTTCCTCTTATCCCCTCAGCTGAGGTAGGTTTCATTTTATGACTGCGATTACAGCTTAATTTATGACTTGACTTAATTGTCTGAGCAATGCAGGGCTAATGTCCTGTGTGAGGACGAGTCATCTTTCCTTTATTACAGCAATCACTTAATGTAAAGTTCGGCTGTTAGATTTTATCTCCATTTCCTTGGCGATGACCAGTACTACTGGGCTTTATTGCAAATTCTCTTTTTACAGTGATGTATCACATAACACATTGAAAAAAATATTTTACAGCCTGCCCAAAGGCTGATATGCTACCAACTGGAGACAAAGGCCCGGGTGCATCCCTACGACCTTGCTCCTCATGCAGGATGATAGGTTCAACTACTGGGAGAAAAATAAATTGATCTAGGTTCACCTGGTCAAGTGTGCAACTGTGTACTGCTGTCGTGGCTTATGTTACCAAAGACAAGTTAGTGAGAAGAAACAGATTAATAATATCAGCAAAGAATGAGTGAGAAACCTTCCTCCATCTTGAGCCGGTAGCTTGGATCTTTCATTCCTGCTGCTGTTCTCATGTAATGCAGAAAACCTTTATTTCAAAAGCTAGGGCCTCCCCCATATGAACTGTGAACAAAGTGCAGTAGAGGAGTTTTTCCCCTGTGTATATATTTTGTTTTCTTCAAAGCATCTGATGAAATGGGATTTTCTCCCACGAAAACTCATGTGACAAATAAATTTGTTAATCTTTAAAAGTGCCACAGGACACCTTGTTTGTTTTACTGAACTAGACTAACACGGCTACCCCTTTGGAACTTGCCAGAGAAGAAGTTTCTCCTTTGTCCCAATGGGAAGACTTGGGATCAAGCTACGTTCTGGCATGGCATAGGCGGGTGTTCAGTCAAGTAAACAGAGTTGTGCCCACTAACACTAGTGTGGAGTTTGGCCCATACCTCAGCATTATCTAGGAGGAATATACAGTGGAACCCAGATACCTGAACACTCTCGGAGTCACTCAAAACATTCTGAATATTCAAAATGTTGGTTAATCACTGACATGAAACTCTGCCCTCCTCAGTGGAGTGGGAACAACAACAAACCCTGGGGAAACACATATAACCTTCACATAACTAAGAGTTATAATTAACTAGTTCAGTTAAAAGGGGGTTCATTGTGTTGCTATAATGATTTTGTAGTGGTTTGAATCTCTGAGGACTGATCCTTGTAAAGTCTGGGAAATGAAAGCTACAGAACCCTGAATGCCAACATGAAGCAGTCAGGTAGTTGAGATGTGAGTGCAAACAGGATCGTGTTAATAATTTTGGTGCCTGGGGAATGAGGCTCACTGCTGCTACTGATGAGGCTACTTTACATAGAACATTCATTTTTAAGTCAATTCCAAAGAGTATGAGCAAGTGTACAAACACTCTGTCTAAAATGGGGCCCTGGAATGTTAACCAGAGGTCTCACTGATGGCCACACATGTAGGGTTCAAAAGTAAGACCAGAGAGTGAAATTTTTATAATCATAATGAAGTAGTTAGCTACCTTTAAAAAATGTGAGCAGTTAGACTGAAAATTTATATATTTGCACTTCGTGCATTTCGTCTGGGGAAGTAAACCGACTTGTCATCAAGTTAAAATAATACATTGAAAGAATTTTCCAGCTAAAGTGGTATTTACTTTTATATTTAGAAGGAAAAGTTAAATGTCTCTTCTGTTCTGAGTTTCTAAATATTACAATTTAAATATTTACAGGAAAATGTTAACTATAAAGAAGAAGATTATAGTGGAACTTGATATCACAAATTACTTGACAGCACTTCTCAAATCCTAATTTCATCCGCTGTGTACTCCTTTGAAACAAATACTCTGCTATAATCACCTAATCTGGTTATGTTACTATTAACAATCATCACCAATATGGATGACTTCCATGGATATGTTACTTAGTACTATGCTGTTACCGTCTGCCCTCTCAGTTAATTGTGAAGACAAAAAAAACATATTTCCTAATTAGTAGGAGTATAAATATAAAGTCCTGTACAATATGAACATACACTACAGTGCAGTATGAACTGATCATATGCTGAGCATGTTTTAAGTATAAATGGTGGGGAAATAGGTCCTACTCCCTGGTGGGTTGTTTTGCGGCAAAAAGGACTGGATACAAGAAGTGTTTGCTAGATAGTTCATATTATAGTGCAAGAACTAAAGAATGTACTCAAAAATCAAATAAGAATGGTCAGTGAAAATGTTTGTTCACCTGTTTCTGTGCAGACCATAAACAGTAATTGCAGTGAAAGTAGATTTCTCCCATCATGCCTTTTGCTCTATTGAGTTCACTCAAGATGTAATTGGAAAACAAATACAGCAACACCATCATCAGGACAGACACAAGTGCTTGTCTTGGGAATGGGTTGTTGTATAATGTGATAGGTCTTATTTCCACTGACACTCTTTATTCTTATCTAATAAAGTACACCGGTACAGCCTTTGCAACCCTATAGTATTAATTAAACCTCATACATATATATTCTCACCCTGTGCAGATTCCAAGGGATATTTTAATAGCTATTAAATGTTAAGAACCAGACCAAAATCTGAAATAGGGTCTAATTCACTACCAGATTACTTGGTTAATTTGGAAAAAAATAATCATGAGCAATCTTACCTAAATTTGGAATCTATGTATGAATGATATCCATCTTATTAAACAGCGTTGACTTTTCTGCCAGAAATGCAATATACAGTACATGATTTACACATCTATGTTTATTGTTAACTTCTCCATTTATTTGCATCTATTTGCATTGTGCCTAGCAGAATAGTAGGGTCTGAGTAACACACCCAAGATTAAAGATGCATCAGTATGTTTATTATGAATTCTATAATCTATACAAATAAAAAGGAATTCAACCAGCAAAAAATGTCAAGCTATTTAAAAACACCACCAGACTCAAGAAACTAAATTTGATGAGACTGCATATTTGATCGGATTCATTTGTTGGATGGTTTTAGTCTTAACAGGCACTTGGCATATCCTGAAAGGATAATTTCAAAATAAATGCAGAGCTATTAGCTTCTGGACACCACAAAAATCATACCAGAATAATACTGCAAAGTCAACTGAACTAAAAATATTTCAAGAGACACTGTGACGCTGCCAGCAACTGCAGCCAAGAAGCTTTTATCTGCGCTGGAAGAAAGAAACTGGTAGGTATTAAAGCATGTCTCAGCATGAAGTAAATCTACATTCCTTTTTAATGTTCTATGTACGTAGATATAATATGTTACATGCTACTCTACAGGAATCCATAATATAGCGTTATTTGTAATTACCCATCCAACATGCAAGTGTCATTGTGTCCCAACCAGGAAAAAGAAGGGAGCACAATCGTTTTCATGTACAATAGTTTAGAATGCCACAGTGAATTTTCACGAACAAACCATATTAAAGTTATATGACTCACTTGTACTGATAACACAGGCAATGCACATTATCTGCCTCTTATAAATGTCCATGACATGAAAGGACCTTTTCCTCCAGTGCTGATAAATAGAAAACTTAATATTTACACAGGAAATGCCAAATACACAAGTTGTCAAACAGCATTTAGCTTCACTTACATACCACAATTATTTGGTTACCACCTCCTGTCTACTTCCTGTCTGCTAATTGTGATGCTTTCTGTTTTGTTTTGTTTTTGCTTTTTTCCCCACCTAATATCCTGTGAAGGTGCCAATTACCCAGCTGCTTATCAGTTGAAAACTATGCTCTGTGCAAAGGGAGCATCAATTATTTGTGAGCAGAGAGCAAAGCGTGTTGAATCATCATGATAGGATGCTGGGGCTTCCAGCAAATAGAACATATCAAAAGGTAACATAAATCTAATAAAATGTAGGCCATAAGGGATCATCTCAGAAGTCCACGCTTCAATCTTTACTTGTTACAATCATGCTAGTTTTACAAAAAGGCAGGGCTATGATTGTATATAAGCTCACTATAGGTTAAATGACTGAAAAAAACACAGGAGGATAATACATTTCCTTCAACCCTCCTTGTCTTTAAGAAACATTGGCTATTCCATTCTATTCATTCAAATCATTAGACTTTCTACTCTTGTGTTCTCATTAACTCCTTGATTCTGCAGCAAACCCACTGTAGTCTCAATCAGACAAGCTTTTTTCAATCCCTTAATCTTCCACAGGCTGCAGAGAAGGGCCATAAAATCATTTTGTGGGTACACTGGTCACTTTATTTTGTATTATGGTTGCCTTTTCAAGGTTTTGTTTTTTTCCATTTCAGGCTAGTTTCGTTGTTTTGGGGGATATGGGGCAGAGAGATTGGATTATTCTTGAGCTATCTCTGTGAAGTCAACTCTTTATGTGCTTTTCAAACCCAGTTTAAAGAGTTTGTCCCTACTTTTCCCCTTAAGAACTGCAATCCACAAGGTTACTACTACAGATCACTATATCATTATAACAACCTACTGGAAGTGGTGGACTGCAGGGTTACTCCTGTGCACCTGTTCCATTTGTAACTCACAACTGTTCACTGGCTGACCGTTACCACCTGATTTAAGTGATGTACAGGACTGCTCCAGCCACTTATGGGATTACTATGTTTCTCCTTCAAGAGGCTAATGACTGCCATTCTGGAAGCAGGACAAAGCTCAGAAAGTAATGGTCCTACAAAAGATTTACTAAACTACTCAGCACAGAATATTACTTCCCTGTACATGATCATCCAGGCCTCTCAGCCTTAAGCAAAATGTTATTCCTTCTTCCTAATGAGTGTATAAAACACTATCAATAATGTAAGAGAAAAACAGCAATGCCACTCTCTCAAAATGGCAATTTTAAATACCGTATGGTATTTAAGTACCGTATGGTATGAGCAAAACAAATAATCACAGATGCAAAGTCTGACTTCTGAGGGTGGCCACTAGAGCCTGACCACTTGTAGTCACTACAATACAAGGATGCCGAGGGGGCGGTGGTGGGAAGTTTGGCACAGCAAGTGTAACGGAAGGATGGGTGAAAGAGAAAGAAGAGCAGAGGCACCATGGAATAGCATCTTTCCTACCTAGTCTCTGTCTGAATGTATTTCTCTCACTAGGCTGCAGTGTTCAGTAACCAGTTATTATGTCTGCAAGTCACCCATTTGGGGACCTGGATAAATTCCTGTGCTTTAGCTGAAAAGTTTGCTGCCCAGCAACACCAGGTACCTCATTTCAGAAACCTTACCACATACATTGCTTTGCAAACCACTTCTCCCAACTCATTCTCACACTCTGACTTGGGGCAGAACACACAGACAGTCTTTGACCAGGAGAAAACCTATAATGGTTGGCTGTTTCTAATCAACAGTGATCCTATAGCTTAGGAGGAACTAGTGAAAAAATCTCTCTTTGGCATCCCTAACCAACCCTCACTTCAATTGTCACCTCTCATTTTCCATCCTCTATTTAGAAAAAAAAGAAACACTCACACTTTATTAATCATAGCGAGGGGCACACTCCACCATCTCATTACACAACCTCTGTGCTTTCCATCTTGTTAGGACATGTAGTGCCTTTTGCCTAAGCTGTTCATGTTGTCTCCTGATCATTACATGAATATATTACTTGTTTTTAAAGGGAAATTATTCAGAATCCAAACACTACCACTGCCGCCATCATCTTTATCTTGCCTCCTGTATGTCATTTTCAGAGCAGGGAACCATGGTACATAGATTAGCTGCTTCTGAAGTCTGTAAAATCAAAGTAAGGCGAGGGGGAGAAGATCACGGTAACCCATCTATAGAAGTAACCCATAGGGCAACAATATAGCTTGGCCTACAAGCCCATGCAGTCCCTCAAGGAACCTCCCAATTCATGTGCTACTCATAGCGCAGGTCATGTTGTGTCACAGGGATTGAGGGGGTGCAACTTCCCCAGGTACTGCTCTTCCCAAGCAGATTGAGAAGGCGGAAGAAGAGGTGGGTGGGGAAAGACAGAGCTTTGAACCTACTTTTCCAACACCCCAACTAGAGAAGCTCAGCAGGCACAGTGCAGGATGTAATCTACTAGTGACATAGATCAGTCTCAAATTACTTTCTCCCTAGAGTAAGGGGGCAGGAGAGACAGGGAGCAAATGGTGTTCTCAGAGTCACAGTCTCCTCTCTGGTCTGGTCCTAAGGCAATGAACCTGCATGCTGCGCCTTGCTCAGATTATAACCATCAATCTACCTCCTAGGTTGTTGGGTAAACTATTAGCGTGTGCCATTAAGTGACTAGCAAATGCTATGACAGTCACATGCTCTATTCTAATAAGCCCCAGGGAGTTAAAGTACGTACATATCCAATTGTCTCTGAGATGCAAAATTAGGCTAGAAACGTTACAAAGTCAGGTGTCCTGTGAGATTTTTTTGTACTTCCTGTGTAGCGCTAAAGATGAATTTATGCTATAGTATTGCTTCAAACAGAAATTTCTATATGGAATATTCATTGATAAAAATACCCTGCTTATTCATTCACTTGTAACTCCATATTGTAACAAAACTCCACATTATCAGGAGGAGATCACCAAGCCCTGTGATTGGTGCAAATCTCTGCACCATACCCAGGACTGAAACCGAACATGGGCTAAACGTATCTAAACTTCCAAAGAGGTTTGCTTTGGGTCTTGGTGAAAGATCTGGAGTGGGACGGTGTTGTGTCATCTGAATTGGTTTACCCATCCCTAAGAGTAGCAATCTCCTCCTGAACATCATGAGCCTTACTGACTATGCGTTTGCCATACCTCCCTCTGACAACCTGGATTCTCCCCCACCACCACAAACATGCTTCTCCATGACATTGCCCCGTGTGCAATCATTGTACACTGTGACTGTGGGGGGCTGGGGTTGAGGAAGAAAGCTACTACTCTTTGCCTGGTTGTTTTTGGAGAAATTATTCTTGGCCCCTTTCACCAGCCTTTGTCATGAAGGGTTGTTTCCAAAGTGGGGATCCCCCACACACTGTGGAACTCAAAAGCTTGTCTCTTCCACCAACAGAAGTTGGTCCAATAAAAGCTGTTACCTCACCCCGTTTTCTCATTCACACCCGGGGGCCAACACAACTACATTGCAAACAAATAAAATAGCAAGTCAGACATTAATTTATATCTATTATCAGCTCTAAGTAGGAAAAAACTGATCAAAATGTACACTGTTTTGTTCTGATGTAACATTTGCAGCTGCAAACACAGAGAAAATAAAATATGCTAGGCAAATTCTTTGGAGCCTGGTATTTGCATGCTGCTCTCCTGAACTCCCAACACAATCCCTATTTTATTATTGAGGCCTATATTTTAACTTAAATTTTAAGCTCCTTGGGGTAGGTGCCATCTTTTCATTTTGTGTTTGTACTGTACCTGGCACAGAATGAGGCTGTTAGGTGGCATTGCAATATTACTAATAAATAAGTAAATAATAAAACTAAGAAATGATTGTATTAAAAACAACCAGCTGCAGAAGTTATCTTGCACTGCAACATGGAATGAGACTATCAGTACACAGGCAACAGCCATGTGATTGCAAAACAAAAAAGTGGCACTTTCAGGCTATGTCTACACTAGAAAAAGTTAGGCTGACTTTGTTAAGTCGATTTAAAGTCAACCTTATTAAGTCAACTTAAGTGGTTTCCAGGGACATGGACTTAGTCCACTTTGTTAAGTCGACCTAACTGCTCTTAGGTCAACTTAATAAAATGGACTTAAGCGTCCACATTGTGCTAAGGTCGACCTAAAGGAGGGTTAGGTCGACCTAACTGGCAGGTCTTACTAAGTCGACTTAAGCTTTCATTAGGTTGACTTAAGGATTTTCTTAAGTCAACCTAATGAAAGCCAGGTGTGGACAGGGACTAAGTTAGGTCGACTTAAGCCTCCTTAAATCGACCTAACTTGCAAGTGTGGAAATAGCCTTAAAGACTAACAAATTTTCTTTAAAAGTTTCCCAGGACTCCTTGTTTGTTTTGCAGAACTAGACTAACACGACTATCCCTTCGGAACTTCTCAGCCATGTGATTGATTCTAAGAGCTTGTCAACCTCCCAGAGCTGGGAAGTATAATGGGTTTGCTTATCTGTGGCTTATTCAAATTATTCCAGCTCTAGGGGAGAGCCCATCTATTTCTACCATCCCATCACTAGATTCTCCTTCCAGCTACCTTCTAAGAAGGCTTAGCAGCCATTCACACACCATAAGATGTTTTCCTGCAGGACGCTCAACTCCCCGACCATTCACCCACAATAGTGCCTGGGAATGATGCACAGCTCCCTTTTCCCATGGAGGAAATTTCAGATGTGGCAGAGAAAAGCTATTGGTCCTGCTCCCCATCCACAGCACACTTATAGAAGAAAAATCTCTGTACCCTTTTGTGCTAGCAGATCTTTTTTGACGGGCCTTCCTTACTACCTACAGCATTTTTCAGGGAGTAGTTTCACAGATACTCCCTGACAACATCAGCAGCAGCACTTTGCCTCCAGCTGACCCTTCTGAATGTTCACACTTTGGGACTAACTAAGCTCACACAAGATATGTGGATTCCCAGTGGTGCTATGCATTCTGGGAGATCTATAGGGAATGTTGCAAAGTGCAGCCTCAGCAAGTCACCTTCCATTCTCAAAGGATCAGATGAAATTGCAACCAAGCTTTCCTGTGCTGGAGAGAAAGGTTTAACTTGGGTTCAGTTTGTGGCACAGGCTAAGGGTTGGGGAGGTTTTTATTTCATCTGTACTGATTTACCCATTCCTAGAAATGTGTAAGCTACTTGGTAATACTGGTAAAGGTCCACTGCATTTTTTTTTAAACAGCATCTAGCTTGCATTGTCCTTATCATCTGGTGCTTGTGCTATGATGTAGCGCTTTGTCAGCTCACAATGAATGAGAAAGAAAACACAGAAAAAAAATAGGATCATTTACTGAGACCGCCAAATACATTTTTAACATTGTTTGACTGTTGCAGTGGCTCTTTAATATGGTACATAGTCATCTGTGCTGCTAAAGAAACAAGGAGTCCTGTGGCACTTTTAAAGACTAACAAATTTATTTATCGCATGAGCTTTCTTGGGAGAAAATCCCACTTCATCAGGCGCCTCTTAAGTATTAACAGTTTTATGTAGACTGAAGGTTCTGAGATCTGCACACATTTAAGAATTCAAAGAGACATCAAGAGAAAATGTTAGGTAATGGAAAGCTAATTCTTTGAAGTACTTTTCCAGCTTTCTTGTGGAGTCTGGGTACTGGTGATCCTCACCTCATTGTTGCTGGATAGTAAAAATAATAGACTTTAGCCAACTATTGAAAACAGAAACTTTAAACTTTATGGGGTTTGCCAACACTCCCTAGAGCATTACAGGACACTAAGGATGAATGCCAAAGAGGAATTTTTTTCTCTCTCCTTCTTCCACTCTGAAACAATCATCAATTATCCTTATCCACCTGCACCATCTCATCTAAGTTCATTTTCAAGATGAAGTTTCCTCGTTGGATGGTGGCTGTCCAATCCTCTTTCTGTCCATCATGGACTGCTTTAGAGCTGTCCCCAGATTGACAGCCTGAGAGCGAATCAATAATAATTATCAGACTGCAACCACAGTGAGCGGTGTAATTCTGCGATGGTATAGCACTGAACAAACAGCCCCATGTCTGCTGCTGGAGCTTTAAATATGCTGTTCAGGGTTGTCCATTTAGCTGCTCTGATCATGTGATTAGTAGTAGGTTGCTGGCTTTTTCCCTTCTAACATAAACCTTTAAAAATGGCATGCTATTTTCTGTGACATATGACTGATGATACCCACAGCATTTCACTATGTAAAAAGCCATTTGCTAGCTGATGTAAAATAAATCAGTGGAATAGAGCAGTAGATAATCATGAAGGAGGAAACAGTTGTTTTTCTTGATTTTTGTCCCCAATAAGCACCACAGGTACCAGGAAAAACAGGCTTAAGACACCACATATAAATTGATGTAGCCTGATACAGCTGTGTGGCCACATGCATTAGATTGCTTTAGAAATGGCATTCTAGGCAGCATGGTTCTGTGTTCTGTAACCCTGCGTGATTGACAAAGGTCCCTGTGCTTTCCCACTTAGAGACATATGAAAATCAGAATCTCAGTGCACACCCATGTCCAAATGTGGGATGCACTACAGAGTGTAAACTCAGAAGGTAAGGGGGGCATGATGGACATCGTGCAGAAAACTTGAATTAATGCAGAACTAATTGCTTTTACAATCAATTATATTTTCTCTGAGCTTGAGTTCATGTTTCAGCATATCTGAGATAATCATAGGTCTGTGGGGATGGAGGTAAATTTGACTGGTGAAGGAGATATTTCCAAAAGAGGCATTTGAGAGGGCTAGTTAGCCAATTTCTCTAACGTGTGGGAACATGTAAATGATGAATATCAGCATCATCATTCAAGTTAGTAGGAAGTCCTGGCCAGTACAATTCTGCTCCTTCTGTATATTCATATTTTCATCAAGGGACTGCTCAATTCAACAAACACCATCCCAGGTCAACAAAACCAAACTCTCTGCTTACAGAACTGCAGGATGGGAGTTTGCTGCTTATTCAGCCCCACCAGAGCACAGTGTGAGGTGAAGAGAATTCCCATTTGCAAAACAGGAAATAAAAGCAGGTTATAATCATGGCTTTACCCCATAATACTCCGGGTAGCCCAATTAATGCTATCACAACCATTATTTTTTCATCTGTATGTGTCTTTACAATGTTTTCCTGCAAGGGGCAATAATGAAGCCTTGGTAGCACCCCCAGGATCAGTGCTCCTCACAGCTCTTGTCAAATGTTTATGGGACTAGGGGAAACGCTATGTATTGATGAGACAACTACCTGGTCATAGAGTTAGGTCACATCAGGCTACCTCAGCCTATACAAAACTCTTGTATCCTGGTTTTGCCAGTTTCATTTAGTTTAACGAATGGCCATTGCAACAAATTTCCAGCAAAGCATTTATGAATGAAGTATATATATCGATAGACCTTGTGTATTTAACTTGATATGATGCTGTAATACCTTATCAGCCAACCACATCATTTGCGGTATAGTGAAAAAACGCGTATCACATATTAAAACCAAACCTGTGAATTAGTCAATCCAAAACTAATTGGCCAGCTGCTTTTTAATGACCACAAGCAAACACAGCCACTTTAAATCTCTCCAATGGATTTCATTGTTTTAAGTTTTATTATGCAATGTTGTAAAATATCAGGAATGATACAATGGAATTGGCGTCTAATAAAATAGTATATACAACATGTTACAAAGAAGGATTCTGTGTATCTAATACCTGTGTAGAACTCAGGCAGCTAATGGCCTTTCCAAAACAAGCTGAAGCAGCTAAGTCAGAATAGTTTCAGTCTCATTCTGAATTTGATGCATGCTTAAAAATCTCAGCCTGGAAGAAGAGGACAGGAAAACCTGAGATATATGCCCCAAGCATTTTAAGAAAACTTTTAAATAGTTTTCTTTGAAAAATATTTCTATATTAAATAGATACTATAAAAGGCAAACAACAAAATGAAACAATTTGTATACTTACATCTCTTTTGCTGGAATTTTTTTTTTCATTTTGTGTAACAACAGTTAACACAAAGTTATGAAGTGTTGCTTGAGGTTTGAGTCTCTACAGCTGATTGTATTATCAATGGATTTACACTGATTCATACCAGTTGAGGATCTAGTCCTCAATTTTTTAGACTAGTTAATATTTTTCTAGAAACTAGTTCAAAGTCTATCTTTGGTGAACATGTGTTTCTTTAATATTTAATTTCCCTCCCATTTCTATACAATGCCCATCACTATGGGATCTGAGCTCCTGTATCACAGTCATCCCTGATTGTTTATCAGATGAGATATGCAATCTTAGATGGAGATATATGCCAAATTTTGATATTTTCCAGTTCTGTTAGCTGAAGAAGCAGTGAGGCAGGCAGGAAAGTATATGCAGGGACCCTTATGCTCTGGGAAAGAACATTCAACTTCAGGCTGTATTATGAGTAATGGAAGAACAGAATAGCTCAAGTGCTTGGACATAACATACAGTATACTGGGAAGTCCAAGAGAAAGGAATAAACTGTCAAGGAAAACTGGAATTGAAGCAATTGTTAAATCAGCTTTGATTCTTGATTAGAAATGTAAAGGAGGAGGAGTAACCATCATCTATTCTAGTTGATCCTACAGTAAAGAATAAAATGAGTGAAAAGAAGTTATGCAGTTGGATATTACCAGTACATGCATTGGGAACACTGGAAGAAATATGATTGAATAGGAAAAATGGGGAAAAGTCATGAGCGTGCAATGGAAAGTGTTCTAAGATACAGAGAAATGAACAGTAGAAATGCATACAGCAATACAGGAGAAGTAAGAAAAATGTTTGTGTTATACTAAACACAAGTTGGGTGAGGTAATATCTTTTGTAAAAGCCTTTAAGCTTACACAGAGCTCTTCTTCAGGTCTAAGATATAACCTCCAGATATGGACTAGGACTGGAAGGATATTAGAATGAAAATGAGACATGATAAAAAATAAGAAAAGCATAAAAGAATTAAAAGAAAATGCAGAGGAGAAATACTTTCAAGAAGATTTTCATTTAGTCCTTAGATAAGTATGTAAGGAATGTGAGATCAGTGAAGTGGGGCTCTGAGGAGATTGCAGGGATAACATACTGACACAAAGAGTAGACACTTCTAAAAATAAATAAATAATTAAAATTAATTCTGTGCCTCAATCTTCCTACAAGAGGATGGGAATGGATACTCAAGGCAGACATAAATTTCCCAGGGGAGGCAAGACAAATACAGAGGAAAATAACTTAGGACTGATTCTGCAGTGCATTTCTCCACTTTTACCAGAGTGTAACTGTGTACAATTCATGGAGTGACAAGTGGTAAATCAAGCCCAAGGATCATGCTTGGTCAGGCAAGGATTAGAATTTCTGAACAAAAATCAGTCACCACACCCATATGGTACCCAGCCAAGTCAGTCACAGTTCTGAAGTCAGGATGTGGTCTTGAGTGTTACCTACTTTGCTAACTGCTGGACATCCTCATGAAGAGTTAGAAAGATGTTGCATATTATGTGGGAAGGGGAGTAACTGATTTAAAGCTATTATTGCAAGAGCCATTTCTGAAAGCACTACAGAAAATCTAATTCTTTAATTCCAAATATAAAAAACAAGCTTATCATGTTTATCTTAGAATTTCCACTGGAAAATCCCCAAATTCTAGCTTTTCTTGTGTTTTGTTTTGATTTTAGTGATTTCTGCAGAAAAGTGTTAGCTTCATTTAAACATGTGTAACTGGCAAGAAAAAAATTAAATGAAACAAGCCAGAGGCATGATATTAGTGTGGAGTGCATTAGAAGAAAGAATGATAGTACGAACAGGGCAGTGACTGATTTATAAAATCAATCACATACTTTTGGCCAGATGTGCTGTTATGAAAAGAAAAATAACCCTGTTTACATGAACAGCAAGATTAATCACTGGCTTTCTACTTTTAGGATGGACATTTTCTGATTTTTTTCTTTTCTTATTTATTTATTGAGCAGTGACTAAGTTGTTCTGCTATGTAAATCTAATGATCATATTCTGATTATGTGATCCCAATACGCATACATACTTAAAAGGTCTGTCAGTGACAATTCTAATAAAAATGTACAGACATTTCTAGCTAATCATAAAAATTAATTCTGGGATTAAATTTGATTTAGGAAGTTTTATCAAAGGAGAAAATTTTATTATAAATATATAGACAAAGAAATTTCTCTCGATGACACTCAATAGTTTAATAGATTTCAACTCAGGCATTTTGAATCAAATGAAAGAAGGGATTTTTTTTTGTCCTGTTCATATTGAATGGACACTTAAATTGGCAAATTTTCAAAGCACTTAAAATGTGACTGCTCTGGGTGCAGCAGTTAATCATAAATTTGCAAAAGTCTATTACCGATGTACAAGAGAGTTCTCTTTTACACTCTGCCAGCTTTGTTAATTGCATGATAACACCCATTACTGAGATCTCAAACCAACTTTTTAAGCACATCTGAAGTTTTGAAAGCCAATAAGTCTTCTGTACAAATTGTGACAACTCATACCTTTACCTCCAAGCTCTTCCATTTCCAGAGTCATATATAAAAGAGGGGGAATTAGAGAAGGAAATACAATAAAGTACTATGTATGATAATGAAATTAGAAATTGTATTGAGACCAAGGAGCAGCTGTGGATAGTGTCAGCTTTTAACCACTGGGATCTTGCTACACCATTAGGATTTGAGTTCCAAGGTAGATTTGGAATTCTGTATTAGAAGGATTTGATGTCAGCATTTTAATAGTGCTGCCAGACCTACTGTCCTTATGACTGGCAGCTTTAAAGAGAGGTGAGACCGTTTTCCTAAGAATGAGTGCTTTCCATTATGAGGAAGTTAGAATTCTGATATTAACAGTGACTGACAAGAATACAAACCATCTGCAGTCATATCTCACACAAAAATAATTTGCACGTTTAAACAGAAAGGTAGAATTTTTAAGTAATATCAAGAGAAACACAAACTTGCCTTGAGGCAATCGCTATAAAGCTCAGGTACACATTCCTTGCATCACATCATATACTTAGATTGGCACAGGGACAATTTTTTCACTGCTTTGTCTACAATAGCTAGCGCAATGTAGCCGCAAGCCTTCACACAAATTAATAATACTAAGTCTTTACTACACTGGGAGTTTTGCCCTATAGAAGGGTTTCAGGACTGGGCTTTGTACTGATTGGAGCTTGAAAACAGACAAGAGCCAGCACAAAAATTCAGTTTCTCATTCTTTCTGATCATTTATATCTATATCATCACCAGGACAATATATGAGCAACTTAACATTGGAAATAGGTAGATTGCCTCCTAGTCACTGGGCTGGTTAAAGAAAATGGAGAGATTCATGTTAACCTCTCTGAATTGTGGTAGTTAGCTACCAGTTAAATGAGGGACAGTACAGAGCCAAACAATCCACAGGGAGCTCAAGAGGAATTGTGCCTCAGGGATTTTGCACCAATCAAAACCTGGCTCATCTTTATTTCTGAAATAACCCTATGGAATTGATTAAAGCAATCTTTTCCTCCCCAGCTTCTCTTATGTCTCCATAGCACCATTCCAAGCCATACCAACTGAACCTGTTAATAACTTCCTAGTCTGTTACTCTGGCTACTTTTCCTTTTTGTGTTGTCCTGCTTCAACATTTGATTTCAAGTTTCTTATCCTCCTATTCAAAGTCATTAATACTCAATACTTAATACTGCTTATTGTATCACTCTCATCTTTTAGGTTTAGCCATAGACACCAGCCTCATCTGCATTCTTGAGCATTCTTTCCACACTGCCCCTGATGCATGCAATACCCTCCCTGTACTAGTCCATTATACCATATCACGCAGTGAGTTGGCCTCAAGCGCACCTGTGCCTTGCTAGCTGGTGGACTTGAGGAGATACAAGGGACTCTGCTCAACTCAATAGAAAAAGATGCAGAAAGGCTCTTGCAGGACCTCCAGAGTCAGAGAGGTTCCTGCAGGAAAGTTTGCCCATTGTAGAACTGGGTAGATGGAAGGAAGTGCCAGGAGACTGTCTGCAGTTGGCCCAAGGAAGAGGCCTAAGATGGCTGTGGGAAAGGCTTAGTGACAGGCCTATGTAGGAAGTGTTCTAGAGAACTGAAAAAGCGAGTCTGAGTAGGTAGAGTTTCTCTGTTTATTCCAGTGTCCCTGAACCAGAACCCAAAATACAGGTAGTTTTGGGTTTTCCTTCAAAACTACACAGGAAGATAATATGAAACTTCCCTCTCCCCCGACATAAGGGGCAGACGACTGTTGAGTTGGAGTCAAGGTCACGGCCCACTGTGCGGTTGTTGGACATCTGTTTTGTTGGATTTTTAGCTCAGGAAGGGGAGGATATTTTTTACTTTAACCAGTAAGTCAAGTCACCTCAGTGATTCAACACTGCTCAGAGCCAGAGACTGCCAAAGGAAGAGAGGGAGTTGATCAGAGTGGAGAAATCGAGGCCTCTGCAAGTTAAGATAACCATGTCATAGACTGCTACGCTGTCTTCATCTCTCCTCTGCCGTGATACTTGTATGAATTTCACTAATTAATGGGGACTTGAGGGGCAGAGATGTCAACTGGCTTTTTTTTAAGTATAACTATTTTATTTAATAATAGATAGATAGAACAATGTAACACCCACACCCATGCCCACAGTGTGGATCCTTTTCCATCACATCTTTGTACAGCCCCTGCCTCCTTACATTCAGACTTTTCAGGTTAGGGATTGCATTTTCACATTTGTTTGTACAGCATCACAGAGCACAATAGGGAGTACTGTAATAAAATATTTTAAAATAATGTTGGCATTTCCTATGCTAATATTCTTTACTGCATTTAGTTCTTGAGGGGGAGCATGTACAATGATTTAGAATAGCAAATCGCAATAAAGCCTATTAGCAAATCAGTTATATATTAAGAAAATGCAATATTATGATTACAAATATCAAAACTCAAGAGATTGTACTACAAAATATATTTTAAAAAGATATATGTCTAATCTTTCACAAAACATCTAGTAAGCAATGCATTTCAATCCAACAACTGTCAACAGATAGAATAAAATAGCCTTAGAGTTTCTTAACTGGGTAGAATTGTTCTCCACTTTAATTGACAACCACCAAAGCATTAAGTTTTAGCATCGTTCCAGAACATATGCAACTCATTCATTGGATCAGACAACAAAAGGACCTTTTCCTGCTAGTGAAGAACACAAAAAATTAATTACACTATTGTCAGTGGTGAAAGTACTTTTTTCAAATTAAAGAGCATTGACTGCAGACCCATGCTTGCATGGTTAAAATTAGAGTATATTAATATAATTTATCAAAATGAGGATGCAAAGAAGATCAAAGTTATTTGATTAAAACAGCATTGATTAAATACATGGAAAATGTTGTTAATCTAATCAAGGAGAATACATCCCTGTTTATAGAAAATCTGTAAATTGACATTTGGAAGATGCGTGCTTCTAACAGTAGAGTGTTTATGCCTCTCATTATATGGTGCTCATTGGAAATCTAACTTTCAGATGATATTTCTACAGCACCTGCATCCATAGGATTTCTGCAGGTTCTATAAAATAATTCAAGTAAAGTTAATTTGAAGAGACTTTCTGGCATATGTTTTCAAGATGACATATTTCTGCTATTTTTACCTACATGGATTAATAGCCTACTTTCTTGGTAGTCTCATTTTAAATGAAATTACTTGTAAAGTAAGGTATTACTCAATAGGAATAAAGATGGCAGAATCTGGTCCATTGTAGATAACTGGTTCTACACTACAACTTATTAAAACAATTATTTCCGATAATAAACATTAAAGAAGGGTCAGTATTGTCTAAGAAATTAATAGCTATCTAGAGTCCCATTAAGTTTTAACTTTCTCTTTCAGATGGATGTCAAAGGAAATTAAAATCTTCTAAAGTAGCACAGAAAACAAGGAGATACAGTACTAACTTTAAGTATCATGCTAAACCATGTCTCTGCATGGAAAAATACCTGTAGGGGTAGAATATTTCACAAGCTCCTTGCAAGGATTTTATTCCACATTCCTAAACTGGAAGTAGGGGAATGTTCAACCACCAGGAAAGATGTTGGGGAGTTGATCTCTAAATCCTGCAGATTTTGGGGATACTTGTAACCTCTGGTACTGTGCTGACAAAGTTTCTTCTAACAGTAGCTACCTATGGATCCCTCCAGTAATGGTTCCTACCACAATAAGCTTATGCTATTTCTTTGAAGACCAGTCAACGCCAAGAAATAACTTTAAAATGCTGCAAAATTTTAAGGACTGTGTTCAAGAATGCTAACTGACCGGTTATGAGGTTCTCAAACAGGCAACTGTACTTTTCACTAGTTTCCACTTGTGGGTAGCCCTGGATTAGACACACTGAATAGTGAAAGTTAGCATTAATGAAACTGTGAATGACTTTCAGAACAATGACTGTTGTACACTTGCCAACATGTTGAAAGACCATAATTGATAACAGAGGATGCAGGAGTAAAACTGGCTTTAATAGTCTCACAGGTCTGTGAGCCATTTTGATGAAAATCAGGTATGTAGCCTCAATAGGTGATGCAGACACCACCTTCACCTACTCCTGTGAATGCTTCACCTTTCCAACAAACATGCATTCTGAGGTGAGCATCAAATAGTACATTAATGACACTGTAGGGCAACACATTTCTCAATTTCCTGTGAGCATAACAGGTGACAAGTGTGGAACTTCTGTATGTTCAAGGTCTCTATATGTGAGGGTGAAAGCAATTGCCCATCACTATTCTCTCAGACAGGTCTGAAAAAGCAAATCCCTTGAGAGCCATTCTATCCACTTCTGCAATACTTTACTTTAGGTGACACAGCCAATGCTATCAAAAAGCTACTGATATATCTAATAGAATCTCTATGAGCACCTGAACCTTGCCCACCTTTGGAAGCAGCACATAAAACAACTGATATCCATACAGTCTCAATTCCACCCTGGATCTCAATCCAGATTGAGAGGGAAAAATAAACTTAATGGATTCAAGTGTAACTGGAGTTGGTGCATTACCACCTTTTCAATCATTTTCTTTAGAACACGGAGCTGCTTTATGCTATTTTTTCCCCAGTTAGTCACAAAAGTGTGAACTCTGGGGCATAGGAAGGCATGTCTATCCATTAACCACATCAGTGAACAAGCATTTTTAAACAAGAAGAAATCTGATCTCACCAACTTTATTTTTGGCACCACTGGCAGTACGGGGTAATTGCTTGACAAATATGACAAACGTGGAATCATCAGAGCTGGGCCTTGACAATATGGTGCATTAGTGTGCACCAGCTGGGATGCAAATTCTAGTGTGCACCATCAGGTTGAAAACTAAGTATCTTTGTGGAGCTGCTGATGTGCACTAAAGGTTCCTTTGTGTGCTCTGAGATATGGTCCATATAGACAACTTGTGTAGGATACACCTGTGCACACTAGAATTTACATCCCAGCTGGTGTGCACTAACACACCATGTAGACAAGTCCCACAAACAATATGAAGATGACTCATGCTCTGAAGTCTTACAATCTAAGGAGACAAAGGACAGAGGAATGGAAGCTGCAGTAAACAGCGTAATAAAGCATTATGGTTTGCATGTGTCTTTTCAATTCCATGAGTTCAACTGAAATATTTTTAAAGTAATTGTTACCAGGACAACTGTACCTGGTGTAACTTTCATTTCATTTTGAATGTCAACAGACCACCATTGACATACAAAGCAACTGAGATAACTATCAGTGGAGGGAGACTCTCTTTCCATGACATACATGACAATAAGTTTTTACATACACATCTATGGACAATTCACAGACAAGAAATCTTTACAGAGTTACTGCAACACACATGCGAGTTAAACATTGATGGATCCCTGGTATCCCTGGTCATTGGTACAAAAACATTCATCATAAACGTTTCTAAATGTTACTTTTTGATCAATAAAAGAGTAAATCAGCTTATTTCAATCAGGATGACGTCTTTTAAATTCTTCTAAATGAGGATTTCCTATCAAGGGGCAGATTGGGAAAGCTCATGCAAAAATGATTAAACAATATAGGCTGTTTAAAACTAATGAAGAAAACAAGGGTGAGCTCAGGGCCTGATGCTGTAACAGTCTTTTTCAAAACACAATACTTTAAGTATCATTTCAGTTGTTGATTTGTCTAAATTATTTGATATGTCCATAAAGTCTGTCACAAACTAAATGCAGCGAAGAAACTAGATGAAACTGTTTAAATGAAAATAATTCCATTTAAGTGTAATTCCCCCATAGCCTTAATTTGGTAAAAGTCCTGGTACATGACCCTATCCTAACCTTATATTGAGCAGCCAAAGATAGCAAAAAAAGTTCATTGTCAATTCCAAGCTGCAATTGCACTCATTTGCCATCAACAAAGGCACCTCATATTGTGTGTGCAAAGTAACTAATAAGTGCCTGATTGAAGTTTTGACTTCTATTAGTCTAGCCAAAGCCAGAGCAATTTTCTTGGTCTGAATGTCCAGGGTTTAGATGTATTCCCCTGAGGATGAGCAGGAAATACCACTTTACAGAAAATGCTATGTGCCTGAACAGCTTCTTCTGCATTCAATGCCATTCTGCTGTTTTGGCTGCCACTCCTGCCTCACTATTAATCATGTTTTTGTATGTCAGTGGTGGCTTCCAATAAAGTCAGGACGTTATCCTTAAATGACAGATGAAATTTCATGTTAATCATGAAACTGCATTTTCTCCTGGTGTATATTTTCCCACGATTTCTTGATAGCATTCTCCAGATTACATCAGAGAAACCTAATTTTTAGCAACCAAACTTTTGTCTCATTATTTCTAGTTTGTAAATTTACAGTTGAATTCTAGTAATTTTTATTTTATTTAGGCATTCAGATACTACCATGATTGAGTTTACTGGGCTTTGGATTATACTCTATTGCTATGGTATTTTAACTACGGTTAGTGCACAGTACATTGAAAACCCTGATTACACAATAGCCTATCCAGTCATTTCTAACCAGCCCTCTCTACCTTACACTTCCAGGGGCTATGCTGTATTACTTACTTTTGTTAAATCCATTTTGAGGCCAGGGGGCTAAATCCTGAAGTCCTTACCCTTATTTTCCTCTGGCAAATACCTCCCCGCATCAGTAGGAGATGAATACAAATGAGGACCTAGTATGCTTAGAAATTTTAGGACAGTTTGTATTGGTTGATCTATCATGTGGTAGCTGTATGCAGTTTAATGTGTCTTACAGTGGAATTAACTTGTATGAACATAACAAGCTTGGAAAAGATTCTTTACAGAACTTTTTACTTGTTCTATAAATTAATCAAGAGGCATTTCCACAAGAGCGTGCCCAAAGTCACACAGGAAATCTGTGGCAGAGCTGAGACTGGAACCCAGATTTCACCAGATGGTCACTTTTCCTTCTCTTAAAATTGAGGAGATGGAGGAAAATGAGGGGTTCACAGCATGGTTAGGAAGGAGCTCCTGGTGACCCTCTAATATGATCACTGAGAACCCTCTCTAACAACCCTTCAGGACGTCTTCTCTCTATGTTGGTGATCTGATTGTGGAACCCACCAACTTTGGCAACTTCTCTGCTAGATCATAAGTTCCAGGAGAATCTTACAGGTCCTGTAGCATATGACTGTTTCATTCAGCAGCAGTAGGGAACCTGCTAGGTCTGCATATCCCCTTGAGGCTATCAGCTACTATTGCCACCATGACTATTCCCATCAGTTCCTATTGCAGCAAGGAGAAAGCCCCCAATCCTCTGGTGAAGAATCCTTGAGATGACAGGGGAAAAGCTACTGATTCCTAGAGAAGTTCCAAAGGGGTAGTCTAGGTCAGCAAAACAAAGAAGGAGTCCTGTGGCACCTTTATAAATAATCCTTTTGCTTCTACAGTGAGAAAGAAGCAGCGCTTTAAATGGATCTTCAAACCAGGCAGAGCCCATTGCTTTGGTAAAAACAAGAGTCAAACCTTAACCCAAAATAACAAAGGCTGAGCTCTTTCTAGGGCTCAGATAGGTAAGCTAATGAAGTGGTTTTCAAACTATTTTTTT
>ML685765.1:14107710-14350588 GCA_007922175.1 Pelusios castaneus | reverse complement strand
CTTAGTTCGAACTAATTTTTTCTAGTTTGAATTAAGCTCACTAAAATTAGTTTGAATTAGTTAGTTCGAACTAACTAATTCAAACTAATTTTAGTAAGTGTAGACATAGCCTAGAAGAAAGACTTTTGTGGAGAAGTTAAATTATTTTTTTTTATAATTATTATGTCATTTTTAGGAGGATGGTGATTCATTGTGATTCTTTTGGAATTTCACAGAACTGCAGGCCAGTCACTCAAAAGCTTATGTGATCTTTAATTTAGTTACAATATGTTTTTATATTGGCTTGCAAACCTCTATAGATCTGGTATTCATTCATCCTGTCTTTTTATTTTTGCTTTTAAGAACTAAAAAAGTTATGAGGATAAATTAAAAAAGAAAAGCAACATTGTATATAAATTCACAGATGTGTCAGCAAGTGACTAATCTGCTTGGCTGCCTGAAGAAGTTTCGCCCATGAATCACAGTCAGAGTCTGACTATCTTTAAGAAATGCTTCTAAATTTCCCTCTTCAAAAAACTTTTCCAGCATAAGAAGGACACTTCACTGGCACCTTCTTTTACTCCTAAGTCCCAAATGAAAAATAAAGGGTTTAAAAAATTCTCCCTCCCACTCCAAGCAGAGATTTTACCCCCAAAAGGGAGAAGTGCCAAAAACTTCATGAAGTCCACTAGGGACTCAGCTATTGCTATTAATTTTACGTGGAAGATACTCAGGTACTATGGTGAGAGGTGGCAACATAAAATCCTAAAAATAGATGTCTCTACCTCGTCTGGTTGAATGCGTGATTCTCTGATGCCCATTTTCACTTATTTCTTTAGCTGCTTTTTTCTCCATTCCTATCTTAGTGTCTGGTGCTCCAAACACTAGAAGAGGAGTGCTATCTACTTTGACTAGTCCCAGAGATACCACTGCACTTGAACATTATTCAGAAATTGGGCTTAAGAATTGCCAGTAATATAACTTCTATGTCATGCTCTATGTGTATAATAATATTAAGAGAAAATATTCTCTTGGACTTGATCCGGACACACTTTCCATCACATGTAGTGTTTACTACCATCTATAATGTATCTCTCAACTCTATGTGCAGTGAAAGAGCTCTCTTATACAACTTTTATCTGTAGAAGCAATGTCTTTAATTGCCTGCATATGCTGACCCAAGATTGTAGCTTGTGTCTCCATAACAAAAAAAATCTAATTAAATAAATTCATTTTTAAAAATGAAATGATGACACTTGATTTCCCCACACTTGGGGAAACTATTTAAAATCAGATACATTTTAGATCCACAGATAAGGAATAAGGATATGGCAGGGGATAATTACGCAGACTTTACTATGAGGGCAAGAGGAGAACACAAAAAATCTCCTTTTTATCACGTCATTTCATTTTTATTCTAGCACTAACCTTGTAGGCTGGATGTCTTTGCTCAGCCACCTCCAAAAAGGAGGAGGAAAAAAAAAATCAAGGAAGAAACCCTTAACCAAAATGTTTCTCTAGCTACAGAGACAGAGAAGCTAGGAGAAAATTCATCATCATCTGAACACTGCAGCTTTTATCTTAATGTTCCTGGGGCTTTAATAGAGGACTAACACTGTGGCTGTCTGACCTCTCAAGGACATGCTGGAGGGTGAATCAGAGACCTAGGACTGTTCAGATCCATTACTGTTATTACCTGTTTGTACGGTCCTTTCTTTTATGTTCTTCTAGAAAGTGGTGTAAGTTATTTCTAGTGCATAGAGTAGCTACTTTGTGAGCAATTGCATCATTGTTTGCTGTGTCTCAAGTTCTCCATACTATAAACTGAGTCTGTGCAAGTCAGAACCTTTGTGATTGTCATATCTGCCTTGTTAATTTCTTTCTTTTCATCTTCTATTTTCCCCTCACTATATCTCCCATTATCTTGGGTTCTATTTTAATCAAGTGCTGCTTCAAAAGTTCAGTCCATGTTCCTTCTGTTTCCTCCAAGCTTCCTCTTTTATTCATATTCATTTTCTCTGCCTTAAATTCAGAGCAAGAGAATGGGATGCTGGACTTCGCACACCCAGGGTTCTAGTCCCAATTTTGCCGTTCACTCACAGTCTGACCATTGACAAGTCACTCAATCTTTCGAAGCATCAATTTTCTCTTCCATAACTGGGTATAATGCCAAACTGATAGGGGTGGATGGAGGCTTGATCTAATCATTTTGATTTTGTCTGGAAATCTTTGGATGAAACTTGCTATATATAATGCTAAGCATTAGCGTAACAAATATTTCAGAACTAGTCTTAAGATGTTCATGTTGACACCTGTTACTTTGCATTGTAGCTGCATTTGGATTTCCACCTACCACAGTACGAATTTTAGCCCCACCAGGCTGCAAGGACTGACTGTGAACAGAAAATTGTAAGGTGTAGGAAAGGATGAGTTAATATGAATAAGTTCTTGTCCCCCTGAAAAGCTACATTCAGCTCTTTCCATTTTAGCTCTAACTTTCCCCGTTGCTCCTCTGAGTTGATTGACCAGGATTGCCTGATCTTTTACAGCCTGCAAAGTTTTGAGGTCTTTGGATACAGTATGCTATATAGGGTCCTGGTAAATATTGAGACCAAATGCACTTACATTTTCTCTTTTTGATAGCCTGCTAAAGGAACACTGGTATGCCATTTCAGAATATGATTTAATACAGCCAAAGATGATGAGTATTAAAGACCAAAGCACAGTAAATACAATCCTAGTAATATTTTTTTATTATGTCCTAATTGATTGCTGATGACTACGTTCTTTATGATATGGAAACTTGTAGCAAATTTATGTCTTATAAATGAAAAAGTACAGCACCATTGAAGCCCAGTTAAGTGCCCTTAAACTTGAGAGCATATGGACTCCTGGACTGCTCTAGAATCTGTACCACCCTTAATGAGAGTGTGGCAGGAGAGGTTTGGCGGTAAAGTTACTTCTGAAATACCAAGCACTGGGCAAGGTCAGGTCATGTTCACATAAAACTTACCACTAGCACAGCACAGACGTCTTTTGAGGAGTTCCCATCCAGCAATGCACCTGACAATTCCAGACTAGTGAAGGATTACAGGTACAAGCATCATAGCACCAGCTGCAAACAGGTCATGTTACTTTAGCCCCAACCCCTTACCATTGTCCTTACAGCTTCTCTATAGTGTGAATTGGTTCTGGGGGGTAAGGATATGTCAGAGGCTGCTCGACACCATGCTCTCTGATGCTGCCACTGTTTGAACAGGACTTGCTGACAGCTCCTCTTGCGATGGAATCATTTGATTGGTTGCCATCTCCCTATGTGTGGAGGGAATTGACCATTCCCACATGAGGTAGGTGTCTGTATCCCCAAACTCCTTTCTCACAGGGGGGGGGTGCAGCTGTGCCCCTCCATGTTGCTGCAGCCTGCAGAGTCTGTCTGATTCATAGAACACATAGCAGCTGGTCAGAGCTTTATGCCATGTCTTAAACAGGATTGCCACAGCGGTGTTGTTACTGCTTGATCCTGCTTAACACTCAGGGAAGTAGATTTCTTTGTATCTGACGTGAGATTTTCAGTGTCTTTGCTTTTCAAATATTGTTGACTCCTTATAATTCTCAACATTAGGAACTCAACTCTACAACAACGGCTATTTTAAAAATCACCACCGATATTTGTTGTTTTTATGGCTCTTAGTTTTTAATATAAGCATGTGTCCCACTCAGTCTGAAAGCCTTACCAATTATTTACAATTACAATAGCAAATGGCTCATCTCAGTCAGTCATCCCTTTTGCAGAACTGCAGCTTAGTTTAAGATGAAAGGAACCCACTACTCACATATCAGAGAGTATCTCAACCTCCTCTCATTCTCTTCAAATGCCTGGTGGAAAAAACAGTAGGCCCCAAAGCATGCCTATAAATTGTCAATTTCACACCAAATCAGGCATTTGAGACACCTAGAGCACACACAGAGAAAGCTCAACCAGCAGACCCACTGCTACAGACAGAAAGACAAATACTCAATGGTTCTCACCTTTCTATTCAAATGGCTTCTGGGGGCATCTTAGAGAAACTTTTCAGTTTTATTACAAAACTGCATGACTTTTTATTATACACTTAGTGCAGCTTTCTTGTAAAGATTAATCATATGATTAACTGTTAGATGGACTTTTAATACTGTATAGACCATATATTGTTAAATGTCCCTTTTGACCCTTTATTTGCAACTGGAAATTCTCCTAGGAGACAACATAAGAGACAAATCAATGCAATGAGATATTTCATCCAGAGTTTCCTGCCCTACCCTAAATGTACATTATTTTAAATCTTATTTTAAAAAATGCACCGGATCACGTTCACAACTACCAAAAGCCATTAAAATCAATATAGTTCTGCCTGCTTATATCAGCAATGAATCTGGCCAGTATCATACATTTTAATCTTTATTACCTTGACCCTGCACAATGAACAAGGAGAGTTTGGCAATAAAATGGTGATACAGATGAGCATTTCCAATTTAAAGCCATGTCCAGGAGACAAGCTGCATAGCCTTCTGGGGCAAAAAAAAAAAATCCATAAGCCTGCACTTGGGGAGTATAGACAGAGTGGAGCTACAGGCTGTCCAGTAGGGAAAGGCAAAACAAACAAAAAAGTTCTGCACTTAGGACATGTCCAGTGGAGATGGAGCAAGGAATATTCTCATAGAGACAAGCCAGCTACATCAGAAGTGCTGCTCCTTATTTTCAGCCCTCCTCCCTCAAATGGTGCTATGCAATTTCGAGAAGCTACTACAACCCTGCTGGAAAGAAGCAGGATCTAGTACCAATTTAAAAAGCAACACAACAAAAGCATATGTCTGTGCATGGGCTTCCCCTACACAACTGTTCCCTGATTTCTGTCTATGTACTGGGTCATGAATAGCACACTGCTGCTGAGGAGGTAGACATCTCTTTCTGAGTCCATTGGCTGTCTTGTGACCTCTTCTCTTCCCTTACCCGCATTGCCACTAGAAGAGTAACAATCTTCATCCCACTGCAATCCATTCAGAGCTATCAGCCAGGGAGAGGGTGATTCAGCTTTCCAATAGCCACTGTGTGACTTTCAGCTATAGACCATGGTAGGGGTCATGTGGAGGAATAGTGCTTAGATGGTATGCTTTTAGTGTATGCTTTTTGCCCTTTTTGTTCTCTATTTGTGCAGTGCCTAGCACACAGGGATCCTGCTCCATGACCAGGGCTCTTAGGTACATAAATAAATAAAAAATAATAAATTGCAAGCATAGTTCTTGGAGTACAGAGGGAAAATGGATGCTACAATGGCCTTTAGAATGGCGCAACATGTTCTCTACACAACATAGCTCCATTGACCAACACCACCTCTGAGGCTGAACTGTTTCATTATAGAGGGCTTGAAAGTGTGTTTCTACACATTTAAATCTGCAGCTTAGTAATGGTCAGCCACCAAAGCACCCCACCAGAGGCAAGAAATGAGAGAGTTTTTTGAGCTGTTGAACACTCCCCAGATTTTTCCAGTGGATCAGCCTAAAGTTTAACACAGCAGTTTCTTTAATCGTGATGCCTTGAGAAAAGCTACTATGCAATAGCCAGAAAACTTGCAATGCTATCTGTATTGTATTTAAATGAGCAACATCAAAAAAAAAAAAAAAAAAGAGGGAGGAAGGTTGAAGTTGGCCCAAGATCTAGAATTTTATACCTTTTTTGTTCAGATACATTTTTATTTCTGAATTTTCTGTCTCTTTAAAATGCATTTTCTCCATCTTGTGAAAAAGTTCCTCCTCTATCTTGGTGGGTCCTGCACTTTCCTGTAGTGGTGAGTCTGTTTCCCTCAGGCCTCCCAGTTTTTGCTCCCTTTGGTCAGAGGTTTTTTTCCTTCCCCCATTCTTTGTATCTATGGGACTCTTCCTGAGCTACATTCTGCTCCTTCTCCAGATCTTTCTGCTTTCCAACCACACCTTGCCTCCTCTCACACACTCCCATAGCACTCCTCACCCCCACACTCCAGCCATAGCCTGTCTCTGTGGTGGGAAGGCTTTTAAAAAGTCTTGGGTGGGACCTTAATTAGCCCTGGGTGTGCTAATTAACCTTGAGTAACCACTGCTCAGCTACAAGGGAAAAATGGACTTGCTCAGCCTGGGGCTAATATATTGGTTTTCTAGAACTCTCCAAAAACCCTCCAGTCTGACCCTGTCACAATCTTTAAATTCCTAGGATTCTGCTGGCTGCTAATGCAGCTGCTATTTTTATGAAGCAAAATTGTTACTGCATTTTAGAAAGGAGATTCATTCTGTGCTCTCTCCTGGAGATGTTATTTTTGTTCCCCCCCCCCCCCCCAAATCTTCCATTTGTTTTCCACCAAATGTCCTTCAGGTCTTTTTATATGGGAAACATATCAAATAATTCTGGTGTTGATGCTGGGATCTAACAAATAGCTCAGACAAAGTGAAAAAGCAAAGTTGAGAGATCTCCTAATTAAGAGGAAAAGGAAGGTAAAATAGCCACAAATAGAAACATGGAAGGATTTCAGTTTAATGAGAGAAAAATGCCATGATCATATACTCATAGACTTAAGCAGTATTTTTATACAATACTGACTAGAAAAACATGGATAGCAGGACTTAGCAGGATACATAAAACAATGTGCATCAAAACACCTCCAAACTGACAGATGTACTTTTTCACCCGAGAAACTAAATAGGAGATAAATTCTTAATTTTAAGCACAAATGTTATAACAGTGATGTAGCCTAAATTGGCCTATAGTATAATCCTGTTGATTTATTCTAAGTTTCCCATAACACCTTGCATTTGCTGAAGTAAGCATTTGTTGTAAGCAGACCAGAGACTTATCAAAATCAAGATACATTCCTTCTACGTCTTAGTAGAAGATAGAAGTACTTTCAGAGACCAGTACCTGGGATGCTAGTATGCAAGTATGCAAGACAAGGATAAGAAAGGAACAGAACAACAAGTTAGGGAACTGGGACAAACTGATGTGTTGTATTTTACTGATGTGTAAAGAGATGAGTAACTTGTAAAATCATCATATGAATAATACTAGTTGAAATATGTAACTTTGGGAGCACACCTTTTCCATAAAGTGACTGTAACATTGCTGCAGGAGACAGCTTCCCAGAGACTGGTATCATATATTACCTTTTCCCTGTACGCAATTTTATTGGGTTACAGCAGTAAACCTGACTGACATTGGTTATCTGGTGTCTTGAGTATATTTCATAAGAAATCAAAGTGTGATCAAGCAATTGACTATGCAATTTATCAGCCGCATTCTGGTAACCTTTTATTTATTGTCACTATTACCATAATATCTGAGCTCCTCATAATCTTTACTGTATTTATCTTACAAAACTCATGAGGAAGTGAAGTGCTGTTACCTCTCTTTTAAAGATGAAGAACTGAGGCACAGAGTCTAAATGACTTGCCCAAGGTCACCCAGGAAGTTTGTGGCAGAGCAGAGAGTTGAGCCAAATCTCTTAAACCCCAGGCTAATGCTCTAACCATTCTTCCTCTCCCAGCTTCCTGCAGTAAGCTCTTAGGCTATGTCTACACTTGCAAATTAGTTCGAATTAAGGAAGCTTAATTCAAACTAATTTACGCCTTGGCCATACTAGGCTTTCATTAGTTCGAATTAAGGGCTTCCTTAATTCAAACTAATAAATTTGATCGCTTAGTTCGAATTAATGGTTAATTAGATCCATTAATTTGAGCTAAGTTAAATGTGGCCATATTAGTTTGAACTAACTACTTAGTTTGAACTAATCGGCAGATTGACCTTCCTGCAACTGACTAATTCGAACTAAGCAAGTGCCCTTGGCTAGTTTGAACTAGCATTCTAGTGGGGCCAGGCTAGTTTGAATTAAGTTAATTCGAACTATCTAAAATTAGTTCAAATTAGTTAGTTCGAATTAACTAATTCGAACTAGCTTTTGTAAGTGTAGACATAGGCTTAGAGAGGCAGTATGACTGAGGGATAGACCATTGAACCGGGACTCAGGGCTAGCCTTCACTGACTGTGGCAAAGTCGCCACCGTCAGTTCGAACTTCTTGGTTCAATTGAGGGGGCTGTGAAGACCCGCTCATTCGATCCGGAAGCCAATCTACTAACGTTACCCCAGCAACTAGGGTAGCACTGAGTCGAATGGAGGCCTCACCTTTCAACTCAGCACAGTAGATGCGTGGAGTGTTAGGCAGTCAAACTCAGATATGCAAGTTATTTTAAATAACTTGCATATCTCTGTTCGACTACTGCTGAGAACTGAGCAGTGTAGTCCTGCCCTCAGCAGACTTGCATTTTATTGCCAGCTCTGGCCTGCTGGGTGACCATAGGCAAGTTTCTGTACCTCATTTTGCCCATCTGTAAAATGGAGATAATGATACATACTTCTTTTGTAAAGTGCTTTGAGATCTACAGATGAAAAGTGTTGTATAGGAGATAGGTACTATTATTTTATTATTCTTTTGGTTCTGGCATCCAAAATTTAGAAAAAGGAATTTGTGCTGAAGGAGCTGTGGTACAGTTTTAGTCTTTGAGTACACAAAGAACAAGATTCTACAATTTAGACATGCCCTTCTGTTAGCCTGCAAAGCACGGGGGGAAAGGACGAGCCCACAGGTGAAGACAACATGGTTCACCAATCCCATGTGACAAAAAGAAACGAGATGTATCCATGTTTCTGTTGCTTGGGAACTTTGCAGCAGTTGGGAACAGTGTTTGTTTAACCATCACTGGTGCAGAAGGTGTAAAGGAAACAAGTTACCCAGGGACACAGACTGTGCAGAGTGTCCAAAGAATGCACTGAAAGGAAATCTGTAATACCTACAAGTATGAACCACCAGACTAGCTAGTGGACTATGGAGTAGTTCTTATTAGTGTCTTCCCACTGCCATGCACTGTAGTACCTGGGAGGATGGGTTGAAGTTAATCCAGAGAATGAACAAACGAGTTTCCTGGTTTTGAAAAACTTCATATCGGTCCTCAGCCATTCCCGTAGGCCAGTGGTTTTCAAACTTAGGGTCGGGACCCAGTACTGGGTCACAGACGCTCAGGTACTGGGTCACGAGGCCCCTGCTGCCAATGCTGAAAGACTGGGTTGCATTACTCCAAGATGTAATTGTTGGGTCGTGGGCATAAATGATTTTTTTCAGCTGGGTCCTGAGGAAAAAAGTTTGAACCGCTGCCCTAGGCAGGGGTTCAGGAGCTTCAGATGGTTACAGATTGAGTGCTCTGTAAACCATCACATACACCCTGGTGAATTCCCCCGGGACAACAGGCCTCTGCACCCAGGGCCGGATTAACCGGCACAGAGTCCCTGGGCTGCCCCCCCTCCCACAGGGCCTCCCTGTCTGCCCCCCCCCAAGCACAGCCCCCTGTTGCTGGGGGGGGGGGGGCGCCCTGGGGCTAGGGCTCTCCTGCCCTGCCCCCGCACAGGCCAGTCTGCCTGGGGCGGTGGGGGGGCTGGCTGGAAAGCAACATGGTGTCCTCCGATGCAGCCCCCTCAGGGCCAAGGGCCCTGAAAGGCTACGCTGGTGCGGAGGCAGCCTCACCATGAGCCAGCCTGCCCCAGGCCTGGAAAGAGTGAACAGGCTGGCCTGCCCCACTCTGCTGCTGGGGGCATGCCAGCTGGCCCAGGGGTGGGGCAGAGTGCAGAGCCTGGCCTCTGGTCCCAGGCGCCCCGCCCCCCAGTGCTGGCAGGGAAGGAGCACTCAGTGCTCCTTCCCTGCCAGAGAGGAGCAGGGTGGGTGCTGGATTATATGTAGGGGTTTTAGGGTTTGGAGCCCAGAGCCCCCTTTTTGGACAGGGCGTGGGGCTTAAGCCCTAAAGCCCCTGTGATAATCCAGCTCAGTCTGCACCAGCCCTGAGGAGTCCCTGATGCAGGATTCATTCCACAGCAGGGCAGAAACTTGTCAAGCTCAGATAAAGGGCAGACTGGAGAAGGGCGGGCCATGCTGTGGGTGAAAAGTGGGATAAATAGGAGGGTTCTGTGCCGCAGTAATTCCCTGTTGCCGCAGCACCCATGCTGACCATAGCAGCAGGAAGCACACATTAGGGTAGCCTTCAGTGCCAGTGACAAATCAGCTGCACCAGCTCCTGGACAAAGGAATTGCAAATCCTCCTCTCAGTTTCTGCGCTGGGGTCTCCACCATCACGGGGATGAATTCTCCCCTCTGTATTTTCATTTACTTCCTCACAGCCTATTATTATCATTATTGAATTCCAGCCTGAACCAAGTTGCTATTTCATTTCTGATGGACTCCATTCCCCTAAGGATATTTATTTATCCATTTCTTTTCAATAGAATACATATTTACATAGGAGAAACACTACACAGCTGCACAGCTTTTAACCCCTCCCCCCCCCCCGTTTCAGTTCTATAGTCACAAAGGACCCCAATCTGTGAGCTAGAAACCATGGGACATTGTTCCCAGAAGGTCAATAAAATGACGGATGGATTTGAGCCAAACTGCAGCAGAGGGCACACACTCCATTCTCTGTTGAAATAGCTGAAAAGACAAATTAATACTGAAGTAGAGAATATTGAATTGGACTGTCTTGCAATGCACCAAAATAGACTGGAGTAGATTACCAAAACGAGGCATATACACTTCAATCAGCTTACAGAGCTCTGCAGAGTAAATATTAGGGGTCAGATACAGACGTTGATGCAATTTGTTGGGGGAAAAATGGTGATTGGTTTGGTTGGATAAATACGGTATGTGTTAGGGTTATATTTAAATACATCGAGGCTTGATTTTCCTCTCACCTTGTCTTACACTGAGGTACCGTCCTTGTTTTCAATCTGATTTACGCAGACGATAAGAGGAGAATTTGACTTAGTAGTAATATCTATCTACTGAATACAAACAAGGAAGCCTGTGGCACCTTTAAGACTATCTGAGCATAAGTTTTCATGGGCTATAACCCACTTCGCCAGATGCATCGGCCTATAGAAGCTTATGCTCAGATAAATTTGTTAGTCCTTAAAGAGCCACAAGACTCCTCATTTGTTCTGCTGAAACAGACTGATACAGCTACCCCTCTGAAACTTGTCACTACTGAACAATCGTTGATCCTACCAGGGGCTGACTTCTGGGAGTGACTCCAGTTCTCATTACAAGATTGAGCCAATGATGAACATTATATTTCAGCCTTTCCGCATGCTCACAGTTCTATAAAAATGTACAAAGGGCAGAAACTTAGCAGAAAATTTTTAATTCAGTAGCTCACTTTCTAATTAGTTGTATAAAGAAAGACCTAACACATTTTCTTCCCTGCAAATTATAATTTTTCACGTGTTTACACACATTAAACACTTTTTAAAATAATCTTGCATAGTTTTGATTTAAAAATAAAATGTAATTAGCTGAGTCCGTAATGGATTCTCCTTTTTTTAATCTTATGAACTACATTGTTTTGTTAAATGCCAATCTATTTAACTTCAAAAACTGAATAATTTTATGAACTCTTTTCACAGGTTATACATGGATAATTTTCTATCAGCTAGAGTGGTTCTCAGCCTTTTGCAGGTCACAGTATGCTTGGTGACATGCACGACCTTCCAGGACACTCCAGCCCACCACCCTCAGGCCAAATCCAGCCCTACACCCAGCTTTCTGTGACACAGTTACCACTGTGTGGCGACACAGTAATGTGTCCTGACACACTGGTTGAGACTCTGGCTGGACTCTGCAGCCATTGCAAGCCAGTGGGAGATAGGTGTCTAACTCACACAGGCACTTTTCTGAATAGCACCAGGTGCCTATCTGCATCTTTAGGCACCTACATTCATTTGTAAATCTAGCTGTGCAACTTTTACACACATTAACACCACTGGGGCTATACGAATAAGGTGCTATTCATGATAAGTAAAATTGACCAAGCATTGCTTTCAAAGTCCTCTGCTTATATGAATACATATGGTGGGTTTTTTTCATGTTGTTAATAACGTTTTAAATAGATTCACGAAAGATCAGTATATTAGTATTGCTGTATTATAATAATTTTTAAAAATATTTATATTTAAACAGTACAGATAGAAATGCATGGTATTATCTGGGGAATTAATGACCAGGTGAGAGTTATTGATGACCTGAGGGAAATAAGTGGCACTCTTCCAGCTGAGTCAGAAGTGAATCAATGTCCCAGCATGATATTCTGCAGTATTATGTTGCTGGAAGTGCTGTATTTCAGATCAGATGGATAACAAAGGCCCTGAATAGCTGTAGTCATCAAGACCGGATGGCATTTTTTAAAACAAGAGAAAGGAGATTAACTGTGCTGTTGTGGTCAAAATCCAAATTTGGCAGTTACAACCTGCCCACCCACTGGTACAATCCTGAAGCTTCAGTACAATTCTGCATCCTTCACTTCCTGTCCTCCGTTGTTGGGTAGCATTTTCTGTGCAATTAAACAGCATCCCAGAGATGGCTGGATTTCAGCAGTGCAACACTATATAAACCTATATTTTAATTGCCTTGGGATGTCTCAAAATGGATGCAATGTAATATTATGATTATGCCTGCAATGAGACCTTGGAAATGAGAACTTGTTTAACTGAGAGAACAAAGTTGGCAAGGACTACACTCATGGAAAAGTACCACTGAAATATTAATCACCTACCTAACAGCCAGCAGAGACAGGTAGAAGGGGCCTTAGTTAATACTTCATCCTAAAGATAGTACAGTGTCACTAAAGGATAGGAGCAAAATTCTATTGTGACAATTTAACACAATCTTTGTCCCAGAGGCTAGAGACATATGGGCATCATGGCTGGAGCCTGCAAACATTTAGGCAACATGAATTACTTTATGCCCGATAATGCATAAGTGGTTCCTAGATTGGATCCTTAAAGCATCCATCTCTGACTGCCAGGCCCAGGTGTTAATCCATTGTAAGTATGCCTTAAATCCGCTGTAAATCAGAAGATACACATTTGTTTATTCTTGATCTCCATCAAGCCACTCCTAATACAATCAGTTCTTTCACAGGAATTGATGAGCTCACCACTGCTGTTCTCTACTTTTCTTGCAGGGTAACCACAAGCCACAAAATTTGCAAAGTAGAAAAAACAGCAACCAAAATAAACCTAGAACCACATGCTGGGGCAGGCCTCTACCTATTGTGATTATTCACTTCATAGTGAATAAGGAGATTAATTTATTGGCAGTATACCAACTTTCCTGTACTTTGTTAGAAGATGGTCGGTCACTGTCTGTTTAAACATCATCATATGAGTAATAAATATTAGGCGAACGATTCTGGTGTCTGTCTTTGATGCATTTGATGTGTGACTATTAGGTGGAGGAACTAGTGGTTTTAAACATGTCTCCACTCCACTGATCTAAGTACCATCATATCTTTCTCACATGGTTAAGGTCTAATTGATTGCCATATTGGGGTCAGAATGGAATTTTTTCCCAGGTCAGATTGGCAGAGACCCTCAGGAATTTTTGCCTTCCTCTGCAATTGGAGCACAGTTGCTTGCTGGCTTGAACGGAGGATTCTCCATAACTTGAAATCTTTAAACCATCATTTGAGAACTTCAGTAACTCAGCCAGAGGTTATGTGCCTATTTCAGACGTGGGTGGGATAAGATTCTGTGGCCTGTAGTGTACAGGTGGTCAGACTGGATGATCATGGTGGTCCCTTCTTTTCTTGAAGTTTTTAAGTCTATGTCTCCAACAAGCCCCCTGTCTCTGAGACGGGAAGCAGATGGTAAAAGGCCTTTGTAGAAATTCACTTCAAATGAAAGACATAATTCTAGAATTATTGGATGGATCAGAAATCAATACTTATCAGCAAAAAATGGTTTTCTTACATCCCACAAACTCATCCTGAAAGGTCTGGATCCTAACCATGTTACAGGACAACAAAATTTGGCTTCACAGGTTTAAAAATCTTCAGTCTGGCTACTTTAAAACTTTGGAAAATCAACCATGTAAACTTAGGGTGAAAGTATGATCAAAGAAAACTTCCAAAGGGGTAGCCATGTTAGTCTAGTTCAGCAAAACAAACAAGGAGTCTGGTGGCACTTTTAAAGACTAACAAATTGATTTATTGCATGAGCTTTCATGGGAGAAAATCCCACTTTGTCAGATGCTTGAAGAAAACTTATTTAACATCCATTTGAAGATTTATAAAAGCAGGACAATTAAAACAGGACTTTGTGGGGCAGTAAGTTTTAAATTGCTGTGAAGCATGGGTTACGATTTTCAAAGCTGAAGTGCTTCAACTCTCTCACAATGTGCCTCTATGTTTGCCCAATGCCAATCCTTTTGGAAAGCTTTTTGAAGGATCAGAGTGACAGTATCTATGACTTCTTAATATAAACCGTACAAATGCTGTATTGCTGGGTATTTCAGGTATAATCAGTATCTAAAGGGTTTCTTTTTCTAGTCTTTTTTAGAGTGATGCAACAATGGCTCAATAAATATGGTCTACATCATCTCATTGAAAGAAACGAATTTTCAACATCAGACATGAATATATGCTTGCAAAAGGTTTATTTAACTTGTGGACGCAGTTATGCTCGAAGTCCCTCTGTTTTAGCAGGAGTGGTGACGGAGGAGACAGTATGATTGGCAGGCAAATGACCAGCCCTGAATTCCAAGGGAGGATGAGTCCTCCAATACCGGGGCCTCTCAACCGCTTCTCCCACCTGCTGCCTAGAATATATTTAAGAATCATGTATGGACAGAGGCTGGGGAGAGTGGAACAGAACCTGGACTCCCATTAGCCATTTCAGAGGAATGTGATGGAGTCACTTGACTTCAGTGAAGCCTGAGCCCTCTGTGTTAAACATTCCTGAGTACACAGCAGTCATTCTTGGTGCTAAACCCTGGCCAACCCATCCTACCATATAAGGGTTGTAGCTGTAGCTTGTAATAGGTCTGACCACATCACCTTTTGGAGGTAGGAAGAATGTTTCCCTCCCTGCAAAACAGGCAAGCTGTCAATGGGATATTTTTTTTTACACTCTTCACATCATCCTGGAAACTGGAGATAATGAGGAAAGTTGTGCACTATCCTGACAACTGCGTAAGCAAATCAGAGATGCATTTAGCAACATTTTTTTTTTTTTGCATTTAAACTTCAAATGTCAAATTTTGAAAACTAGGCCCACAGCACACAAGCATTTGGCCTTCTAGCTCACTGAAAAAGCGGTGTACTACTGAATGCTATTCTTTTCAGGAGGCACAGAGATGGCTCTAGTATTCTGATATCTGCACTACCTCATTTATTTTGTCCTGGACACCCCATCAATTTTGCCAAAGACATAAATGAAAGCAAAATATGGCTTATTGACCTTGCAATGTATGTATCCCTTGAAATGACTGTGCATGTTGTGTCAATGCCACCACTCTTCGCCCCTTGGAGTCCTTTCCTCTAACTTACTGAATGCAGGTTAGCTCAATCTTTCCTTATAAGTCAGACCTTCGAAACCCTAAATCATGTATTTGTTTGCCTTCCACTGCACTTTTTCAAGTTCACTTAGCAACATCCCTTTGATAACATCATTCAGAATTGTAGATAATATTCTTGATGTGATCTGACTAGTGCTTTTCATAGTGGTTAGCATAACGGCAGTAGATATATATGTTCTCGCTGGCATTTGCACTTCTGCCAATATTTTCAGTTCAAGAACAAATTTGAATCTCCAGTTTCCTAGGCTAGTTGGAAGCAGGAGCACCTCAGAATGAAAATGCGTGGCCTCTGGCCACACAGCCCCCCTACTATGCAAACACCTAGAATGACACTGATAGACTTTCAGATGTTGCCACAATTCTAACTTCCTGGCTAGGAGGTCTGATGCAATCACTTAGTCTTCTGCTAGCCAACCTAGCTATTGCATGAAGCAGTGTTGTTGATTCAGTAGATGATATACAACCATTTGAATTCGTTACTAAGCCAATGTCTCAGCATGTTGCTAAGGGGTTCTGTGCTGCTGAAGTGCTGTCTTTTGGATGAGATGTAAAACAACTGCCTGAGATCCCATAGAACATTTTGCAAGCGGTTTTAACTCCAACACCCTGGCCAAATTCTAACTCATGCAATTAACTTCTGCCTATCAAAATCTTCCATGAAGTTTCAGATGGCACAGTATTTTTCTTCACTTACCATCCTGCATTACAGTGTAGTGTGCTATGCACTGAAATGGTTGGATTTCAGTCCAAAGGTGGCATCATTTTCGCAGTGAGTGAAGTAATTCCAATTTACGCTTTGTATTCATTCTAAAGTGCTTTGGATTGACAGATGCTACATGATGATCACAGCCCATTCCGCCAAATCATATCCTTAGTTATGGTTACTTAGTTAGGGATTACTGCCCTAAAATCCCACGCCTGATACACAACAGGGGCTCTTCACTGCTTGCACTTGTATTTACCTGTTAGGATGGTGCAATGCCTGGCTGGTCACACAATGGTCACACACTTTCCCTAAGGCATATATTCCAGGGGAATACGAGTTCAGATAGGTAGCCTAGATAATACTTCAAGTGCCATATCTTTTATAGGAAGTTCTTTTCACTGTGACAGCTCTGCCACACTAGTGTCACATCCCCTTTACAGTTCATCACATCTGTTCACACTTTAGTGCACTGATGAATCAATTAAAACATTTTTTCCTCGCTCTTTCTTTTCTCTTTGCATCAACATGGGACAATCTGATCACAGATAGACAAACTTTCACATTCTGCTTCTCAAACTCTCCCATGAGCTAATAAGAATACATCTGTCAAATGCAAAGAAACTGACACTTCAAGATGAAAGTGGAATATTCACCTGTAGTTGGTTTGGTCTGTTGCAAAATTTGCAGAGCTGTGGTTGGTGGCCTGATTCCCTAGAAATGCTAGATTCTAAGGAATGTCTAAGTTCCTGCATCAGAAATTTACACGAGACTTGACAATACCAAACAAGATAGCCTGATGTTGTGTGCCAAGATGATTGTATGCTATAGCCTCTCTACCAAAATGCAAACCTTGGAGTCTCCAATTAGCCTCCTGAATCTATAATGGGACATCTCAATAGAAGCAGCATGATTTTTGGAAGTGCAAAGCACCCACAAATTCCACTGAAGTTAGTGGGAGAGGCAGGAACTCAGCAGTTTTGAAAATACAGACACTTTTATTGAGGAGCCTAAATAAGGATTTAGGCTGTCATGTTTGAAAATGCCTCTCTCTTTCTCTCTGTTCTTTCTCACAATGATGATGTTACCATGCTGTTATCAATGTTATATACTGGCACTTATGATACAAGTGCATGTTTACAAACCATCTATGTCACAGCCCTGGTCAACCTCCCCCAGTTGGACAGTCACCAAGTTGCTGTGTCTGGGTGTTCACACTTGAAAAACTCATTTTTACTGGGTAGTAGCTATTTCTTTCTTCCAGGATGCAACATGTAACTACATGATCATTTAGATTCCAGGCCCCTCCATTGATAGCCCTATGCCAGGTGAAAAAATTTCACCTGTTCCATCCTGTGGATTTCACCTCATTATGGAGGCAAAGGACAACAGGGAAGGGAAGCAGGTTCCACATTCAAAATGGAGTTTGCAGTCTGACACAGATAACATAAAAAGCCTGCAATATCAGACCAAATTCATAAGCTGTGCATGACAGATTATCTAAATCATCACAATCTATTTTTCAGAAGTGCTGAGCCTGTCTAGATTTAGGCTGCAAAGCCTTCTAAGGGGTTTGGACAACCACTTGTGACAGCGGCTTTGAAGATCCAACTTTACTATTTAAATTAAAGGTTGGACCATGTTATGAAAGATGGATACAAGTTTAGATCTAGATCTGAACATCTCAAAGTTTAATAGAGGAAGTTCAGACCTGGGACTCCCCTCTGGGCATGGCTCTAATTTTAAAGTTTACTCTGAAGCTGATATGAAACAAGTTCACTATCTAGGAGGAAATACAACTAAAACTGAAGGGATTTTGCATGATAAAAAAGAGGCATCTATTGCCTAGAAATAAAGAGAAAAGGACCCACTGCTAAGATGAGGTCTTAGCTCTCTTCCTGCTCTGGAATGATGTACTGACCCCCAAGGAGCTCCACGTGTAAAGACCCCTGCATTCCACCAAGCTCTGCTAAAGTCAGGAGCAACGTATAAGTCTGTGAATGTTAATATCCAAAAAAATCCAAACTAATTCACTTTAATGACTACCTGGCTGCAATATTGATCATAAACAAAGTAACAGATAAACCAACAATGACACTGTTACTATATATGAAAAAAAATTGCATCAAGCAATAGAACTACTGGCTTGAATTTCAGCACCATGACAACTTGGAAAGGAAAACCCCTGAAAACATAGGCTGTAATACTGCCCTACCATGAAGAACACACCTAAAAGGCAGGTAAAGGGTTCCATACTTCAGTCTGTACCCTGGGAAAATTCCCATTGACTTTAGTGGGAATTTTGCCTAACTAGGATTTGGAGGATCAGACTGTAGCGTATTGTTAATTTCCAGCTGTAAATTTTGAGAATGGTACGTAAACAGCTAAATTATAACAACATATAACAAATAAAAACTTACCATTTCACCAGTTAAAGTTATATCAGAATTACAGACTAAGCTTTTTCACAACTTTATTTTAAGTAGGTGAAGTAAATGAAACTTGCACTATCGCTTCCATAACCTTTAATTCACTGAATTAGGGATTTCCCAATTAGAGAAGAAAGCATCCTGGAAAAGTGACATGTGAGCATTTACTTTCTGTTTAAAGACTTTTTGGATTAAAAGATATTGGAATGGATAACACCAGAAAATTAGTTTTTGCTGTGATTGCAAGGTTAAGGCTTCTGCTGTTGCTAGGATATAGTGTCCTATCACAGCCGATCTTGACAGTGAAAATTGGTGCCTTAATTTCCCAGTGGTCCATGCTACTTCTGACTTAGGCCTCATTCTGGTTAATCACACTGTCATTCTCACTACAGATTGCCTTTTGACATCTTCATCTGCAAAAAGATTCTACAGTCAAGCCTGACTATGTTGAGTCAAGTCATTATTTCAATGACAGTCAAGACTTACCCAGTGATCAAGTCCAGCAAAACAAACAAGGAGTCCTGTGGCACTTTTAAAGACTAAGAAATTTATCACACGAGCTTTTGATGAAGTGGGATTTTCTCCCATGAAAGCTTATGTGATAAATAAATTTGCCAGTGATCAAGTTTATGGTTTCTTGTAGCAAGAAGAGCCTCACTAAAGCATGAGTAATATTATATTTGAAGAATAATTTAACTTTGGTAGGTGTGACGATGGAGGTAGTTGTGACCACATCTGATCAAAATTAAATTGGAATATGGTGATTACACTTTGATTCATTATACTGCCTTGTCAAGAATAATTTAACAAGTGACCGAATATATCAAAGGCTGGGTTTGTCCCCTACTTAAACTCTTTTAACACCTGTGTAACTTGAAAGGGAGTGGCTCCTGACTTAACCAGGGTAATGGGAAGGTGGATTGGATCCGATTTTGTTTTACTGTGTAAATTCAAGTCTGATTGATAGCTACATTTCCATAGTTTAAATTCTAATTAATTTCTAGTATTACCTTTGACACCGGCAGTGACATCTTCAAGTTTTCCACTTTGCATTACTCTCAATGGTCAGATCTGTGGTGTTATAATCTACAAGCTCTGTATTAATTTCATTGCAAAACTCCAGATCAGGCGTTTGGCTATGGACACTCTTGAGATGGGTCTCTCTCATGCCCATGCTGCACATAAAAGGGGCTACTCCTGAGGGGACACTGCACCACTGCGCAAGGTCAGGATTAATGTCCCCTGAAGATATTCCCACAAAATAACTGATTTTGATGGGGAGTCAAAGGGAAATTGTGAGATGGGTCACACTACAATTACAACTTTTGTCCACCAGGGACTGATTTGGTGCCAGAAGAGAGGACAGCTAGCTCACAGGCCAGAGCAGTCAGCCATGGAAAGGGAGGGAGCAGAGGCTGCCTTCCTCGCAGTGCCCAGCCCATTGGGCTACATATGATATAGGAGAGACAGGCAGAGAGAGGCACAGAAGACTGTTGGGGAGACAAGCAAACTATTGCTCAGAAGGGCCAACTGGAGGGGTCAAACTGGGGCAAGGCACAGGATCTAGTGGGGTAGCAACGAGCCAAGGACCGAATGGGAGTGGGGATGCAAGAATACATGGGGAGGAAAGGAAGCTATGCCTTGCTGAGTGGGGATGCAGGGATGGAAATGGGAAGATTTACCTGATTAAATGGGAGAGACAAGGGGCAGCCAGGGTCTGCATACGGAAGGCTCCCCAACACCCTAATATCCCCCAACACTTCAAAAAATCCTGTTCCATACTTCCCCCTCCCATACCCAAACAAACCTCCAGGTTCACTCCCAGGTTCCTTCCCAGCACTTACTTCCCTCTCCTTCAGCTCCTCTGTTACTCCCAATTCCCCCTAACCTTTGCACTGCTTCTGAGGGGTTCGGGAAATACATTGCTGTATTGTAGTTTAAATGAATTATTACTCAAACTTCTGTATTAATGCCTAGTAAGGAATCTTTTTTGTTGTCTGTATTGTTAGACGTGCTGGCTGACAGGTATATTGAAATAAATTACCAAAGTAATAGAATCTGGCACGATTATATTGTGTTATTTTGACAAATAAAATACACAGAATTTTGCAATATTGTGTGCAGACTTTTTAATTTTTTCATGCAGAATTCCCTGGGAGTAAAGGGCAGCCTACGGTATAGTAGGATATAACATATGCTTAACAGAGCATGCCCAGAGAATATATTGCTGCTGTCAAATGTTGTAGAAAAAAAGCCATTCAGAGGCTGGCTGACAGTTTTGAGACTGCAGATTTCTCCTGAAGTGTGATACCTATGGGTTTTCGTGTAGGGCCCAACTACAAGAGGTGCCAGGCTGAAAAGGAACTATATGTCTGAAAAATGCTATTAACTAATTTGGTATTAAATGAGACACTAGCCGGGATTAAAGATACAAAACCGACAGTAAACCTGCAATTCTTTCCAAGCCAGTTGACTTAATTCTAAACACTATCTCATCTATTTGTTTATACTGTGACTTTCACTATAGTCTCTGTGCATCAGTTTGATCCATCCCTAATATACATATATGTTTTCTTTAATGAGATGAAATGTATACAGGAGATAAAATGAAGTAACAATAGTGACACACATCAAAGTATAAATATGCTATTTAGCTTCAGGTGGGAATGAACCAGAGGCATTTTAGTGTTTTAAATAATTTATTAACATTTCTTTGAAAAGCAGATGCTCCCTCATTAACACTGCCTCTCCAGTATCTCTCGTTCTTATTATCAATATTTCTTTTGGTGTTGGTTGTCTTGCAGAGTTTCCCACAATTATGAAAGCTGCAGTTGCAGAAATAATGCACAGGAATGGCTGAACTGAACTTGCAGAAGATATTCCGACCATTTATTGTAACTGAATAAAAAAGGGGTAGACACTGATAGCCTTGTGCCTTCAACACTCTACTTGACACACTGCAGGTCACTTTGCTTATGCTTGCGTTTTCACAAAATCAAGTGAACTTAAGGAAAATCGTCAGTAAATAAAATCTGAGAGTCTAGTTCTGTCATTCTCAATGGGAACATCCCTATTTAAACTAAGTAAGTGTGGCAGTATCTGCAGTCTGTTAGGGAAAAGGGAAATGGAGTATCAGCGGGACCAGAATTCACCAAGAAGGCCAGTGAGATAGTTACTGTTTACTGCTAGGAGACCAGGTGGCAGCTTTTGCCAAGGCCTCAACTGAGTACTGATAAATATTTGGCTCGCCTGTGTCTTGGTATCATTAAATAGGTATTAGATTTATAAGAATGTGTTTAATATTTTGACTGTATGAAATGCTTGTAAATTGTTGCATATGTTAATCTCACTTATAATATCTGTACCCCACATTGTGTTTGCTCCGCAACTGTAAGTCACCAGAGAGGAGAGACGCATTAATAAGCATGAAATACTAGTTGTCAACAGGAGATATTATCTCCTACATAACAAAAGAAGACCCATCAACACCAGATGAACCCTTGTGGACACAAAGAACAAAAACCTTTTTTGTTCGCTTCCCTCCCCCCAAAGAGGAGATGTGCAACTGAATTTCTCTCGGCAGCTGAATTTGCAGCTTGAAGCAGAAAGTGGGGAAGAAATAAAAAGCCCTAATAAAGTAGAACTATTTTTTAAATGGTTGGATTTGGAAAGACAAGGATTACTAAGCATAAGCAAAAGATCCGTAGTGCTTGGCCTGACTTAGTTCTAAAGGCCACAGAGAACTGCTTATTATAGAAGCTTCTATTAACTTTTCAAATTTAAGACTAATTTATTTGTGGGTGTATGTTTACCTGCTTCAACCTTATAAATAACTCTTATTTTCTTTTCCTAGTTAATAAATCTTTAGATGGTTTATTATAGGATTGGCTACAAGCACTGTCTTTAGTGTGAGATGTAAGGTACAATTGACATAGGGTAAGTGACTGGTCCTTTGGGATGGGAGCAACCTCAATACTGTTGAGATTTTTAGTGTAAGGGAACCTCTATCACAAAGGCAAACTTGCTTAGGTGACAAGATGGATAAGAGTATCCCAAGCGATTGTCTATGACTCCATGGTTAGGCTGTTATAGTGCCTGAGGACATGGTTTATACTTAGTTGGTGAAATCTAACTATAAAACACAGCCAGTTGGGGTTTGTGGCTTCTTCTTAACAGTCTGCCATGAGGCTGTTTGGTCAATACCCCTGAGCCACTGTAGGCAGTGCCGGATTTAGGCATAAGCCAAGTAAGCCATGTCTTAGGGCCTCACATTGGCTATGTCTACACTTGTAAAGTTAAGTCAACTCTGGTAAGTCGACTTAACAAGGTCGACTTTAAGTCGACTTAAAGTTGACCTTGTTATATTGACTTAACGGAGTGGCTACACTTCAAGTTGACTTAAGTCGACCTTGTTAAGTCGACTTAACAGTAGACATAGCTGTCCACACTGGCTTTAAGTCGACTTAAGAAGTCAACTTAAGGCTTAAGTTGACCTTCAGAGGTGGTGTTATTAAGTCGACTTAAGCAAGCACTTAAGTGGACTTAATAAAAGCCCATTGTAGACGCAGCTTTGTGTAGGTCAACTTAAGCGTCCTTAAGTTGACCTAAGTTGCCAGTGTAGATGTGCCTGTTATGAGGGGCCTCTAAATACGTTGGAGAAAACTAAGATTTATCATTATTGAAATTGATAATGCAAATAAGAATTTTTCGCAAGATGTATGTTTTATTTAATTGTTTTTCATTGCATCTTTGCCTATGTATATATAATGTTTTATCATTTATTTTTTCATTACCCTTCCTGTTTTTCTCTTTATTTTTTATGGTATGGGGCCTCTGAATCTTGACATAGCTTAGCACCTCAGTTTGTCTTAATCCAGCCCTGACTGTAGGACAGCTTGACCGAGTGGTCTGGATGTTCCTGGAAGGAAACAAGGTTGATTGAGCCTCCTAAAAAGGCAATGGGCAAATCCTAGCTGGTGGAACACAACAGAAAACCAAATCAACTGGAGAAGCTGGGGTAGGTGGTAGCCAATAGGTATGACAGGTCAAATACATTGTTCAGCATGTGTGACCCAAATAAAAATCAGCTTGATTCTGAAGATTCTGCTTTGGGAAATGTGTCTGTTTCTCCCGTCTCTAGGGCTGTGCATAGATTCAGTGTACTGACCTCTCCCGCACCTAGCCAGTGGTGCCTGTTGAGGAATCATATCCACTATATGGACATCAGTGTCTGGGTATGGAGATATGACAGATCACAGACCCACTACCCTGAGTTTATTTCTCAATGCTTTAGACTAAAGTGGCTCTTTATTCTCATTCCCTCTCCCAGGAGTGCTACTCTTTTGAAAATGGGAACAACGAGGAGGATGGGAGATTCTCCCGCAAGCAGCAGAAGGAAAATGCCTTGACGTATGCAATATATGAGTGAGGGGGGTGTTTGCGTGGTGGGACAATGAGTCTGGTTGTGTTTGGAATGAGAATGAATGAAAATAAGTGTGAGACAGTATGACTGGGGCCATGTGAATAGAGACAATGAGTATGAATGGTGTCTAAGGCAGGGTGTACAACTGCCTTCTTTTCTCGCAGCCAGAGTCTGGGTAGTTTCTTCTTGAGATAACTATGTCATACACTCCCCTGCATTTAATTTCCTCCCACTCTGTAACTTTCCTATCTTCAAAGCGTCTGACGAAGTGGGATTTTCTCCCACGAAAGCTCATGCGATTAATAAATCTGTTAGTCTTTAAAAGTGCCACAAGACTCTGTTGTCTTGAGATAACAGACATTCGTGTTCTTTGACTTACAGATGTCACATGCAAAGTATAGGTGAGACCGTTGAAATATTGGTTGATAGCCAATTATTCTCAGAGCAAGGCGATATTCCATCTGTTAGCCTGACTTGGTGAGTCCTATCAGCACCAGCCTGAAGGTGTGATCCATCCCATCGTCCAGATCATTAATGAAGATGTTCAACCAAACTTATCCCAGAACCAACTCCTGGGCACTCTATTTAATACCTACTGCTAACTAGACACTGAACTATTGATCACTACTCATTGAACCTGATGATCTAGCCAACTTTTTATCTCCCTTAGATTTCATTCATCCAACCCATACTACTTTAATTTGCTGGCAAGAATACTGTGGGAAGCCGTATAAAAAGCTTTGCTAAAGTCAGGGTATATCACATCCTCTGCTTTCCTCACTTCCACAGAGCCAGACATCTCATTGCAGAAGGGAATCAAGTTGGTCAGGCATGACTTGCCCTTGGTGAATCCATGCTGACTGTTCCTAATCACCTTTGTCCCTTCCAAGTGCCTCATAATGAATTCCTTGAGGACCTGCTCCATGATTTTTCTAAGGACTGAGGTGAGGTTGATTGGTGTGTAGTTCCCCAGATCCTCCTTCTTCCCTTTTGTAAAAGAGGAACACTATATTTGCCTTTTTCCAGTTGTCCAGGACCTCCCCCGAGCACCTTGAGTTTTCAAAGATAATGGCCAAGGACTCTGCAATCACATCAGTCAATTCCCTCAGCACCCTCACCTGTATTGCATTCAGCCCCATGAACTTGTACATGTCCAGGTTTTCTAAATAGCCCTTAACCTGTTCATTCACCCTGGAGAGCTGCTTCTCTTTCTCCCCATATTGTGTTGCCGGGTTCAGTAGTCTGGAAGCTGACCTTGTCTGTGAAGACTGAGACCAAAAAAGCATTGAGTACTTCAGCTTTTTCTCCATCACCTCTCACTAGGTTGCCTCATCCATTGAGCAAGGGACCCACCCTTTCCCTGACCTTCTCCTTGTTGCTAACATACCTGTAGAAATCTTTATTTTTACCCTTTACATCCCTTGCTAGTTGCAACTCTAATTGCTCTTTTGCCTTCTTGATTTCACCCCTGCATGCTCGAGCAATATTTTGTACTTCTCCCTAGTAATCTCTCCAAGCTTCCACTTCTTGTAAGCTTCCTTTTTGTATTGAAGCTCACTGAACATTTCTCTATTAAGCCAAGCTGGTAGCTTGCCATATTTGCTATTCTTTCTGCTGGTTGGGATGGTTTATTTCTGAACCCTCAATAAGGTTTCTTTAAAATGCATCCAGCTTTCCTATACTTCTCTGAGTTTCTCCAGTTTGAGTGTCTTGAGACAGGGAGAACTAAGGGAAGACAGAGAAGTCCTATATGGAGTAAACCTAGGAACAGTGAAACTCAGAAATAAGCACTGGCAAGAAATTTAGTTTGTTAGTTAAGTTTCAAATAGAAGAAAGCCGAGGAAGGGGTAAGTTTAAACTCTAGTGTAGTTGTGTGTGTCCTTCCACATATGTGTCAGAAGCTGGTTAGAGCTAATTTTTTACAAGAAGATAAGACAAAACATAGTACATGGGATCCTCAAAGTTCCCAACTGGGCTCATCAGTTTCGATACTGCAAACTCCTAGCTAAGTTGGCAGAGACCCTGTTTTTTCTGTCAATGTTTCTTGTATTTGACCCAGTGTATTTATATGACAGAGGTGAATAAATGTGATTATACAAAAGATACTGCTGGTATAATACTGAGATAAATTTAAATCTGAAAAAAAAATGTATTTTTACACACATTTCAACAGTGCAAGTGTGAAATAGGATTCCATCAATACAGTGTACACACTTTTTTCTTTTCTTTCTTTCCTTAATATAAATTTCTGACAAAATAACCCAAAAAAACCCAAGACTGTCACAGATATTTTAAAGTAAGTTTACAGCCACAACTGGTCAAAAAGGATGTCAGTTAATATTACTACTGCAAGCAACATTGCCAAGTCACATGTCCTAGGTGTAAAGACTCCATTCTCCCTCTGCAGTGAAGCTAGAAGAGGTATTCTAAACCAAAATAATTCCATATACACCATGCAGATGGTGGTGACATACACATGAGAAACTAATGAACAAGATGATAAATTACATCTCTCATGCATTTCTCTCTCTCTCGTGCACGCTTCCATTAAACTAGTTTTGCCAGGACTTTTACTAGCGTTTCAACCCTCTCAGCTGGTTTGAGACCACTCTCATTTTTTTTTCCAGGTAGTAATCTGCCAAATAATGTTTCCTTCCTTCTTGCATATGAGGAACTTGACCCCAAAATGTACGGGTCTGAGGTTCAGGGCACACCTGAATAGGTGACAAGTTCAAAGTCTAATATATCATTTTAAAGGGTTAGAAATGGGTGCTTTATAAAAATGGAGATGAGAGAGAAATTCCCATTTCCAATTGTTGTTTTTTGTATTTGGATTTGGTTTTGGTCTTGATAGATCATATAATGTCAGCCCTTAAAATGGCTGTGTTATTAGGGACAGAAAAGTGCTTGACTCATGTTTAGTCATCTATAAAATTAGTTTTTTATCTCTCCTTCTTGAGGCTCGTGTAGTTGAAATAATGGCATTAATGCAGGTTCGTTCTACAGGAGGAGAGAAGCAAAATATATATGGACAATAAGAACTTTTCTAAATTCTTGAAAAGTTTTCTAAACATTTATTTACAATATGTGGCATAAGCAAAACAACTGGTGGGAGGTAGAAAATGCTGCAAATAGGTCCACGGAGTGGACACCTGTCCAGAGCCCCTTCTGAAGTCAATGGGGTTTTGCCTGTACACAGTCAGTAGCAGGATTGGGGTATTTATCAGTATTCATTTGGGCTGACATGTATAACCCTGTCATAACTTCACTACTGAGAGGGCAGCTCTACATTGCAAAATAGATTTGCTGTCTTAACTCTAGTTAGTTAACTCAGGTTTAAATAGCAGTAAAAACACCGCAATTTGGTTTATGTGAGTTAACAGAACCAGTTCAAGTCAACCCCAGGTTTTCCTATAGGCTTTAGCTTGAGCTGCTATTCTGAATTGCCTTGCCTTCTCGCTATTTTAGCCTGAGTTAAAAGTGCAAAGTTTTTTGAAGATTAGACATACCTAGAAACAATGTGTTCACTGAAAACTCATGTAATAAGACCTGCAAGGCATCTTTCCCACTGTGACAGAGATATGATGCATATTTGGGAGTAATAAAATATATATTTTTAATTTATTTTTAAAAGCACACCACTAAAAAAAATCCAATCTCATCTGCCCAACCCAATGTTGGTGAGTTCGCATCATACATTGCATCGTTTTGTAAGACCTCAGCAAGAAATAGACCTTTCCACACAGTACCAGCTAGCTACTTGTCCTCCTTCCTTATTGCCCTATTGATTGCCCTCTTTCATTTACAAAGAATGCAGCGCTTGAGGAGGAAGACAAATGGCTAAGCGAGTCTGCCCTGACCCCTCCTCCCTTTCTAATGAATGAGGAAATAGGGATTGTGGAACATGATTTTGGGTCAGTGCCAAACACACCTGCTAATGAAAAAATAACAACAGTTAATGAATGCTAAATGAAGAGGAAAAGGCAAATCTGCATACTCTGTCTCTGCTGAGCCAGCTCCCTTTAGCAGCAAGCACCAAATAGAATTATACTTTGGCTTTTTAAACACGTTTTTGAAAATTCACACTTGCTTTCTGTAGAAATCACACTTTGCCTTTTTATTTTGGTATATGAATACATTTTAAAGTGTTAATATTTCAGGGAAATATATTAGTCACTTCTGCAACAAGGAGATAATTTTGTAGTAAAAGTCATTGAATAAAATGTCAGCTAAGTTCTGTCCTTTGAACATCTATGTAACACTGAATTGACTAATGCAGAATACTTGGGAGTTCTTATTTCAGATGTTCTCCCTAAACCTTTGTCTTTTCCCCTTTTCTTGCCTTTATGATTTATGACAGGAAGTGAACAAAGTAATTAGCCTTCCTTCTGTTCAGTAACATTCTGAAATGGCTACCGAAGCATGATGACACTTTCAAATAATCAGATAATCATTATTAATTCATTTGTATTCATTTTAACAACAGTACTGATGATGTACTGATGTTATATTAGTGCAGTGCTAATATGAGCTTCTAAAGAAATTCAGAAAGACAAGAAAGATCAAGAAAGGATAGATTAACAGACTGACACTCAAGAGAGAACAAAGATTTTTTTTCCATCCAAAAGGGAAAAAAGGTTTGCCATGTTTTCTAATTTCCCCTTTCTACTGCACAGAATGTAGTTTTGTTTTAAATTCAGTATAATTAGTAAGTGTCCATCTTTAATATATCAGTGTTTTGCTGAAATAAGTTGTGAGGTATGGATAGTCAAAACCCCTTGGCTTATAGTGAATTTCAAGGACTGCTTCCAGCTAACCATGTGTTTCTGTGATCAATGCCAGTCAGGTGTACACAATTAGTTTTTCCAGTAAATCTCATATGTGCACTCTCAGGTTTTTAATCCTTGGATCCCTACAGAACAAGCTTCTTTAACCATTTGCAATCCACATGTTCTGAAAAAAGATGTAAAAACTCAATTGATTGTCTAACTCTGTGAATCAGACAAGCTTAAAAGAGGCCTTGCTTGTTTTTATACCGTCACAGATATTGTCCTTAACTTTTTTGTTTGAACAAAGAATCTGAGATATAGATTATACAGAAATCCAACTTAAATAGATTTTAAAATTTAAAATTTAAATGAAGAAATGACATTTCTATTTAAGGCAAACCTAAATCATATGCTACCCAAAACCAAATTCTGCTCATCATAATTATAGAATATATCTGACTGAAGTCACTAAAAAATTGCCATGAATGAAGTTAGCAGGATTTGGTCATTAAAAAGACCTTTGATGAAATTATGGCCCCAGTGAAATTAATGAGTGTTTTGCCATTCACCTCACTGGGGCCAAGATTTCATCCCTAATGAATAATATATTCAAAAATAAATCTAAATGACAAGATTCTGCTTTCATCATAGACAATGAAAGCTTTGATACTGACTGAACTGGGATAGGATCGAGTCCACAATTATGTCACCAATTAATGGATTTTCTTATCAGTTTATTTTTTCCATACTGCTTTAACTGTCAGTCAGTCAGTCAGTCAAAGCCATGAAGTTTCCATGAACCAAGATAAAAAGGTGACTCCTGTCACCTACCCATCAAAGGAACTATTGTGACTAATCTTACCACCTGCCAAGATTCATAATACTTCCGTGATCTAAATTAGCATTTGTGAGAGTTTATCTATGTAGTGTCTTTACTTTAAAAATTTCCAAAATCTTAAGGCCAGATCCAAAACCCATTGAGATCAGTTGAAATAATCACACTGACTTCAATGGCTTTGGATCAAGCCCTTCAACTACATATGTGGTACATACAAGAATTAAGCCATCTAACACTGAAATGCAGCCACTTCTGGAGAGAATGTATAGCACCTAGGTGGATTACTATCACATGGTGCAACTGTTGTATTAATTAATATTGTTCAAAGATAGAAAGGCAAGGTCCCACTGTTAAGAAAAGTGTCATGCATCCATTTTATTTTCCTGGCAGCATTTTAGCTCATATACAAAAAACATTATTTCTTTACCCATATTACAGATACAAAATGGAACTGTTGTATGCAAACCAGATACCCAGCTGTCACCTAATTTACCTGTGCAAATATACAAGCGTGCACATCGTTCTCAGACATACGAATCCAGTGAAAAATGTGTCTGTTAATATCAAAACAAACAGGAACTCCTTTTTTTAAGTTCCCACCTAGAGGACCTTATGCTTCTGATTCCTGAAGTTTTCAATCCTTATGTAAGCAAATGTGCCATTGACTGTAACAGGAGTTTTGCCTCCATAGAAACGGTAAGATTTTTCTTCTAAATACAATGCACCCCATTTATTTATCATGTAAGGATGAAGAGTAAACAGTGCTGGGATTCACATCTTTGAATCAAAGGAGGATAGGTATTTGAAACCACTAAGCCACTGACTCTGGAACACGTGCCTAGTTTTTTCTGCTCGTGGACAAAATTTATATTTCATGCCATAAACAACTGATAACCAGAAAACTTGAGACTATCATATATTTATCAGCATGTTTAGTTTTAAATAAAAATATTAATGCGATGGGTAACCCAATGTGACTTTTTAATGCCTTCCTTGGACTTCCATACTTCATCAGCATTATAGTTAGCATGGGGCAGATACATATTTAGGTCCATTTGAATATGCAAAATTTAACTACTAGTTGGCCTAACATTAAACAGGAGGAATGTAGACCAGAAATCATTTGAAAATAAATATTTTGTTTATTATTTATCAATGGTTTAAACCTTGGTGGTACAAAATGATTTAAGCTTATACTTTTTTCCGAAGGGAAAATAACACTCAGCTAACGCTTTGCTTGGTCAGAACTGAAGGGGGTTGTAAGCACCCTATACAGGATATTCTCCGTGCTTTCCTTCATATGTTGTGATTGTGTGTTCAGTAAACAGCATCCAGACTATAAAGACCTTGTGAAATCAAGCAACATTAACTCATTAAGTCAATAATTCATGGATTCTTTTATCTAAAGTGGCAACATCACACCATCAATTCACAAAACAGCCACTTCTCTGAAGTGTATGTGATGATAATAATGGATTTTCTAACAATACTGTCTCAGAGCAAGGTCACTGCGCACAGATGCAGTGGACACCATGATCTGACCTAGGTCAGCGAAACAAGCTTTATTATTGAACCTAATTATGAACTATCAAGATAATGGCCCAGACTAAATTCTTTCCGAAGGGATTATTTAGAAACTAGTCAGCCATTTTAGATTTAAAATGTATTCTACAGAACACTACCTGAAAAGTTAAAGCAATTGCTTTTGGCACCATGTACACTAGATACAGTATATGTTTCTGGGCATAGACATATGCCTGGAATTTTAAACACACACATGGCTCCCATATAGAAACCATAATTCACCAACACTCTATGTATTAGAGTTGTCAGTGCACATCCAGGGTGCCAGAACAGGATCATTATATATAGATCTATATCAGGGTTCTCAACCTGGTAGTGGGCTCCTCTAGGACAGGACAGTGTAGTCTAGGGAGAAGCATGGGGACAGGAGACCAATGAGGTGTATGAAGCTGCATCTTCCACAAGGGGGCATCAAGCGGGACCAGTGTCTCTTCCAGTGGAGACTAGTCTGAGTTTGATCAGAATCCTAGAATCATGCACCAGCAATGTGTCACAAGTGCTGCCTTAAAGTGGATGCTCCAGTTGTGTGACTGTACATCTGCTTTTGGATTCTATCTGTCTGTTGGCAGATTTTGTGGTCGTGTGACTTTCATGACTGCTTGCAGAGTATTTGGAGTCTGAAATTAGTTCCTTTGGAGGAATCACATGGTCTGTCTTGTGCATCCCAGATTAGTCAAGTTTATTGCCTGTGATCAAGGATGGAAGAAGTTACCTTTGTGCAACAGAACCCATTTACAGTAGATTTTTCAGGGACAAGGAAAACATTTGGTTTGAGCTTATTGCTCCATCTGGAAAAGTCATTAAAGTACGTCTTCTCCTGTGTCTGATCTCAGGAAATTATTTTATATTTCAACTCATGTAATCATACCCCTGTTTCAAAAAAAGAATAATCACTGTTCTGCATATACTTGGGAGAATTAAAGTCAGAATCCTTGTTGTGTGAGAAGTGAAACTAACGCCTCAGAACTACCACAAGGACAGATCAGAGTTCTGTTAGTTCCAGTCAACTTGCAAGAATTAGCATGATGTGCCTGACCCGTACTTCGCCTGTTGCTGTTTAATGAGATTCAACCCAGGGGGGGAATGGGGTTTGCTCAGCCCCAAAACTGTATTAATTACATGGCCTGTGAACCCATGTGAACTGTATCGTGCACAAAGCAAATGTTTGTTTCCCTTTCAAAGCAGATTTGGAAAGGTTCATGCAGCTCCAGTGATATACTGGGCAACTTGCAGCAAAATTTTGTATACTTTAATTCTACACTGGCAGAGACTGATGTCATCAAGCTCTAAACCAAAAGAAGCCATGGAGGGAAAGTAGATTTTCAGAAAATCAAGTTAAAAGAACAATTAAGCCATGGGTTAATAGCAAATGCCCTTGGGAATGGAAATAAGAAAAAAAGCTTCCTGTACAAATTATCTCCAGATATCTGAGGGTACATTCTCCTCTTTGTACTTCTAATCAACCAGCCTCCATATGTTCTGTAGTAAATGACTTAATTCCTGTAACAAGCCCTGTGATTTTTGCGGCACCCCTTGCTAAATTCTGCAGCCAACTGAAAACTCGGCGGTAGTGTTAACTGATTGTGAAATCATTCCAGAAACATGTGATTTAAATGAAATTTTCATGTGCCCCACAAAACTAATATGTAATATTTTACATATATGCTCTATTATGATATCAAGCACAAGAATATATTCAGGAACTTTTGATTTGTGGTGCAGCAGAGGAATAATATCTAGTATTTGTAGGCTCCAAAAAGCTATTGCTGTCACTTCATTATCCAGCTGCAAAATTGCCATGATCTTGGAAGATGAAGTGATAATAGCAGATTTTTGCAGCCCATACATGAGGCATGAGCAAAGGCAGGGAATGAATAACCAGCATATAACCTATTGGAAAAAATCGATGATTACAGGGTGAAACCACTTGGAAAGGTAAAATCCAGTTAAAAATAACATGGAAGAGGTAGGTTCCCTCCCCCTCCAAAAAAAGACCCAGGAAACCCCTTGTGGGAAGTATGGGAGAACACTGGCAAGGTATACAAAATGGAAAACATGAAAAGCCAGAGAATCCCAGGGGAAAAAAATATGACAGGGGGAAACAATAAGGAGAAGAAACATTCATAAAACCAGCATCTCTTTTGGAAGAAGAAATGAGCACAAGGTAAAAAAAATAATAATTTAAGGAAGAAATACCCCAAATATATGGCCTGATCTTCAGCTGGAACTCAGTGGAGCTACACAAGCTGCCACACTGCAGATCCAGCCCATAAAAGGGAAACACCTCTTCACTCCGGTTTTTTTTTTTTTAATGCTACATGGACAGAAGAGGCAAACCTTGTTAGCTAGCAGCTCTGCAGTGTTACATTCCTGCTTCCTTTATTACAGCATCAGCCAGGATTAAGACATTTGGGAGCGGGGCTTGGCCAAAGTTTTCAAATGTGGCTGCCTACTGTTAGGCAGAATAGCTACATAGAATTTCAAGCTATGTTTCAGATAAAGCATTCAAACCTGAGATCTCTTCATGGGCTGTGATTTTGGTGATCCCAGGGCCCATAGTCCTTCCAAAATACACACACACACACACACCCTTCTGGTTCCACAACTTGCATGTTAGTTTCGTTCCACCTGCCACGCCATAAGAAATTCCATTTCAGTGGTTGGAGATGTGATGTTTATAGAGGTATGTTAGGCTTGATCCAAAGCTTTGACTTCAGTGGGTTTTGGCTCCAGTCCATACTTCGTTAAGCAGTCTGGGAATGGAATACACTATAGGTAGAATACTAATACAATGCCGTTTAGCATTCGTGAGTGTTTCATGTAACTTTCTACATAAAAGTTTTTATAGAAACCATAAAAGGGCAGGCATAAAAAAAGAGAGGGGTCATCCTGAGATCTGAAGGACATTGGAAATGTCACATGATTTACAAATATTGATATAAGTGAATACCTAGTGTCATTCAAAACATTTAATACATTTTGGTACAAATAGACTTAGAGTTAACAATTCAATAGGTCAACCCATGTCTCTACCCCATGATATACTGGTGCTGGTTCAAGTCTTCACATTGCTTCATAGGTAAGTAGAAGCAGCAAAATTAATGATCTAGAGCATTATCTGCTATAGTCATCTAGTGGAAGTCACTTTACATTTTGCTGATGCCTATCCCTGATCACTGTTTCAAAATAGAAGTCTTGAAAACTGTCTTAACTTTCTGTACAAATTTAGCTTAGTATGATTCTTCTACATATTAGGGAAGAATGTAAGGAATGCAAAACACACCTCACTGCAGCATTTTTAAGAGACTGAAAGAACTTATTTGATAACGCTTTGAGCATCCTTCCATTGAATTTGAGGAGAAAGCAAGGAAGTAAAAGGTGAGAAGGAAAGAAATGAAGAATTTATAACGCTGACACTGCAACGAGAGGTAAAAATAAACCTGTTGATGGATTGGATGTATGTTTTATTCCTTAGTACATAGTATAAGGATTTCCCAAAACTTCACTGGAAACTAATTGTTTTTACCTGATCATGATTTCATGTAAGAGTTGGAATAATAAAGTTACTAATCACAATAAGAGGGTAAATATACTGGCTAAATTCCAGTCTTGCCAACTAATTTCCATTTCATTCCAATAAGCACTTTTTATTGGTCTGTGATAGAAATGGATCCTTGATTGATTAAAAATGTAGAGCCTGATTCCTCATTAACTTCTATCTTGTGTAGTCATTTACACCCGTGCAACTGAGAGTAAAAATTATACCAGATCAGAATGGTAGTTTTTCTTGTAAAGTTTTACAGAAATTTGGCTTCTTTAAGGAGAGCAGTAGTGACCGTTACAGCGAAGGTTGCAAAACCATTTCTAATGTAACTCTTGTTCCAGAGAGGTAGTCGTGTTAGTCTATTGCAGAAAAACAAACAGAGTCCTGTGGCACTTTTAGGCCATGTCTACACTGAAAAAGTTAAGTTGACTTTGTTAAGTCGACTTAATAAGGTTGACTTTAAGTCGACTTAAACAGGCTTCTTGTAAGTCGATTTTAGTAAGTCGACTTAACATTGGACATAGGTGTCCACACTGTCATTAAGTTGACTTAATAAAGTCAACTTAAGGGCTACTCCCCGTCCACATCGTCCTTAAGTTGACTTAAGAAGTCAATTTAAGGCTTAAGTCGACCTAAGGAGTAGTAGTTATTAAGTCGACTTAAGGAATTTCTTAAGTCGACTTAATGAAAGTCAGGTGTAGACATGGAGTAATTTAGGTCAACTTAAGGATCCTTAAGTTGACCTAAATTGCTAGTGTAGACATACCCTTAAAAACTAACAGATTTATTTATTGCATGAGCTTTCGTGGGAGAAAATCCCACGAAAGCTCATGCGATAAATAAATCTGTTAGTCTTTAAAAGTGCCACAGGACTCTGTTTGTTTTAATGTAACTCTGTCATTCATGACCTTGTGACACAATCCGCTTTTGGGCTAAAATTTTTTACATTTGGTCTCAGCCTAAAGATTATTTTAATTTGAGCAAAAACTGGTTAACTATTTTTTGTGAGAGAAGCTGGAAAAATGCACTTTCCCCACTATTAAAAATATGCAACCATGTATTAAAAGGCTGCACTGTAAAAAATTTACATAGAAGCCAAAGTTAAAGTTGTAGATTCAAAATTAGCTTTCTCAACTTCTAACTAAGATTGCACTACCTGAGTTATAATCTCTGGTAACATTATATAACATGTCAAACACATTCTTTTATTTGTTAAATATGTAGTACTCGATAATATGACTTTATGGATGATACATTGCACCAGTTCTTTACTTCTTATTCAAACAATTATATTGCTCCAAAGCAGTAACTAAACTGTAACTAAAGTTTAAAAAAATAGTTCTCTGTATCTCTAAAGCGCAACATTCCCACAAAACAGTTTGTGACTCTTATAATAACATGCCTGACTTAAGCCATGTCTACATTACAAAGTGGTATTAGCCTAATGTATGTTGGAATAAAGCCAGCAAAGTTATTAAATTGTGTGTGTAAGCGTACAGTTGGCTTCTTGGGTCAGCAATGCACATCCTCACCCGGTATCAATTGTCAGTGTGGGGCCTTGTGGGACAGCTCTTGAAAACCAGTAGCAGTCAACACAAGCAACACAGTCTACACTGATGCTGCATCAATCTCATTATATCAGCCATGATTCTACTCCTCTCAGCGAGGTGGTGTTACTAAATTGGCATGCAGAGGCATTAATGTCAGCAGAAGCCAAATTTAAGTAAAGACATTTGCAGAGGTAGGTTGAAGCAAGGCAGTTATCACTGATTTAATCATGTAGTGTAGACCAGGCCTTAGATACACATAGCTAGTGTTTCAGTAAACTGTATAGCTAAGCAGTGCAAGATTGACATAAGCCACCTAATTTTTATGGTAGATACAACTGATGCAAATTAAGAAGAGTCAGATCATATTGATACAAGTCCACCAACTACTAATTGACTCCAAAAGTTTAATAGTCCTAAGCCTCTGGTTATTATTCTTTCGGAGATATCAACATCAAAACCTAGGCATTTTTGATATCCTACTCTAAATGTGATGTATAATTCAAGATCTCTAAAATTCCAATGAATCTTGAGACTCTCTTTTCAAGACATAAAAATAACACTTCATCTTTGATCCATAAGATTAAAAGAAAAATATAATCTTTTAATTAACATCCAATCTTGCAAGACCGTTACTTTTTTTATCTGATTACAGCTGTTTTTCCTTAATTCTTAAAGTGCACTGCATTGCTGTATCACACAAAGAAATGAACAGGAAGGTATTTCATGCACTAGTCATTGATCTATATGAATTTATTACAAACACTCTGAACTCTTATTATAACAGCTTCCTTGAAAGGCAAGCATTTTGAATGTCACAAGGAGATGTTGCTATAATAAAGGTGCATGTAATAGGCCTTCATGCACAGTATTTGACAGCCAGAGAATTTTCATCAAAAGGAATAATATAAGAAAGCACTTTATAAGGAAGGTAGATCCCATACATATTGCAGTTTGAAGATTTCTCTTTATATTAAATTAATACTAACTAGGTGTAGTGAGTCACACCTGGCCCCTTGCTGCTCAGGTCCACTTTCAGACGATAGCTTTGTTCTCCGCCAGTGTACTTTATTTATAACAGGGCTGTCTACCACCTTCTATATACACAGTTCCTTTCAATCACAGGAATCCTACAGATTCAGCCTCTAGTCAAAGGGTGCTCTGCCTTCCCTTGTAGCAGCCTCTCCTCCCCTGGCTACTTGCCCTTCCCATTTCTCCAGCATCCTTGCCCTGGGGTTTTATAACCCTCCCAGGTTCTACAGCTGTTCCTAATTCCTTCCTTCCAGGCCAGCTTGCTCAGCTGGCTCCCAGCTACCCTTAATTAGGGCTAGTTGAGCCTGGCCAGCAGCAGCCTGCTACACTAAGATTCTGTTTTCTGCTTTTTTCAGAGGTATACATATTAAACAGTTTATCCATACATGCTATGAAGGGTGTTATAATCTGCCCAAGAGATAATGCTCCACAAATAACAAAATATATATACAGTATTGTCAAAATTTAAGAGGAAAGTTATTTCATGTTTTGTTGGACACTCTGACTGTTAAAAATACTTAGCTGTAAGTTACAGTCTTGGATGCCTAAACGGGGCAATGATGCTCCAAAGAGCACTTAGATACCCCAAAAGACGTTAAAACACTTATTGTTAATTGCCTACTTGAGTGTCCAAATGTGTAATTTGGATGATCAATTTAGACCTCTACAACTCAAGGGTTATGCTTATTGGAGATTTAAAAACTAAACCAATGTAAATGACAGCAATAAGGCTTAGCAATTCTATTCAACCTTCCATCCAAGGACTTTAAGTGTTTTGCTTTCTCTGTTGATCCATGACTTAATTTCCAACTGAACTTTTGATTTAATGGAGGTTTGTTCTTTTTTAAGAAGTGAATGTACTGTTTTGGAAAGGTGCTAGACTCCCAGATTCATGGCATTGGAAACAGAAGTAATGGATCCAGCATACAGGTATATCCTAGGAAGTGTCCAAGATTTACCGAAGTGCTCTCTCAATATATTCAATCCTGACCTGGAGAAACCATCTCTAGAGATGAGATGAAAAATTAGAATTACTTCAGTCTTTGGCCTCCTTTGTTGAGAGTGCTAACAAAAGTGCCAATACTGATCACTTTTGTCATATTGAGGCATAGCCAGCAGAACTAGACAGAATTAATTTCAAACAGTCATCAGAAGGTAACAAATTTCAGTCAATATCAATCTTCCAGGACCCGAGCCACTGACCTACAAATGAAAAGCTCTGCACTACTTGCCATTGCTACTCTGCTGGGCTATTGAGTCAACTGCAGCTCTTACATTCTTCATGTCAACTTCCAGTAAACGTAACATTCAAATGACTTCACAATGCTATATGAATCTTGCGTTAAAGATTTCTGTCATTTTCAGCTCTTCATTGAAACAGACCGTGAATGGTTTCAAGGATTGTCTGCATGCCCTTTTTCACTGCTTTTTTCCCCTCAGTACTTACAGGACAGATTCATTTCTCAGCAGCTAAATAATGAAATAACTGATGTATGTTAATGTTTTTTAAAAGCTTGGGCAGTTCACTTTTTATTTGTAATATTTAGGTCGAGTGTTTTTGTCAGTTACATGTGGAAATGGAAATGTGTGCAGATAACTTATTGATGTGGACACAGTGGGAAAATGAGGACAGACATGTATGGAACTAAACTGCAGGCCCTAACTTTTATTAGTCTTTAACATAGGCAGCTAGCACCCCTCCCCTATCACCCATATGCCATTATATAAGACATTTAATTGGTTCAAGTGCCGGATTACAGGGCCCCTTACCATAGAATCCTTAACATAGGTAGGCTGTCTTCAGCCTGCCTCCCAGAACCCAGCTCTCTCTGGCTATGTCTACACTCACAAAAGCTAGTTTGAATTAGTTAATTCAAACTAACTATTTCAAACTAATTTTAGTTAGTTCGAATTAACTTAATTCGAACTAGCATGGCCCCACTAGAATGCTAGTTTGAACTAGCCATGGCCATACAGGACTTGCTTAGCTCGAATTAGTCAGTTGCAAGAAGGTCAATCTGCCTATTAGTTTGAACTAAGCAGTTAGTTCGAACTAATAGGGCCACATTGACTTAGTTCGAATTAACGAATCGAATTAACCGTTAATTCGAACTAAGCAATCGAATGTATTAGTTCGAATTAAGGAAGCCCTTAATTCGAACTAATGAAAGCCTAAGTGTGGCCAAGGCTTAAGTTAGTTCGAATTAAGCTTCCTTAATTCGAACTAACTTGCAAGTGTAGACTTAGCCTCTGAGTCCTCCATCCAGGGCCAACCCAAGGGTTTTTGGCACTGTAGGTGAACTATGATTTTAGCGCCCCCTCCCCCACATGTTATAAGAGATAACATATGTAAAAAATTCTCTTCCATCTAATTTGGTGCCCCTTAAAGCCTTGTGCCCTAGGCAACTGCCTAGTTCACCGTTATGGTTGGGCTGGCCCTCCCTCCTACCCACCCTCCTGTGAGGTGCAGCAGGTTATGAACCTCCACCTGTGAGCACCATAGGACTGACCTCACACCACGAAGGCCTCAAGGCCTCATCCTATCATATGAGCCCAAGAGCCAACACCAAAATCCCAGGACTTTTACCTCTGGGAACCATTCATTTTATTCTCTTAACCACATTGGAAACTGGTCACAAGTTGCAATGATCAGACAATGCCACCAGTACCTCAGCTATGTACTAAGCACATTCTACTCAGCATACTGTGGCTTGCAAGTGTCACAAGGAAGGCAAAAAAACCCCCTCCAATGTCCTGTGCTGATTGGCTCATGGGAGAGAAAATCTCCTCCTGACTCCCTAAATAGACGATCAGCATCTGTCAGGCTAGGTTCCCATTCCTAGTTCAGGTGGGTAAGGGCAGGGCGCTAGAATGAAACAGAAAGAGACTCCACATGGCCCCTGCACTGAGCTAAATCCCACTAATCCCTATTTGGCAGACACTAAATGATAGTATATCCTTAAAAGGAAATACGTGTATCTGAAATCTGTGCTTATTTTAACAGTTGGTATAATACTACTGTGGCAGAGTACTCTCCAACTCGTGCCGCCTAATGTCCAATCCCCTGGCGTAGTAGGGCCTATGGTAAGTCAGTCTCCCTGGCAACCCACTTTTCCCTGTCAGGGCCATGGCTTCACTGCCCTGGACTCAGTCCTTGTATAAGGGGAGTTTTCTGCTGCCCCTGCTGCAGCGGACGAGGCAAGCCTCCCAGGCCTTGCCTAGTCTCCTTCCCTTCCTCTAACCCTGTCTGATGTTGCTCTTCCTCTGCTCTGCTCTGCTTCGCTCCGCTCCGCTCCTCTCCACCAGCCTCCTCTAAACTCCCACACATGAGCTGGTGGAGGTGGGGCTTTTATTGGTCCAAGAACAGCCCTTAATAGGGCCCAGGTGTCCCTAATTGCCCCGCAGCTGTTTCTCCTTTGCCTGCTGGGAACAGTGCTTTCAGCATTCTAGGGCTGACAAACCTGCCTTCAATTACCCTTCTAAAGCCATCTGGCCTGGCTTTGCCACACTACATAATACTCCAAAATAGTCTTATTCCTAGTTCAGTTATGCAAACATCTGAGCTGCAAACATGAGTTTCAGAGTATTGCTGGAATACAATGGTACCTCCAGTTTAGCCCTTAGGAAATACGAAATATTTCACAAAGCAGTTATCCCATTCTGCCACTTTTCTCTCTCCCTCTAACAGTTGATCTGCATTAGCTACTGTTTGCCTTAAGAGTGCAAGTCAACCTAAAAAACCCAATGCCTTTCTGAACAATCTAGCCTACATACCCTGGTTGCTTGAGAACTCTCTTAGGTGAGTTGTTCAGACAGCAAACTAGGGATTCTGATGTTTTGCATTTGACCACTTCAGTTCCTCACTGGACACAAAGCACATTGTTCTGGTCCTTCTATGTTATTTGTTCTTAATACAAACTTCCCACAGGACCTAATGAGTTGACTGAACTGCCTGATTGAAGGGGTCAGTGCTGGTTCAAACATTTATATCTTCTTTCACAGCAAAGCTATCATTTCAAAAACAAACAAACAAACAAACAAACAAACAAACAAACCACTCCACTATTGAGAGCAGGGTATTTTTTGACTTCTATGAGATAGACACCCCCCCCCGCCCCCAAATGCTGACTGAATAGAAAACTCAGCCCCATATACCTTACTTTTGGCAAATAACATAAAGCTAGCTGAATAATACAATATGAATGTAGTTTTTAAAGCTAAGTTATTCTAAAACACAAATAATAATGAGGTGTCCATTAATGCATATATCAAAGATTGGACCCTGGGTTACATCTATAGTCTCAATGCACATTTGTCTGAATCTGAAGTTTTACTTAAAAAATTATTCAGTGTTTATTTTGTCTTATGAATACTCTGATGAGAAAATTTCAAAATTGCAAAAGTGCAATAACTGAGGTGTACACAAATCTGGTATTAATGCATGCTCTTAGCAGTGCCCACACACATTTCCAATTGGCGTGCCGGCATCAGGCATTGCACATATGGATATTGGGTGTCTGCATTTTCAAATCTGTGGGCTATAATTACAGATAGGATAATACTGTTTTGGAAAGGTCAGATACATATACTGTGGAGCTTAACGAAAGGTATCCAGGCCTAAAGAGATGTGTCACTGAGATACAAGTAATCTTGAATTGTGTCATTTCATTGTTCAGAGTGGTGCTGTACTTTTGGAAATGACATCACAGCGCTACCTGATACTGAAGGGAAATGGCTGACACTGGAGAGGTTATTCTTCTGTAAACACCACGTCCTTAGAAATGAGTTGCATAAAAATATGTTGAAAAGCTGGATGCCTGTGGTGCTGAAAAAATCTGGGTTAAGCAGGTGGTTCAGTCCTGCCCCGCTCTAACATCACAGGTTTTTGTATTGATTTCCTAATTTGCAGCTCAATGATTTTCTGCATGTAAACAATTCATAAGCCAAGACATCAAATTTTCAGGATAAGACCTAATTAAAACCACAAAATTAGATGTGGTTATTAAATGTCAAATTAATTTCCCACATTTTACCTGAAGTGTAATACATGGAAGACATTTAGCTGTCAATATCAAAGTATAATTTCTGGTCTGCTGTTATTCAGAGTTGAGAAATGTACATGCTCATATCCACAGGTGATAGTCTGATCCTGATGGAAGGGTAAATAACTCATATAAGTCCCCCAGAAGAATTTTGAGGGACAATGCATTCAACCAATGAAACACAAGAATTACACATCAAAACAAACTCTTTGGCTGTATAACGCATAAGGATGGAAAAGGCATAGTTATCTAAACTTCTTTCAATATTCGAGACCTTTAGTCAGTGACATCATAAGAAGTTTTTCCTCACTGTGATACAGGAATTGATACCGTGAACTTTTTTTGTTGTTGTTGTTCTTTAGGTTGCTTGCATGAACTTAACTTGTAGGCAGCAGCAATACATAAGAAAATTATTTTAAGTCAGTGATGCAGGAAAGAACAGATTTGCTATTGATGGGCTCAATATCTTAAAAGAATCTCACCATAGCTGACCACAAGCATTTCTTCTCAACAGAATTCCTTTCTATTAAGATAAACTGAGCTAGCAAGACCATCTCCAGTAATATACATTCCAAGTTGAGCTTCCTATAATCAGGATGGGTGCAGAATCAACTTCATGAAGTCCACAAGGCTTTCTCATACAGGTCTAATTTTCCTGGGAATCTGAGAAACATTTAGAAAGAGTAGAGAGTGTGCGATAAACCATATGTGTGAAGAAAGGAGGAATGACATGGAAATGTAGGTAAAGGAGAAGGAAATTAGATTCTCCATGGAAGACAGTTCTTGCAGGTGGAGAGGTAAGTCACTAAAGCATCAACCCCCCGCCATCTATGTAGTAAATAAATGTAAGTTAATATAAAGCATAGCTATGCTCATGAAAAAGTGTAAAGATAAAGGAATATATCTATAACTATGCCTACTGTTTATTGTTCCACTGATTGTTTTGGAGAATGCTCCATGTCTTAATTTTCCTCACTTCTTTTTTGGACTGAGGCAGTGTTATTGCAGTCATGGAGAGGAACTTTCACAGAGAGAGCTCAAATGATATTTTCACTTTGGAATTTTATTTGAATAATCCCTGCTAAACTACTTATTTACCATAGCTATTCAATGTATAATAGGAAAACAGAGACATTTTCCTGTAACCTCAGCAATTGGACTGAATATTCATTATTGTGGAAAATGTATAACTGCTTAGCCAGCATGATATCGTTGTTGGATAAGGGATTTTTTTCTCTGAATGGGCTTTTCTTTTTAGGTATATTTACATTCTGCATTTCATATAAGCTTTTTTCTCCGGGTTTAGGTAATTGCTTTGGCGAAGAAATATAGTGGCTGCTTGTTAATGTTATTAAGGATATATTAGTATTTTTGAAATATGCTTTTCTGTTTTACAAATCATCTTAATCAAAGTTTACTATGAATATACTATCAATAATAATATCTTAAATGTTTTCCTGGAATGAAAAAAATTCTCATTTTGCTAATGCATCACGTGACTAAAAATATTTAATTGACTTCATGTCTCTGAACAGTTAAAGTTGTTATATTAGTTTATTCTGGAATAAGACTCCTAAATTAATCATGAGCAAAAATAGAATTTTTTCAGAGACTCTAGTCCTTATCCTTTGTTATGTTAAAGCTCCTTTATGTAGCTCTGGCAGTGAAAGAGAAAGTAAAATTTATGTTCACTTTAAGGTAACTTTACCTTGGCAAAACAGAGTCCTGTGGCACTTCTTCAGATGCTTTGAAGATGGGGAGCTTACAGAATGGGAGGAAATTAAATGCAGGGAAATGTATGACACAGTGTCTGACAAAGTGGGATTTTCTCTCATGAAAGCTCATGCAATAAATAAATTTGTTAGTCTTTAAAAGTGCCACAGGACTCCTGGTTTGTTTTGCTGACTTAAACTAACCACACTTTACCAGTAAGTAGAATTCAGTTGTTCAGAGAAACTTTTTTCCTTAATTTTTTTTTAATTAATTCACTTGAGAACACTGCATCTTTTGGGCCCAAACTTGACAAATTAAATGATGTAAAGATTAATATTACCTAGCATCACACAGTTGAAAATTTTTGTTCTAAATAACATTTTCTGGAAAGATGACTAAATTATCTTTCTGTTAAAGATTAATATCCCAGAGAGACAATGATGGCTTGGTATTCCACCATAAATCATAATGGGAAGATGCTTGAAGAAGATTCATTAAAGTTTATTAATTGCAAAAACACACACAAACCATTGCACTGGCGGCAGCAGCCAAGAGCATCTACTAATTCCAAAGCGCTAATAGTTTTTAAATTACATAATATAATTTTTATACACTACATTAGAGGGTGAGTAAAGCAGACTAGCCTCCAGGCTAGGTTTCACAGCTGGCACTTATGCATTAGACAAACACTCACTGACCTTTGTGGCATTATGGAAATACTGTGTTTACAAGAATAAACTTCATCCTTTCCCTTAGGCAATTTCGCAGCTAGGTGTTAATGTTCTCTGACCCAGCTCAGCTTTGAAGGGGGCACATGCCACCTGGAAAATCTTAACTTCCCACTGGGCAGTGACACAAATTCTCTCCAACTCTAAGCTCCAATGGTTTCACTCATGCTCTTTTTCCAGGCTTTTGTTTGTTTATTTATTTATTTATTTATTTATTGTTGTTTTATGTTATGTAATGTATACATTTAGGATTTGGTTCTGCCACCTTTACTCACACAAGGCAGTCGCTTACTTCACAAATAGTCCTGAATGGTTTGCAAGGGAGATAATGTTACCACTAATTCCAGTATCAGTGAGAGTGGTTAAGCTGAGCTCTTATTTATTTCATTTTCCGTATCATGGCACCCAATCCAGCAAAACACTTAACCAAGTCTCCAAGACCCTTTGTGCATGAGCAGTTTGCTGAATGGAAGCCATCTCTCTTTAGATACTCTTTGACACAAAATTTAAATAGACACTTTATTTTTGTCCATCTCCAGGAGAAGATTATTGACTGAGATGAGCAGAATTTTTGGTGCCACCCCCAGGTCTAAAATAAGATAAAAAGTCGTTAAAGAAATCTGAGTTCCACAGTTGTCTTTTCAAAGGGATTTAGGGCTGGTTCTGTCCTGGAACAGACTTTGCACTTTCAGAACAAATGCAAATTATAGCGGTGTCACCTGTTCATATTGCATTAGCTGTCCGGGGATGGTTGGAAAATTTCTAAACATTCAAAATTTGATTTAAAAAACAAGGAAACATTCTGACAATAAAAAGGGATGAAATATTTTTGTCCATTCCTTAGCTGACAAAAACCCCTTACATTTAGTAGTAACCAGGAAAACAAAATCAGCAATATTTTCCATCATTTCGCCCCCCAATTTTTAGTCAGTTCTGCTGATGGGTAAATTACAGTGGTTTTGGTATTACAAATGCTACAAGCGAGTCCAAGATTTTACTCACCTTCACAGTCAAATATCGTATTTGTGCCTCTTTTGGTATTTTTTGCAGGAAGATTCTACTGTACTAGAATGCTCACACCAGTAGTCTAATGGGTTTGTACGAGGTGGGGGTAGGAAAGTAAAATTAAGTCCAATTGTGGTATGCAATGTGATGGTTAAGAAATAAAGTGTACAGAACACAGGAAAATTTACAAATTGATTTCCCACAGCAACATTTGGAAAAACATTCATGTCTTATATTACTATACATTTATACATCCGGCCAAATTCTGGTGTCAGTTATACTCTAGGAAGCAGAGGGCTTGTTTGCATGTAACCACAAGCAAAATTTAGGTCGTCATTTTCATTTGTAGAAAAATTTTTCATTGTCTTTTTTTTTGCTACTCCTTGAGAAAAATCAGCACTAAATACCTCATTTGTCTACTTGTTGGGAAAGCAAGTTGTTTTATTTTTAAAACTGCAATCAATAATCTAGAGTGTAGAAAGTATACTTAGAGTCAGCCTTCAGACCTCTTATTCAGGGATCTGGGGTACTGGAATGGAGGGAACCAATGAAAGTTGAACCCAGTAACAGGAGCTGATATTTATTTGAGCGCTTCATGTTCACAACCATTACCACGCCACCTATTATGAGACTTGAATTTGAAGGCTGTCTGTATTTAATTGCAGAAGAAACAATAACCTATGGCCTGATCTGATACAGGTGACATTTGCCCTGTTCACTGGGGAGCAGCTCTTTAAAGTGTTTGAAAGAACAACTGCCTACTGCAGTAATTTAATGGTTGCTTTGAAATTTTTGTGCAGTTACAGTTATGTACAACACGGTTGCAGGGAAGAAAGAAAAGAAAAGAAAATCAAAAGGGGTTAACGTTTAGCCCTCTGCATAGGGAATTACATGTGCAACTCCTGTCACTGTTTATGGGAGGTTGTGTGTTCAATTCCCCCATGCTGTGCTGAGAGTGTATCCCTCCACATGGCTCAGGTTCTGAAGGCCATTTTAGTGCTCCCATATATATTTAGCTTTGCGATTTTCATATGGATAGAAACTCCCTAAACAGGTGAGAGTGAATGCAAGCACATTGCTTTGCTAAGTCTCATTTTTTCTAAGTTAACTGTGCTGCAGAGGGGATTCAGCGCATGACTATTTCAATACTGCAGTACAACATAATGCTTTGTTTTCAAAATTTCAATATTTCCCTTCACATATAAGATTTTCGAGACACTTCACAAAGGTAACAAAGCAACAGGCTGCAGAATTTAATTTAAGGTCAATTAAAAACAGCTGGAATACTACTAAGAATAAACAATATTGAGTCGCCTTCAGTTTCAAACTTCAGAAATGTATTATTTATTTCTTCAATTAATTTACAATTTATAATATCTTTTACCATGAATTTAATGAGTGCAGGATCAGAATCCTAAAGAATTGTGATAAACAATCATTTATTTTAGTGGCTTCAGGATTGGGTGCATATTTATAGCAGGACTAACTCTGAAGAGTTAAGTTTGTATAACAGTGTACATTCCGATATACTGTCATTCCGTATGGTTTCAGAATTTTATTTCTTATGGGCTGAAATCTTCTGAGTTTTGGGACCTAATCCTACACGATGGGTTTGACTGATAGCCCATGAAAAGTCAAACGCATGACTGATATTGATTTCAGGAGGCTTTGAATCAGATCTAAAATAATTTTTCTACATTGACTTCACTGGGAGATGGAAAGGATCCCAGGTTCTGCCTGAATATGTGATGTACCCATGCGCATGTGTATATGTGTTTAAAGTGAAACAAAGGGGGTTCGCCTGAAAAAAATATGTTTTGCTCCTCATATAAAAAAATTGCCTGACTTCTTGTGAAGACTTTGATAATGATCTCTCAGAGAAAACAGAATTAGCCTAAGGACAGCAAATGGTTCAGCCAGGTTCAGCGGGTCTTGATGTTGTTAATGTGACTATGTTCACCACTGATTGAGTAGTATTTAAGCATATGTTGAATAAACATGAAAGCCAAAGCACCACAGGAAATGAAGTGCAGATCTTTCTTTCTTTCTTTTTAAATTCTCCTACCTTTATTCAGCATGGTATTTTAGTTTATAGTAATTGCTTTCAGGCATTATTTTTAACGTGTGGATCACTGCCTCTTGGGAATCAGGCCTTTGTAGGCTCAATGGGTTAAGTGTGGTCTTCAAAATTCTTGCTTGGCCTGCCTCCCGTTACCACAGTGCGTTGCCTGGATCCAGGCAGGGCGCCCCCCTGATTGTTGCAGATCCAGCCCACCCGTCTGCCTCATGTGCTCCTCCCAAGAAGATAAAAGACCACCAGCAGCAAGTAGGAGTATAACTCCCTCACTGAGAACCGGCACTGGGAAAGCAACGGATCCAGTCACTTCTTGCCCAGAGTGATAGAAGCTGCCACTGTTCTCCAAACACAACAGTAGCTAGTCAAGGGCTCTAGAGGCTTGGTGAGCCTGGCAACCTTGTCCAGGTTCATCCAATCACTAAAACATCACCCAATCATTAGCCCCTCCCTGGCTGCTTTGGGTACATTCACACCACAATAAAAAGCCTGCAGTACTGAGTGTCAGAGTCCCAGTCAATGACTTAGACTTGCGGGGCTGAAAATGGCAGTGTAGGTGTTTGGACTCAGGTCGGAGCCTGGGCTCTGAGACCCAATCCCTGCCATGGGGTTTCAGAACATGGACTCCCGCCTAAGCCCAAATGTCTACACTGCCATTTTTAGCCTGCAGCCTGAGTCCCGTGAGCCTGTCACAGGCCAGCCCTGGTTGTGCATCAGGTCTTTTGTTGCCGTGTATGCAGAAGAAGGGTAAACTGTGAGTGAAGCATACCCATGCTGACTCACTAAGCCACTGGGGTGTGACTGATTTAAATCCACACAATTAAAAATAGTAAAAGGGGTCTCTGTGTGGATTTATTTAAAGTTGTATAAGGAGAGGGGTCCATTGCACCCAGATGACCAATATGTTGCCAAAAATGGAGATAATTAAATGAAAACATATATGACTTATGGTAGCCCACAGTTTGAAAAGTAGCCAGGGAAGAGTGTTTCTCTATTTAAATGTCTTGAATCACACAGAAAGCCCCCCTTTCCCCCCCTCCCCCCATCAATGTGGGGCGGGTGTCAGGGCTTCTGTAGAATCCAGAGTTCAGGCTGCTTGGCAGAGGCTGGAGGTAGCACAGTGGCCTTCTGTAAGGAGTGGCATTAAGAAGGTTTAAAAATCCCCTTTGAGCCTACAGCAGTGGGGCAATAATATTTCTCTCCGACTGTAAACATAGACTCACTCCTGAAGGACAGGGACCACAGGTGTGCTATTCACACTGGGGCAGATCTGGTCAAGAAGACAAATGCTTTGGCCAACATGATGGGCTCCTGCACAGGGGCAGTTTTCACGTTGTACTACCTTGCATACCATGTGAGAGCACAATGCGCACAGTGCCCATGCATGAGTGCATGCCTTTCTGCACTCAATATTTCTTCATTTAACACTTCTTCTTTTGTTTACAACAAAGGAACATGTAGAGAAGCCCAGTAATATCACTGGAATATAAGAAAAGCTCTTATCATCACCCTTCTATCACTGGACAGCTACAGACTCTCAGCTCACCCTTGGTTTCCAATGTGATGAGCAAGGCATCTGATTTATGGTAAGTGCTAAACACCATGGTTTGTCCAAAGGAAACTGAACAGCAATATTGCCTGAAACCTCCACCAAACAGAGAAATATCAGTACATCTAGTCGGCAGTTCTCCATGTCGGATGCAGTATGAAGCACCTAGCATGCGACTGGTGGCAATGGAAATCCCTGCTTGTGAAAAATTTTGCATTTGGATGGGGTGGGGAAATCATCCTCACTTGAAATGAAAAGTAAAAACATGAAATCTTTGGCAGTGGGGGGTGTCCAGAAAAATCCCTTTTCAGGACAACTGAACTGAAATGTTTCCTCTTGCCAGCTGCCCACATGGAAAAGCAGAAAATTAAATTGACAGAAGCCTTCCAACTCAGCTGCTGGAGAGACCGAGAGCTGGTCCTTTCCACTTCTCCAGCCCAATGCCAGAGACACTGGCCTGGGGATCCAGAGAAAGCCAAATTACTAAGAGCTCTTCAAGGCTGGCTGGGCAGTTGTCATTTCCATTTTCTTGATAGCAAATCAAAATGTTTCAACAACATTGAAATTTTCTCAGAGAAAATTTTATTCTGTGAGAAGGACATTTTCCATCAGCATATCATTAAGCTGGGGAATTTCCAGCCAGCTTTAATAATGGCATTGCCTACAAGTGGTGCTGTAAACCCAGATCGCCACAATGCTTAGCAGAAGCTCAGATAAACATCTTGGGACAAGCTTCAGCTATGGCACTGGAAACCAGAGTAATTAACATCACCAACTAGATGAAAAAATGATGCAACTGTACATATTTCAGAAAGTGGCCCTAGTACATCAGGCCTGGGCTCAGTCAATGTTTTCTTCTGAAATCTCCACTAGCCAATCTCTGAGAATGGAAACAGAAACTGTATACTCTTTTCTGACAGAGAAGAAACATTACCTTTTCAATCTATGTTTCCAAGTATAAAAAGGCTGCACGTCTAGAGGCAAAATTAAAGCTGTGAGGGAAAAGTCAACAGCCTGGCCAATACTAGCAAGCCAAGTAATGCAGACAAATAATAATGCCTGTGATAGCAGGGAACTTTCACAGGCCCCAGACCTGAAAGCCTTGAGTGCTTTCATAGTCAGGCAAAACCCTGAAGACACGTGGCTTTAATCCTATGGGATGTAAGAGAACTCTGGGGAAGAAACCATCTTTGTAACCAGACAGCAGAATTCCGGGGAGGCATCAGACTCTTCAAACAAGCAACAGAACCCCAGGGAGGCCGCAAATCTCTAAAGAGAAAGCAGCTTCTGCATACAGGAGCTAACAAAGCAGCAGACTTTGCACACACACACACACACACACACACACACACACACACACACACACACGAGAACATAATCATGGTCTATAGTGGAATCAAATAAAGGCCTCAAGCTTTGAAATAATAATCTTTTATATACAAACAAAAAGAACACAACTTTCCACAGATTTATTTCCCTTCAATGATTTTCTCAGAAACAATTAATCAAACTCTGTCCTTCCTCCAGTTCACAAATTCTCAGGTACACGTTGGGGTTTCTTGGGTTTCATAGTGAGTTTCTTCTCTCTATCCTGCTTCTCATTAACACCAATTGACATAAATCAGAACGCCAGTTTTGAGATTTATCTGTGTACCCAAGTGAAAAGGTCTCAGTAACAAAGTCAGCACTTGTATCTGACCATGCTCGGTCCTTGGAAATAATTAATTTGCAAATATGCAAAAAAGTTCCCAGTTTCCTGATTCAGCTATCTCATTTCCCTCACTAGGTTAAATTTGGCATTATAATATTGTCAGACACAGATTAACCAAGGGAATTCCACAATTACAGAGATTTCTGTTGGGTGTAACACTGAATGAAAAGTTTTAACATGTATGTTTCACAGATGCTTTATGTGAAGTAACATTTAAGAAGAGCATTCACTTCTTAATTTTAAAGGGCCCAGTTCTGCAATACATACTCATGTGGGTGGTACTATTGAGTTCACTGGGACAGCTCAAATAATTAGGAAGTTCTCAGTTTGGACGGCAGAACTGGACCCTTTGTTAACTGGGAAATAAAGACCCAGATTCTTCTACCCTTATTCTCTTAGGATATGTCTACACTGGCAAGTTAGGTCGACTTAAGGAGGCTTTAGTAGACTTAAACAAAACCGCGTCCACACTGGGCTTTTATTAAGTCGACTTAAGCCCTTCCTTAAATTGACTTAATAAGAGCTTAAGTTGACTTAACACCTCCTCTGAGATCGACGTAAGCCTTAAATTGACTTCTTAAATCGACTTAAAGCCAGTGTGGACAGGGATTAGTGCCAAGTCAACCTTATTAAGTCGACTTAAAGCTGTTACGTCAACTTAACAAGGTCAACTTAAGTTGACAAAGTGTAGCCACTCTGATAAGCCGACTTAACAAGGTTGACTTTAGGTCAACTTTAAGTCAACTTAACAAAGTCAACTTAATTTTGCCATTGTAGACATAGCCATATTGAGTATTACCTTAGTTCACAAGTAGACCCATAATGAGATTGTGATGGAGGAAGAAGTAAGCCTTCCAGCCAACATAATTTAATGATGAAAAAAAGTTCATAAGCTTGAAGTTATTGTACTTTTTATATATTTTGCTCCCTCTTTTTCCACTTGCATAATCTTTTTGATTTTGAAATACGCTGGATGAGTGCAGATTTGTTCCTGTAGCTAATACACAGCACAAAACTTTCATCACCTTAAAGGAAGATTCTCCTCCATCCTTTCCTGCATAATAGTTTCTGAAAAGAGCTAGTACTCAGGAGTGACCCTACAATAACAAACCACTGTTTGCGTGCTGTGAAGGGGAACTTGCTTGGTAAGTAAAGATATTTCATTTTCAGGAGTTTAAAAAAAAATTGTTGCAAATAAGAGAGAGAAAGTTTATTTTAAAATAATTAAAAAAAAACCCATTATCCTTTTATTTACGTCAGGTTCAGAAATAGAAGGGAACGCAATCCAAACCGTAACATGGAGGGTATGAAGATTCAATGTCTTGGGGTGTTCTTGCAATATGAATCATGAGAATGATTATTTTATTAAGCCTGTTGTAGTACAGTCTAGGGAAACCTTTTTTGGTGGGCATTTGACACAATGATGAAATCCTCAGTTTGCATAAATGGATCTACCTTCATAGAGGTATATAATCTAAATCAAGAGAGCATGTGAGTGTAACTAACAAAAGAAGAGGAAAAGTAGTGTGTATGGGGCTAATAATAATATGTTCACTTGGTTACACAAGTTTGTGTGGGTACCTTTCTGGTTCTGAATCATTTATAAGTGGGGTGGGAGACTTTCAAATATCTGCTGAAATTGCTTGCCTCTGCATTGTTGGTTTACTGATTTCCTGTGAACTTTAGCAGAATGACATCTTGAGGAAAGATCTAAAGGAGGACAGTGTGAGGCCCTTCTGTGCTAATACAGGCAGCAAAGAAAAAGAGTAAAGACAGTTTTGGAAGAGCACAAAAACCATGTTCTCACCATGCTCTCCGATTTTAGGGAGTGGCTGAGTTTGTCTCAGCTCTCCCACATTGCTCTATGGTCATTTCCATATTCTTTTACTTGTCCAAACCAACACCACTGAACATCTGCAGCCTGTCCATCACTACTGCTGTTCACGTGGAGCTCAGCCACATGGTAGTTTTGTGCTGCAGACACACAGGGGACTAGGATGACTAAAATAACAAATAATGGATTTCCCAGGGTTGTTTGCCCTTCAGCAGGTTTAGAGAGTGCTCAAATGAGATTGTGTTTAAGTCTGGTCCTCATTTTGTAACTCAGGCCTAGATCTGAGATGAGCTTTAAATATATTTATAAATGTTGGGCCCTGTATGAAGTGGAACATCTCCTGTGAGTAATGGCAGTTGAAAGCCTGAAGGAGGTGCCCAGCAACTTGCAAACTCAGATTGATATGCAAAATTATTTCCCATCTTTTCTGAAGTATAATTTTGTTGCTCTTTGGCAAAACCAATATGTTCAATGTGGCCTTTGTTTTGTTATAGATGTGTTTTCTAATTACATTATTGACATTTGTGGGGAAAGGGCAGTTTTTATTTCTTTTTCCTATTAGAGACCTTAAAATTCCTTTCAGCTGGATGAGATTTCTTGTAAGATCCCTTCATAGTTATTTGTTATAAAGGGCATGATCCTACTGTCAGAGACATCAAAGAGAGTTCAGCAGGAGGGATATGGACTCCCTCCTATTGTTCTGTGTTGCAAGCTGATGTTGTTTCATGGTCAATTTTTTTAAAAAGTGGTTAAAAATAAGTTCACTGACAAAGCAGCACTGTAGTAGGACCCCTATTTTATGAACTAATTGTGGGGCTGAGGAGCTCATAAAACGGAAAAGTTCATAAGATAGAACATCTCAAAATTACACTTGGTCTGAGGCAGCATAGTGCACTGCATTTCTTGCTTCTTATCCTTCAAAGCACTGCAAAGCAATTTCCAGTGCCCTGAAGACACTGCAATGTGAAGGGCTGTTGACTTGTTCTTCAACGACATCATTTTCATTGTGCGATTATTTCCCCTTCATTGAGAAAAAAGTTCCTATACCAGGTCATTCACAGGACTTGTTCATGAATTCAGGTACTACTCCATTCAAAAATCATTATCAGTTGATCCAATAAGGAACTTTGTTTCTGTATGAAATGCTCTTTTATAGTTTTCTAGTAACCTACACTGCTGATAAAACAATAGATACTTGTTGTAGTGTTGCTTCATTATCTTGCTAGTGATTTATCCAATGGATGCTCTGAAACTGCCAGCGCCAATGAGCTAAAGTTGTGTTAGTGCCAACATCTCTGATATCTTATCTGCTACATTATTTAATGAGGGAATTCAGAGAATTAACCTTAGGAAATAACTCAATGTCTTGCTGAGTGTTTTCTGAGGATGCCTTTTTCAAGTGCTTGCTTGTACCCCTTTGAAATAATTGACCAATTTCATTAGAATGTGACTGATAGAAACTTTGCTAATATATTAATTAGCTATACATATGGTTTTTAAATTCAATTTAGTACTGAGAATCTAACCTTGAGGGTTTGAAATAATGGGACATTAACTTCACTGTCTTTCACAAACTATTGTGGAACCTAAGTAAATGACAAAGATGAATAAAATAAGAATGATAAATGGTTTATGGTTGGTATTTCTAAAAAAAAATAATGTTACTGCCATTGAAAGCCTAAGTGAAATGAATTTGGTCTTTCCAGTTTAGTCCCCCATGGACAATAGTCCTCATTTCAAAAGCATCACATATAATTTGGCAAAACAGGCAGCTTCTGCTCAGTTGTGGGTTAGGACTGAGTAAACAGGCAATTCCCTTTAGTGAGAATATTCCCCTAGTGAGGGAAGATCAATGGCTAGTCAGTATGGGGTAGGGAAGCTTGTGTTCACTTGCATTTCACCTGAACTATAGATATAGCATTTCAGGTGCCAGAGCTAGTTGTCCAGTGCTCACAAGAGAATCCACACCCTCTCCTCAGGACACACACACTTCACTCCCCCAAATTAATGTAACTTTCTCTCACTTCAGCTCTTTCTTTTCTGTTTTTTTTCCCTTCCCCACTCCCCCCCCCCCCCCCCCCCATCCTTCCCTCTCATCCCCTTCCAAAGTCATCTTTTACCAGATCAAAAGATTTCCCATTCTTGACCCAGAATTCAGCTGGCCTAAATTCTACTTTAATGGCAGGAAATAAAAAAGGAGGGTGTCAATGGAAATGATAGAAAATCAAACTGAATAGATGTCAGAAAACACCTTGCATTGTAAGTGGTTGGGATGGTCCATCAGCCAAGGTTATGGATGTGAAAATGTTGAGATCATTAAAAAAATAAAGAATGGCCCTTAAAAAAAAAATCAGTGATGCGCTTTATTTACTTAAAGTGAACTGATTATGTTGCACACCACACATTTAAAAGTTAATGTGAAAAGTTTTCATGCAATTAGGCATTTTTATCATCTCTAAAAAATAACCCTGATAACAGATGTATCACAGCCCTGGCATAACAGTGGGAGAGCTAGCTTATAACGGTTAAACTTTCAAAAGCACTTTGGAATGGGAATTAGGGTTCTAAATCACTTAATGCTAATTTTTTATTTAGGTGCAGACAGATGCCTAGTGGGATTTTCAAAAGCAGCTAGATGCCCCATACAAGTTAGGCATCTGGATGCTTTTGAAAATCCCACTCGGCACCAATCTGCATCTTTAGGCACTTAAATATCTTTAAAAATCTAGCCATAAGACATTTTTGAAAATGTTACCATGTCCTCATAGACTTATAGAGGGAATACATGGCTACAGCTGACAATAGAATGGGTGAAATTCTGCTTTAATTTAAACCAATGTAAATATGGCATAATTCCCATTAAAATTAATGGTAACACCAAATTATTTTAACAGCATAAAAGCTAAGGCAGCATGTTTAAAACTAGTGTAAGTTTTATTGCAACATAGTTGTTTTAACCCCAGATTCAAATTAAACAGATTAGTGGTCTCCTCCATTTTTGTATTACCGTATGCTATCCTATTCTATCATTTGTATCTGTTAGAAGTTCCAAATTAGAAAGTGTAGCTTTTCTCCAGGATTGCCCAGTCATCTGGCATTCGAAGGGGTCTGCTGGGCATGTTTTTAGCACTTCTAGTCTACATGGAAGTTTTTCTAGTTTACATGGGATTATTTCATTCAGTCTGCCTCTGGGTCAAGAACCATATTTAAGTACCTACACACACATACACGTGAGTGGTGAGTGTCTTTTGGCAAATCACTGAAAAGCAACATTGACAAAGGAGAAAAAGTTGTGTAAATCATCACAAGGCTCTTAACTCATCTAGGTCTCCAGATGCTTAATGGGACCAGTGGTCCCAATGGGCCATTCTATCAGCTGGGGATCACTGGGAAAAGGGACCTCCCACCCTCGCCATACCACCTGTAGCAGCATAGGTGGTACAACAGCAGCTCTCTGCCACCTAAGGATCCCTCGCTCTCTGAGGAATGCTCATGTAGCCTGATGTGGCCTCCCTGTTAACTTGTGGCATAATGCAGAGCTGCCTTAATGTAATCAGGCAATCATGTCTGTGAATTTTGTGGGTGTAATTTTGCACTGGAATCAATAGCACTCATATTTTTAACACCTGCAATTAAGGACAGGCACAAAAGATCGTTAATTTCATTCTATCTAGCCACCTTCTGAGCAGCGTGACCCTGCAAAGAGTTGAACACCTCCTTTGAAGTGCTGAGAGCCCGCACTGCTCATTCACTTTAATTGACTCTGATTGACTTCAGGGAGAGCATAGGTTGTTCAGCTCCTCTGAGGTTCTTGAAGAATAAAACCCAGAGTCAGGTAGCTAAAAGGTTAAATCACCTCATTTGCACCTAGACCAAAGGGCCTCTGTCATTTTACAAATCACACTTCAGTCTGGAAAGCTTTGACCAGCTATTGTGGGCAATAACACTTCAGACTGTAGCTGAAAGGAATGGGGGAAAAAGATCTCTTTTTTGATTTTTTAAAAACAATTGTCTTTGTTTATCTGGCAGCACTTTGTATATACTAAGCTTAATTATTTCCACTATACAGTCAGTTAATTACTTTAACCTTGACTCAGGAAATCAACATTATTCAAGAAGGCCCTTTAAGCACATGCTTTAAATGCATTCATCAGTACAGGCAGATTTTTAAGCATGTGCTTAAGCAGTTCCTGAATTGTAGACTTTCCCATTCTTCTTTATTTCCGTGTTTCCCACACCAAAAAGGGACAGAAAATATCATACACAAAACGGGAAAATGGAACTATAAAATTACAAAACTCGGTGGGAAGACTCAGATGCTAGTGTAGTGCCTCATAATATTTTTTATTAAGTATTTTTAAAACAGGCCCCATTTCTAGTTGACAGAATACTTTTAATTGAAGGTTTAATTTGAAGATCATGTTGAGGCTTATTTTACAATTTAGCCCTTAAAGTGAAATGATGGTTCATAGCTTGTTAGACAGGTTCAAAATGTGTTGAGTTGCCTCTTTAATGATTTTACTTTATAACTTGACATATTCAAGCCTGGCGTGTTGCACAGAAACAAATAAGGCTCTTGTCAGAGTCACTTTGTTATAGGTGTGTTACATCAGAGAGGGAGTGGCTTGAGGAAAGGAGGGTCCTTAAGTGAAGCCAAACTCTTCTCCTTATCAGGATGAACTGTTCTCCCTCATCTTAGGTGATTAGTAGTTTGCAGATAGCAAAAAAAAAGTACCCACTGTTTTGTGCGTCTCCTTGTTTTCTTAATTGCTTCAACCAAGCCAGCCCAGCTCACCTTCAATTGGAATGGAACATTACTCTTTCACACAGAGGACCCAGCTGAGTCTTGTATGCATTTGCATGTGTAAAAGGGGTTTTGGCAGTTCAGAACGCGTGTGGCATTAGCTGGATTTAGCTCATTAGCAAACTACAAAAGGCTCTGCTGACACTGTACTCTTGTGGGTAAAATACATGAGGCCAGCCTACACCCTGTGGATATGTACAGCATAACTGCATAATAAACAGGCATTTATTAATAATTTTATCTGTCACACATATGCGGGAGGAGGTGAGAAGTTAAAAGCTGTCATATGTTGTGACTAAAGAGGCATAATTAAAATGATAAGTGTCATGTGATTATAACCCTTGAAGAATTAATCTAGCATGAAACAACAATGGTATAAATACAACCACATATGTTCCAAAAATTAATTTCACATAATAGGCAGCTGATGTAGCACTTAGACTCAATTATACATGGTTATACAATGACAATTGATGTATGGAAAATACTGTACAGCAGAATAATCCCATTATGTATGAATGAATAGATGAATAGCAATTGAATGAAAAACTTCCTTTAGTCTTTCAGAATGTGTGTCTGAGCTTGTTGTAATAGATAGAGAGCTATAAAAACTAGAATTTGTCAAATATATACATATATATTCTAATTTATTCAGCTCTTTGTCTATACCCACACACAGAAATTCTATATTTTTCTCTCTCTCTCTTTTTCTAATTTATCTCCATTTTTCATGCAATTCATTTGTCCTGAAGGACAAATTAACACATAATTGTCAATTTTAAAAAAATACATACAAATACATTTCACACTTGTTTACCTAATTTCTTAACATTTGCATGTGCAGTGGGTAGAAACAAAAAATATACTGATGTAATTAAGCACCTCCATTTGAAAAATTAGTCTTAGGTTTTTTTTAGACAATTTTTCAAATTACCTAGAGTATTACCCTTCCTATAGTCAAATTCCAAAGGGGTAGCCGTGTTAGTCTATTGTAGAAAGACAACAGAGTCTTGTGGCACTTTTAAAGACTAACAGATTTGTGTCATGAAGTTGATGGATTTCCACTTCAAACGGCTGTATTCAGTCTTTAAAAGTGCCACAAGACTCTGTTGCCTTCCTATAGTGTTAGTATTGTTACTGCTTTTTTCCTGATTCTTAGGTTGAAATCAGATGCAATAAAAATATGAAATAGTACAAGATCTTTCATGATAGCAAATCCCTTTTTCTTTAGCATTTAGTTCAATAGTAAATGAAATGCAAAAATTAGTAAAGTTTTTTAATGATATTGATGTATTCATTTGGATGTGTGAACTAATTTTTGAGACTTGGTATTCTTTGTTTCTGACACTTTAAATATGGAAATTTTGCACATAAATTTGGCATGCTTGTGTCTCTACTTAAACTGCTTCTGTGCACAGAAGCTTTGCTCTATGTCTGTCTATTCACCTCAGCTCTGTTTGAGTGCCATGCAATGTCACATCCCAAGTTTCAGCTTGACAGCACAATGTGCATCCAAAATTTTAAACCTGGAAGCACAGATATGAATTCAAATGCACACAGATTACCTTCTGACAATGACAAAAATAAACTTATTCTGGAGAAACTATATCTATTGATTTTATGTTTGGCCCTGAAAACACTTGGCTGCTCGTTAGGGCAATCAGAATGACCTGCCATCTGTTTCCATAACTGACTGTCTTTCTCTCAAATTATGCAACTCTGAATTATGAAACTGTGAACATATTTACCACTGACCAATGACATTTGATACTTTGGAGTCAAGAGTTTCCAACTCCTACTTCTGAACAGAAAAAAAATCCTTCACATTGTGTCTCAAGAGTCAGTGTTCTAGGCAAGGAGAAAAACAATATAGGCATTATAGCATTATGACAGGAAAACAGAGTCATCTAGTCCTTGAAATTAATGTTAAACTGCAAAATAACCATGTTCTGGGGACAGTACCAGGCAAATCAATTTAATCATAGATGGAAAAATAGATATGGGTTAATCCTTACAACTATTCATATCAAAGCTCTTTTGACACAAAAGAACAACTAATGAACAATTTTTTTCTATTAAAGGTTTAGTGAAGACAATTATGGACCTAACAAACTAACAAAGTGCTTTTTCAGACTATATGTGTCCCATTATTTTGTTCTAAGTCCTATTTTCCAGCATCCTTAATTCTCATATAAAAAAGTTTAGGGTCAGCTAATTAAACTTATTATTTTAAGAATTATGGACTAAAACATGGAGTGTAAACCAGCAGAAATCAAATACAAGAAGTTCTCCCTGGCTTCTTGGGTAGCGTAGCTGATTTAGGCTGGATTGTAACTCCAGCTGACAAGAACTGGACAAGATTTTTGGCAGCAATAAGTTTACTGTTAGGCAGGCTAAGGAGATTGTTATTGTGGGTATCATGAGACGACAATGGTACAGTCTGACACGTTTTTTTCCTAAAAGCGTGTGTACACTGCATGGCTGTGGCATCAATTGAGCAGTCTGGTGAAGGCACACTCGTGTGGTTGCCTAGAGCTTCTCCTGTCGACTCTGTTACTCCAGAGTACGCTATGTCAGTTGTATAGCGTCTCCCATCTATAAACCATAGTAAAACAGCACAGCTACTTGAGGCAAGGTACATTAATGTCAGTTATGCTACTGACTTTCTTGCATAACTGATATTCTGCACATCGATGAAGCCATGCAATGTAGACCAGGCCTGAGTGTGTGAACAAGTTTTTTGTCTTAGAATAAAATGCTATATTGCTGTTGGGATTCTAATCCATTTTGTTCAGAGGAGTTGTGGCTAGCAGCAAGGGAGTTTGCCTTAATCTCTCTCTAAGGCCCGATCTCCACCACTGGGAAAATTCAGTGGCAGTTGACAGGATTTAGCTTGCATATTTCCCGTTAACTTCCTAATTCCCTTCCCGGCATCTTCACTTTGAGGTTTTACTAAGTTCATTTCCCAATTGAATTAGCGTGTCTTAACTGATTGCTAAGTTGATGTGGAGAGATCAATCTGACAGTGGCAATTTTGCCACCATCAGGGTAGACATGACTTAAGTAGAGTAAATTCTGGAGGTAGAAATGTTCTCTGAGAACCAGGCATTGGCATTTGGTCTGAGATCCCAGAAAGAGGGGAATTGCCTGTGTGCTGTTTATCATCACTTATATTTAAGGACTGTTGTAGATGATACAAAATAAACAAGTTGCATTCAGAATATAACCAGACTCCCTGTCACTGATTTCTTATCCAATGGGAAGCCAACCCGCAATACCCACACCAGCTGCTGCTTGGCAAAAAAGTGAAACTATTTATTTGAAAATGAAAAAGCACTGAAGAATTTTTACAACAATAGGGCCAATCACTGGCTACTTCCGTTGAAAAAAGAATTGGTGAGAATGAGCTTCTGTTCTTTTCATTGGCTTAATATACATATGTGTGCCCAGCAATCCTGCCTCTCCTTTCTACGTTCCAAGAGAATATAGGGTCTCCAGTGTTACCACTTGAAGAGAAACCCTAACATCATGAGACTCATAATAAAAATCACAGAAAGTCTCCAGCTCCAGGAATCAGCTTGTTACCTGAGAACCTCAGTTTTCATTTTAAAAAAGGAAGTGTCTAGCCCGCACAGTTCTAAAGAAAAGTTTGAAAAAATGACACCTTGCACCCTTCACGTATCTCCTGCTGAATCAAATTTAACACTGATTTTTATGTTGAGATTTTACATATTGAATGCACATAATGCACCAGTTAGAAACCATCTGTGTTCACAAGAACTATTCACTGAATGTTCATTAGTGGCTTTCCTACATCTTTGAACAAAAGGGCAAAGCGGATTTTGGAGGCCCCTCCAGAGCAGACCAGGAACAAGATTGTGACTTAGTGTCTCAGTCTGATTTCTTGTCCTCCCTTTGCTCTGGGACAGAAAATTAATTTGTGCCAGTTCTATGCATGGTATCAGTCACTTTCCCAAGGTACATCAGCTCAGATGTCCTAGCCAGTACGTCAGGGGGGCTGGAGCTAAGAATTCATCCACTCCTTGCTGTGCCCATATATGTGCACAAGAGGGTGAGTAGCAACTCCATGAGGGCAGTCCATGCAAGGATTATTTCAAATAGCAAATAAATAGAAGAAAAAAATTTAAACTTGCTTGTGGGCAATTCACGAATAGAAAAAGGGGCTAAATCTTTCATATTAATTATCCCTTAGGATTTGTTCTCTGATCCCCATATGCCATTTGCATGCTTTTCCTGGCTTACTTAAATCCAATATATACTTTACACCCTATTCCTATTCCACAGCATGGAACTAGGTCTGTGAATTTACTCTCAAATAATTATATTCATCCTCAGTGCAGCAGTACTGAAGTCAATGTTTTACCCTAAATTTGCCCAGAGGTATATAAGCATTCTTCTCCCTCCCAATGGGCAGAGAGGATCTGGACTTAGGTTATCTATATTTTCCTTGTTCAAAATTAAATGGCATATAATTGAGTTGTGCTATTTAAAAATGTATTCTAACATGAAATATTGAGTCTATATTTCCTTTTAAGTCAATAGAACATTCAAAATCCAGCTGCTGTTTATGATTATAAGCAGAATTGGAGATTTGCCTCTAAGTAAGCCAGGATAGGAAACTGTAAAACTTAGCAAATATCTACAGAATCTAAAGATTGCCATATTCGCTAATATAGCTGATGAAGTACTGTGGTAATTAACTGTTTAACAAATGCAAGCAGAACTTCCCTACTGTACTTAAAAAAGGGCTGAAATAACATCTTCTCATAGATCAAGTAAAGGCCTAAATAAAAAAAAAAATCCTCCCCTTTTTGTGTTGTTGCTTTGCTGTAAAATGGCCATGATTACCATTACCTCCTGTAGATTGTAGCTGTATGAACTTCATCTGACATTCTGAGCTAGTTTTCTAAGTCAATATTACCATTGAATAGAACCCATTGATCAACCAAGTGAAGCAGTAAAAAAATGGATTCCAGCCTGAGAAAAAAATTCACCTGGGAAGCTGACCTGGCTTGGCAAGGCTGAATTCTTTGTGATTCAGCTGGGTTATAACTAGGGCCTGTATGGCCAAATAAACCCCAGGCAATTTTAGTCCAGCTTTAGCAGCACGCTGCAATTAAAATAGCTTCCAGACTCACAGAGTTCACTTAGGGAGGTCAGTAGAGGAAGCCTGACCTGGCTTGAGTAGATTGAACCAATGATATGGTTTGATATGGCTATGTGGTCAAACAAAACCCTAGTTAATTTATTTTGCCAGGAACTTTGATTTTGTCATGAGAGGTTGGTGACAATATTGCTGTTTCCATGAATGCTTTTCCTTTATCACATTTTAATGGAGAAGAATAATGAGTATAAGAAAGTGCAGGGGGAGGGGTGGGTGAAGCAACGTATGGGACTATAGCTCAGCTGGTCTAACACAGCTCACTTATGAATAAATTAACTAAGGCCCTGCAATGGGTGAGGATTCCTCAAGAAGAGGCACTGCTTTTGTGATAATCATCTTTTTTATCTCTCATCCCTCCCACGCACCCCCATATAAGTACTGCTGTAAGGGTGACATACTTGCTGTACCTTACTGGTACAAAGACAGCTTCTTTCTTTAAGCAGTGGGGAAGAAGGTCAATAATAAATCAGCATGCAGGGGTTCCTTTAAGGTTAATCCTGCATAAAACATACTATGGCAACCTAAAAGCAATTTGGTAATGATGTTTAACAAACCAAGAAATAGAGACGTAAATGTTACAATGCCAGAATTATTGTAACTACTTCTGCATTCTAAAAATATGCTGTCACGCGTCAAAGGAAGCACAGGTGGTTTATTTTCCCATTGTTGTTCTCACAAGGCTAACAACAAAAAACACCCACACAATTAGTCTGTGCTGCTTGCTAATCCAGGGCATCTGATCTCAGGTGAAACTAGTTAACATCCCATTAAAAGGCATTGAGGACTGTTTAACCAATAACATTCTTTCCTTTTTTGCCTGCATCTTTCAACCCCTTTTGCATTTTCATCCCTGATTTAAATAGTAATGTTTGGTTTTGTATTTTAAATTTTCATTTTATTTCTCTATTATAGGACCTTCAATCTCAAAATGCTTTACGGATACACCACTTAGCTGGGGAAGATACTGATTTATTGTTAATGTGCTCTATAGCTACATCTCTTATTTGTAAGAGAGGAACTATTTTTTCGTGGCAGAATGTTAACCTGGGTGAGAGATGGATTTCTGTTTTATTTTAGGTAGGCTTTTATACTGCCATTATCACCTTAGTATCAAGCACCTTTCAGTTATTCATTAAGTGATTTGACTATCCAATTGTCATAGGTGGGTTTTGTTGAGTTTTTTTCCTCCCTCATCTCCTCCCCAGCAGGAAAACTGTTCTGCACATTTTAGTATTTTATTTGGGTAGGGTTTTTTTATTTTTCTTTGGTTTGTTTGTTTGGTTTATGTGAACAAACAAGCAAATGAACAAAGTTAAGAAAACAGAATGTCCCTGTATGCCGCAAAGATACAATTATTACTACTATGCGTTAAATGTTGAGTGTGCTTGGTACTGTACAAAAAACAAAGGGAAACCCCACACTGGGGATTTAAGGTTTTTATTGTGTCTTACAGAATCAAGAAGTTCCCATATAGAGAGCATAAGAAAAACAGATTTCAATTTGGGGCTATGTATTCAAATCTGAAGGCGAGTACTGACAGAAATATCCTAGGCAACTGATACAATTCAAAGCATGTTATGTATGGGTTTGCTGTTCAACTTGCAAGTAATTTGTAAAGCCAAAGTCAGTCTTGACTATGAAACATTGTATCACTGTGATTGGAATCAATAGTTCTTGCACTGTCATTTGTCACATATTTACAAGCCTGAAAAATAGTTCATTTTGTCCTGATGCCATAACTCAAAAGATTGAATCAGAACCCTGGAGGGATCTGCCCGTGCGACACATTCATTACTGATCACTAGTCTTTGGTGATGCTCTAATCAAAGCCACGCCACAAAGAGAATGCAGGTTCAAATTAAAACACCATACATTGGGCACTCCCATGTTTCTTTCCTGCTCAAAATAATTAAAAAGCTATTGGTAAATTAAACCAGCAACCCTCAGTTAGAATTGTCCAACAAATGGATTTATTTTGGTTACAATTTGTTTTCTTGTTTTAAATCTGCCTTTTAAGAACAAGTGCCCTATCTTTTTGTTTAAATTTAAAACCCCCCAAAACAAACAAAGAAGATGACTGCAGTTAGACAGTGTTAAATAACTCTAGTTTAAAAATTCTTCCACTGAAGGTTTGTGTTCCAGTTTGGATATATACCAAAATCAGAGCCTAATGCAGCCTCTGGGCCCAGTTTGGCTCTTATGAAAATCAGTGGCAAAATTCCACTGCTCTGTTTGAGAACAAGATTACCTCCTCCCACCCCCCAGACTTTGCTTCTGTGTGTGTTCTGTATAGTCTATGACTGGGATCTTATGGTTTTTAAACGATAGCCATGCAGGCCAAGCACAGGTAGGCAGTCTCTGCTGAGAGGTGGGTTCAAAAGCCATCATATTGCCTCTTCCCCACCCTCTGGGGAGCTCAGGGACTACCATCATGCATGACCCTTGCCGAGGGAAAGGAGTATTTTGCTATCCCTGTGCATACACCTGTCAATATCTAACCCTCAAAGTAGAAGAATAAAAGCCGCTTCCACCCCTGCCCCACTCACATTGCATAATGGCTTCCCAGGCAAGAAGTCCTACTGTAACATTCTCAAAAGTAATTGTAGGGTAGTAAAGGTGTAACCCCCTTTCGTGTTGTCAGCTCCTGAGAAGCAGTACTGAGCTGCTTGGGTTCTGTCTACACAGCATTTTGGAGCCTTTGGCTATGAGCATCCAGCCCAGGCACTCAGGCTCAAACTAGCACTGTAAAAACAGCTGAGTAGACTGAGCTTTGAAGCTGGAGTCTGAGCCCTGAACCCCAACCCCTCTAGGAACTTAAGTTACTGCTTAGAGGCTGGAGCAGGGAAGAATACCCCCTCAAAAGGCAATAGGGAGGCTTCTGATGGCATGGTTTATACAGACAGTTTACTGGACCAATGAAGAGCCAATGACTGCTCAGTCTTTCAATGGGAGGGGACAACTTGACCCCTGAAACAAAGTGACTACATTTAGTTTCACTTGTGGAACTCTTGTGTTTGGGAGGTGAGAGAAGCAGAGCAGCTCTGGAGGGTCACCGCCTAGCTCCAAAGTTCCCAAAGATGGATTTCACATTGTTGTGGGATCCAGGATGTAGTTGGCTGGTGCCAACTCTGCAGAGGCTTCCCGCTGGAGTATCAGAGTTCCAACCCAGTGCTGACTACCAAGACCTCCATAGCACTCTGGAGGAGGGAACCAGGAAAGGATATTGCTGCACTCATAGGTGAAAACACAGTAAGAAGCCGCTTACATTTTTGGTAACATTTTGGCAGTGCAACTGCACCCATCTTCAGACTTCTCCTAGGCCCTCCATCTGCCAGGAAGGGGCTGGGTTATAATTGTGACTGTTGGGAGGTGTGGAATTACTTACATTGTCAATGGTATAGGCTTTTAGTTGTTCTTAGTCCTACCCTTCCCTTGAACTTTTTCTCTTTGCTGTCCCCAATAAAGTCCCTTTTTGTTAGTGTTATTTGTGTGTGTGACATTGTTGGGATTTATATTATTGTACCTTGTTTCTTGTGTACTGGGTCATATTGCTTTTTAAGAGTAAGAGTAGTATTAGTTATTTTCCCAAGGGACAGAGAGGAGTCCTGTTGGGTGGAGGCACCAGACATTGCAACTAAGAGCACAAGACCCAACCCCTACAAACAAGATTGAGAAGTCACTTTGGCTATGTCTACACTAGAAAAGTTAAGTTGACTTTATTAAGTCAACTTAATAAGGTCAACTTTAAGTCGACTTAACTTTTTTAGTGTAGACATAGCCCCTTTTCAACCTTATTAAGTCAACTTAACACTTTAAGGTTGATTTAGGCACTAATCCCCATCCACACTGGCTTAAATCGACCTAAAAAGAGGTGTTATTAAGTAAATAGCGAGTATCTCTACTCAAATTTGATCTGAAATCAGAAGCTGATTCCTTATATCTCTAAAGCCTTCAGCCACTATTCTCAGCCAAAAGCTCTGTAAAAGCTACAATCATCTTATATGTTCACTAACTTGCCATTATTATACTCAAACATGGTATCACTTTGTAATCTGCATATTGTAAAGATGGACAAAAGTTTAAGGTTACTGGTAATTCTTTCTGTGTCTTACAATTCATCTTTATTGCTCATATACATGAACAGGGTTGAAGGCAAATACTTGAAATGGTTGGAATAACTGACTCCTATAAACAAAAAGCTTCTCCTATGTCTGCTTTGGTTATTGTATTTCTTCCTACTTCCTGGCACATTAAACTCCATATTCAGATACCATTTCAGATATCTAAGTCTTATCAGAGATATCTACAAACCGTGTGCCAGATTCTCTTCTGATGTAAATGGTTGTAGTTCCATTGAAATTGAGTTACACCAGCTGAAAATCTGGCCGTGGAGGGGGGAAGGGGAATCTCTTGTGAACTGGAGTACTTTTTAACTAGTCCCTTAGAAAGTGTTTGTGAATTCAGTTGTAACCATCATCTTGGTTTTCAAACTTTATTTGCTGTAGCTGAGGAGCTACATAAAGCCATATAGCATTCTTACATTACACTATATTCCTGCAGTTGTGTTTCTGTGTCTGTCTAAGAAAGCATGGGGCAGGAGGGAAGGGGAGAAAAAAAGGACGAGGAAGTATCCATATTAGAGCTGGGCAAAAATCTTTAAGAAACCCAAAACAAAATCCCATCAATATTCACTCAGATAAGAAACTGAATTTCCTCCTGTGTTCTGTTTCACAAATATTCTAGTGAATACATTTTTCTGGAAGAAATCTTTGTGGAAACCAGCAAATGTTAAGCACATATTACAAATATTTACAATAAGCAAAAATATTTCTTGTAAGTGCCAGAACTGCCAGTCATCAGCAGAAACTTCATTCTGAGAGCTAAATTTACCCATTCAGGGAAAAGAAAAAAAATATACTGTATATCTGGAATGTCCCATCAAAATTAACCAACATGGTCAGAATTTCAAATACAAAAAACTGCTTTTGACCAATCTACAAATTAATAATATTTTGGATATATTACTCAGTGAATAAATTTAAATGCCATGTAATTTCCTTCTGAGGCAACACAAAACCCACTCACTATTTCAGTCACTACTAAGATCTCAAAACAGGGTGTTATGTAAATTTAAGCAGTATATAGAATACAAACTGATCCTGATCCTTTTCATAGTGGTGAATTTCTTCCATAATGAATTAATCTGAGAAAATAACTTTTTTTTTAACTTTGTTTCGAAAATTATATTTTGGTCTATGTTGTGCTTGGCCTGGTTTGAAGACATTTGTTTTTGATATAATAAAGTTGTGGGGACTTGAAAATAGTTCTAAATGTATGTACAATCAATTCATTTCTTTAACTTCAGTGACATTCATTTGAATTTACCAAATGTTCGAGTCTTGTTGTAATGGCTGTTCTGAAAGATTTTATAATCTAGTTGAAATATTTGCTGTGGTGTTATAACTAGAACCTGAATTGGCAAGAAAAACACTTTTTCTTTTAGTTCAATAGTAAACCCTACTACTTTCAAATGCAAAGATTCCTGTTGTCTCTCATGGCTGGGATGAATATTTGATATTTGCTGTATTCATACACTTCTATGTTCTGGGCTCACACCACCAGGGTCTATAGAATAGGAATAATGGTATTGACTTCCTTTGTAAAGAGCTTGGAGATCTGTTAATGAAAAGTGCTATTATAGGTGTTATTTATTTATTATGATGATGATTTTATTTCTGTTAGAACTCATATAAATCCCAGTCGAAATTTACTACAGATGAAATAAAACCTGTGTAGAGTGACAACGCAAGACCAGTGCACTATTTAATTCCCACTTTTTTGATGAGCAGTGTCCAGAATCCAAAGGAATACACTTAATCTGAGGTCTGCTTTAGTCAGTTTATATGACTCTTCAAAATCTATTTGTTCATATTTGTCAGAATAAAAAAAACCAATTGGACTTAGGCATTTGCCAGTGACATTAATAGGGTTAAGATCCTGAAAATTTTTCGTAATCATTTCTCGTGTTAATCTGCACACTTCCTAATTCTTCATCTGCCATCCCATGAAATCTGATCCCTGTTTCAGTAAATCTCCATCAGCTTCATTTGTGAAGCCAGATGCAAAATAATTGTTTAATATCTCTGCTGTTTCTTTATCCTCTGTTCCTTAATCCTTGCTAGAGTATCATCCTTAAGAAGATTAATGTTTGCTTTTGACATTTGTCTCTTGAGTGTTTGTAGTACATGAGAACTTTTTGTAACAGCTGAAATGATTTTCATTGACACTAATTATTCATTATTACTTCTGAATTTCTTACTTGCATTATCTTCTTTTTTATAAGCTGATTAATCTTTTGTGATACCAAGGCAGCATGACCTTTGCAACATTCAAGAAATTCAAAGGTGAAAACCAAAAGATGATAAAGACAAAAGTATTATAAGTTGTAACCCAGGAGTCTGGCAGCAAACAAAGTTCCAATTGCAGATTTCTGTGTTTTCTTTACATTGTATTTTATATTAATTATTGCTATTGCCTTTTTTGTGGAATTGCATGCTGTTGAGATTCAGACAGATTTGACTTAATAGGTGCCAAATGAAACAAGTATATATATCTGGACTGTTGTCTGAATACTGTATACAGAGTGGATATTTAACCATACCCTATTGACTCACTTCAGAGAACTAGTCAGTGAAATGTTGCATATAGTACCTACTTCTAAAAATATGTTCACACAAGAGACAATGGAAATGTGAGAAGAGATACATTTTGCCCTTTTTTCATCAGTGTGGCTCCCTTAAGCCCTGTTCCTGCCTTTGAGTCACAGTCCCACCCATTACAAGTAAGGATATATCCTGATAGTTGGGAGAATAATGCTTAAATTAGAACATCTGTGTCCCACTAGCTCACCTGGAACCTGCATAACAAAGTGAGAATTTGGAAGAAGGCAGAAGAACATGGGAGCCAGGAAGCGCTTCAAAGCAGATTCCCTTTACTGTAATCAGACTTGGCCCTAAAAAGCTTGTCCTTTGTGAACATGAGGTCTTGGAAACAGTGTCTGAAAATTGCAGTTTTGCTACTGTTAAACAAGATTATGAGATAGTGTGTATTTAAGTAACACTGAAGAAGTGAAACTGAGTAATTTTTATATTAAGCATGAGTATTTCCATATAGCTTTGCTTGCATACTTGTTGAGATAAATTAATAACAGATCCAAACTTTTTTGGAGATAGGAAATGTTTTTGCCTTTGGAAGGGGGGGGAAAAGGAAATATTTAAAAATCCTTATTTTTGAAAATGCTGTTAAGGTGAAACAGGGCCAAGCTGATTGTAGCAACAGTTGTATTACTTAAAAATGTTTAGGGTTATACATGATAATCATTTTGGTTCCACAATGAACAAGGTTACTGAGACTCTTCAACATTTACAAAGGGTCTTCGGTAAGCATATATGTATTTACAATCACACTGGGGTGTCTTCTACTAAGAATAATTTCCACAAACAATATTATATTACACCTGTAGCCTAAGGAAGGTAGTACCTGCTTTTCCTATCTGATAGCTATATAGGATATGTCTACACAGTCATTCAACACTTGTGGCTGTCTGGGTCAGTTCACTTAGGTTCATGGGGTTGGACTAAGAGGCTGTTTAATTGCTGTTCAGATGTTTCCACTCACAGGGTCCCAAAGCTCAGGCTCCATCCTGAGCCCAAGCATCTACAGAGCAATTTTATAGCCCCATAGCCTGAGCCCCATGAACCCAACTCAGCTGGCCTGGGCCAAGAGCAGGTATTTAATTTCTTTATAAACAAACCTTTAGATATCTTGCTGCTTATTCCCTTTTGGAATTGCTTATTGTTTTGGGATTTTGAACATCCACCATACCTCCAAGTTTGGAGAATTCTGGGGTTTTGCTTGGACCAATTTTAGAGATAAGGCAGGAGTTGGCATAACTTGGATCTTAATGCGGATAAGGAGTCTGACAGGACATGCTTGGATCCAGAATGCTGATTTGGGCCTAGTTCTTCTGAAAGACCTACATTTTCAGACCTGACTAGTGCTTTTCAGTCCCTCCATTTTTGGACATACCTTAAAGAAACCTCATTTGCAGAATGTGGGAGTTCAGCAATCTCTGAAGATCAGTGTCCTCATTAGTTTCTTAGATCTTGTCCTCTCTTTTTTTCAGATCTTTCCTTAAAACCCATTGTTTCCAGAAATCCTCCCTAAACTTGTTTTCTCACCAAAATGTTCTCCACCATCTCCTTTACCTGAACTGTTGTGCCATGTTTGGCCTTATCAGCAGCCCCTCCTTCTGAAGACACTGTAGCGCTCATCCTAAGACATTTACAGGCTTTGCTTGTGCAGGAATCCACATCTGTCCCTGCAACTCCTGCCCATTTTCTGACTCATGCACCTTTAGGTATGGCAGTTTATCTTACACACTGCAGAAATTGCATTTGCAAGTTCTGTAGTGGAACAGTAAAGAAAAATTCATCCGACTAACATATGTCATTTCACCAGGCAGAGTAGTTAATCAACTTAATGATGGTAAACGTTTACCTAACTTTTATAGATTTGTCTTATTATGAAACATGAAATTCTCTTTCTTTGCAGAGCACTTGAGACTTATAAATCTGCTAATGAAGTGCCTCATGTTGAGCCTATAGTTTAAATTGATCAACACTTAACAAGGATGATCATCTTGGTGAAAAATACTTCCTCTTATACATTGCTTTCAAGCTACAAAATTTCTGTTCTACCTTTTTTGAGAGAGTAACGCTTTTTAAGACATCATTTATCATCATTATAGAACAATATGAGCAGCTGTTGCAAAGCCATTATCAAAATTGCTGAAGATGGCTTCTACTATCCTCCTGGCCCATCCAGAAATCGTTTCCCTTTCTGAAGGCTCTTGACTCTTATTTGGGATCACTCAATAACAAACTAAAACAGGAAGCAAAGAACATAAGACTCATCTGAAATGGCTGAGCAGCACTCAGAGCCGGACCATGAGAGACATTCAAATGGAGCTGAACAATAAGGCTCCATTTACACACACACAATTCTGGAGAATAAAAAGGCCATCCTCTCTGGATATAGCAAGACACATATTAATACCTCTTTGATTACAATTTCCCAGCACTTATTAACTGGGAGCATAGTTACAGATACCAACACCATTCCGGCATTAATAGCACCTTGAGGTTTTTTTTCCCATTTAAATTTTAGTTTAAAACTTCTTCCATTATGTCTCATGATGGTTGACATGGAGGATTATTATACTGGAGAACTGTGGAGGCTACCAAAAAGCTCCCGCCTTCTGGCTTATGTATCTACTTAGAGCTATATCTTCAAATATATCTAGGTTACCTGGGTAATTCATCAAATCCCAAATGGTCAACAGCCTTTAGCAATAAAAATCATACAGATGGCAAAAAAGCTGAAACCCGCCAAAACCGAAAGCAGCCTTTGGGAAAGTAAGATGTATTGCTTGTACCGATGATTTCTCTCATTCTGACCAATTTTCTTTTTACTACTAGTGCTGGCTATAATTTCCTCTGCTTGGATTTATGGAAGAACTCTCAGTCCCTCAGATGATACCAGAAGCAGCAAGGTAGCATGGGACCAACCAGCTGTTAAGCAGTGCTGCAGAATTTCTATATCAGCTCCATTTTCATTTGCAGGTGCCCAGTATCCCAACACCACTCCATACTGGAAATGCACCAGCCCATACTGAATTCCCAGGCACTACTGCAAATGGTGAATTTTGAATCTGCAAAATAAGTACAAAAGAGGTAAAAGCAAAAGCATTCTCCGTGCGCGATGGTAGCAGGAGAGCAGGTGGTTCGGTGTGAGAATGTCAAAGCTCGGAGAGAATGCAATTATTCTCCACTATCCAGCGCAGAAGGGAGAAAAAATTACAGAGAGAAAAGCAAGCAGCTGTGTTCTCGAAAGCATCAAGAACAACTTTCATGAGGATAAGCCCAGAGCACCTGAGAAGGCAAAATTACCACTTCATCACACAACATTTTTGAAATACTGACATGCAAGACAGGTGGCAGGCTTAAGCCAAAAGGATATTGATCATTGATGGAAAAAGAAGGACGCAGTCCCCCACCCAGCACCAGGAGCGAGGCATTAAAGAGAAGATTGCTTTTGTCTTCCTCCACAAAGTAGACACTTTCCAGAATCAAATCTCAAAGTCTAGTGATTAGAGCAGAAATCCATTTGTGGCACTGTCATTGGCTTGCTATTCATCGTGGACCAACAGTAAGATTCAGTTTACTCATCATATCATCACCGTTGAGCCAGTTTACCCATCACCTCTCTTACTGGGCAAGGAATGAGCCTCAGTTTACCCATCAATAAAAGGGGCTGCTGTGAATTTTAATTAGGTGAGGCTTAGGAAGTGCTTTCAGATAAAAGGTTCTGTGGAAAAAAAGAGAAAGAAAATAAAAGTTATATATAAAGAAACCTGGGTTAATTCTGTCACAGAAGCATAATTAGTGGTCACCAAAAAAAGGAGGAAAGACAAACCAATCTCACCCCACAAAAATGATTAATCCCGTCAATGGACTTCTATAACCCTTGTTACATTAGTCTTTGACTAGCCCAGAGTTATTAATGGAATCTAAAAAGGAGTCCGGTGGCACTTTTAAAGACTAACACATTTATTTTTCACATGAGCTTTCATGGGAGAAAATCCCACTTCAAGTGATTGACAAAGTGGGATTTTCTCCCACCGAAAGCTCAAGTGATAAATACATTTGTTAGTCTTTATGAGGGCCACCGGACTCCTTGTTTGTTTTGCCGAACTAGACTGACACAGCTCCCCCTCTGGAACTTGTCAACATGCAACCTCGTGTCAGTTCAGTTCTGTGTTGAAGACTGGACTTGACCCAGTGTGTCCTGCTGCCTGCCCACAAGACCATCTTACTAACATTTCCTTCCCTTTGGTTGAGGGAAGAGAATTGGGAACGAACTCTTTCCTCCACCATTTGTGAGTTAGTATTTCGTATGCTCTCTTACCAAACTGCATACTATCAAGCATTTCACAGTATATGGAATTATAGTGAGAGAACAGGGTCCATAATTCATGAGATTCAAAGCCTCAAGTGACTTTGTCTCTCCCCTCTCATGAAGAGCTGTTATACATTTATCAATAACTTCAATTTTTAACTTGTGTTGTTGGCAGTCAGCAGGTTCACCTGTCCATCTGAATCAGTAACTCTGGAAATGGTATGTCTTGTTTGTTGCTTCTGAGTCACTGCTCTTCTTAATACTAGTACATTGCTGCCAGGGACCTGGGGTAGCTGGGTTGAAGATTCAGAGATCCAAAAGAGGCATTAATTAAATCAGCCACTTGTAGACAAGTTTTCACACTGAGCTCACCAACCTGCAATACAGGCAAAATATAAAATATTCATGATGTGCATTAATAGGCCTCTCTTGAACATAGAAAGTGTGAGATATATCTTTCCCCACTTTTCCCCAGGAAACTAGTTAGCTGTATCTGAAAGTGTGCTGAAATGTTCACATTACAGGGCACTGTACTTTATATGTGGCTTCCCCTCTGGAACGTTTGCCATTGAGCTTGTCACAATGTTCTCTTGCTACAAGCAATAATGTTTAAGAACACATAAGTGTGCTTTAAATAGAGACATATGGGCCCAGCACGGTTGAAGCCAAGAACCTGCACAGAATAGGTATCTAAAGTTTTGTGAACACATATCTTAACAAATAATAATACAAAAGAGCTTTCCCGTGTATATAAATCTCCAAACATCCTAGTCTTCAAGTTAGTCGTAAATACATTTGGCACAAAACTGCACGTTCAACAGTTTGTCTTGTAGAAATTGTTCTATGGATATCTCTTTCTAGTTGTCTGTCTCTTCAGAGACTATCATGTTTAAGAAAGGAAAAGCTCAAGAATCTGATTTTCTTTCCCTTCGGCATCCTGAAATTTAAGCAAACTACTTTCAAGGTAATTGGGATGTGCAGAAAAATGGCAGATAGAGGTCTGCAACCCTCCTAAGCAGAAAAATGTATTCTCTTTCCTCACAGCACAAGTTTCCTCTTTTTCATCCCAAATCTTGTTTCTCTGTCTTAAGATGTGCTTCAGTGTACTAAGTCTATCCTGGGCCTTTTCTAAATAGGAGCTAACAAACATGCCAAACTGTGGCAATTATGTGAGGGTTTTGTGATGTGCACCATTGCTCACCTGGGACTCAGCTTTGACAGCCAAACTGATTTAATTTAGGGCAGTGGGATGGATTATATCAGGACTTCACACACAAAGGCCATTGCCATTAAAATAGTTTAATCTCTATTATAAACAGATACAGGTGGAGACTTCGAGCTTCTTAGGGTTGATTCACACATGACAAAACATATCTAGAACATTATTATTTTAGTTATTATTTGCTCAGATTCCTAAGTGATAGACTGGCCATTTTAAATTCAGGTTGTACTTATAAATAAGAACTCGAAAAAATAAATATGGAGAAATATTTAATAGGACAAAATATCTGTTACTTATCTTCTTTATCCAACACGGCCATTCTTACAAGCAATGGAGCGACATTTTTCTTTTTAAATCCACTTGCACAAAAGGACTGTCATAGTTCACATATGAACTGGTTAGATGCCCCTCCCAGAATGCATATTGGGATTTCTAGTTTGTCACATATGTTTAATTTAATTACAATTAATGAATTACAATTTACCCTAAGGGAAAACTAGCTTTCCTTGCCAAAGAGATGTTTAGTGGATAGCATTCAAATTCATGACCTAGACCTCAAATTAACAGGCTATCCATTAAGAATGCATGAGTGGCTTTAAAGACTGCATTTATCTGTTATGGTCCCTTTAATCCCTTGTGATGTCTTAAAGAAGACAATCAAAACACTATAAATGGAGATTCCAGTTTGGATGGTATGTTTTTTCACTACAGAGTATGTTGTGCTCTACTTGGTTACAGACCATAAAAAGATTTTCAGCTAACCCATAGTGGAATGAAGTCCTCCCGTCTTAATCCAATTCTGCTGGAAACTCAGCTCTTTTAAATCCTGATACCTCTTTTGGGACAGGAAATAAAATACTAGGACTTAAACTAGATTAATTATTAGATACGCACTTTCCTGCTATCTGAAGAGAGTAACTACAGTGAGCTATTTGAAATGGGTAGTGTACGTTTGAGCACAATGGAATCACAATGTAGGGGTGAGTCAAAAGAACAAGGCTAAATAAAGGAAGAATTAAAATTTGTACAAGTTCCCTTGGCTATGTCTCCACTTGTAATTTTAAGTTGACTTTAACTAAGTTAAGTCGACTTAGTGTGTCCCCACTTAAAAATAAAGTCGGCTTAAAGGGGAACTTAAAAAGTCGACCTAGAGCGTCCACACTGGATGCTCTAGGTCGACTTTGTGGAGCTAAGGGAACCTAGGGCAGGTCCACGGGGGCATTGGGGGCACCCCTTGCCCAATGCCAGGGGGCTCAGCCTTTGCCCCATTGTACCTAGGCATAGGGGAAGGGTGGGCAGGGCTCTGACCTGCAGGTGGGGGGGGCATGCCAGGCTACCCCTGTGCCCCCCCCCCAGCAGAGAGGGCATTGGTGTAGCCCTGGGGTAGCCCTAAGTCGACTTAGGGCTACCCCATGGCTACACTGGCTTAAGTCGACTCTAGGGAGTCGACTTAAGCCTTAGGTCTACTCAAAAGCAGGTTTTATAAAGTCGACTTAATTTTCCTTAAGTCAACTTAAGCAAGCTGCTTAAGTTGACTTAAGGAAACTGTAGTGTAGATGCAGGGTAAATTAAGTCGACTTAAGCAAGCTTAAGTCGACTTAATTTACCAGTGTAGACGCAGCCCTTTAGATTGCCACTCTAGCATCTAAAGAACAGATGCTAAAATAGTTCAGTGGTCTGGTAGCTAATGTTAAATAGAGTGTAAAAATTAAGCACAACAGTTCCAAAAAAGTCTTGGCCCAGTTTTTATTGTATTCTAATCACAGAAACTTAATATAGCTACATACTGGAGATATGCAGAAGTATTTATATGGCGTAATAAGGAGGAAAAGCTACGTGCTGAGAGCTCAGTTCACATTGACTCTATTAACCACCTTTTATCATTCACATATAATTTACTTATTTCCATGTGGAATGAAGCAAATCTTTATACAGGGCCAAATTCAGCCCTACAGGAAGCAGGCAGAACCCCAGTGAGTTCACTGGAATGACACCAAGGCTGAATTTGGCCCGTAGGGTATACAGTAGGTTGGGTTGCTTTGGGATGACAAGATTATATAAATGTAAACCAGCATTATTGTAACAGTAGCCACTGGAGTCGGTGCATACTGATCTATCATATGAGATGGGTATTGACCTTTGCGACCCTAACCCTGACCTGAGGCCAAGATGTCAGGTTTCTCAGCAGCACTCCCATGTACCACAACGATGCTCATCTAATTATCATCATGACTAGAAATAGGCGCAAGCCAAATCTCACCAATCTAGACGTTCCCCAAATAATGGGAAAGTTGGGACTGAGTTTAAGAAATATCTGAACTTCTTAGTTTTACCCCGCCAACATTGGGCTGACCCAAACATACAGTTCCAAACACCTTCAGTCTGTGAGAAAATCCAATTCCAACTCCAGTCCAGAGTTGAAACAAATGTTATAGCCCAAGCCCATCTCTAATTATGACTAACTTCGTAAAACTCTAGAAAACTGTCAAACGCAGAGAACTCCTTGTGTTTCTACTCTGACTTAAACAGTGAGTACTAACATGTCATTCAGTGATATATTCTACTGGCATTGAGAAAACCCTGATAATCCCCTGATTGCTAGTAAAAGCAATAATGCACAAGTTATTACATTGTGCTTCTCAACATATTAACAGCAAACAAAAGATAGTCAGTATATTACTTTTATTAGCAAATAGCAATGAGCAGTCTGCTTAAGCCACCCCTGGCATCCGGTAAAAATGTCCCTGACTTTTCTAAGTAAATCAGGTAGCAATAGATGGAATGTAAGGTCATGAAAAGCTGCTAGAGTACAGTGAGATGCTCCCAAATAAGGCGAAATGTTATTTGAACTTTCTGACCTAGTTGCTTGGATAGAAAACCAGTCAACTTATTCTAGGAACTATACACTAGGCCAGCATGGGCAGTGGGACCTATGGCTCGGCCTCCTTCCGCTCCTCTCTGCCTCCTTTAGGGATAGTTTGCATCAATGTGGGACATGGGGAAGTCAGTCTCCATGCTTCATGAGTGAAGGGATTGAAAGTGTTCACTTAAGTGCAGGGATAGGGGACAATCTAAAATTAAATCTATGCCTTGTCTGCCTGTTTTAGAAACAAAAAACAAAAAAAACCCCAACCCCTCTCTTCCTGTTCCTTCCAGACAGGACACCTTCTGCTGCAACAGAGAGGGCATAATAGATATATTTTGATATTTTTATATTTCTTCTTTGAATACAATATCAACTACAGCCAGATAAACTGTCCAGAGACAAAAATTTACCATGATTATTCAAGTCCCTCTTGCAACGAAAGAGTTGGCAAAGAGGTTCAAAATTATTTTACTCATTCAAGTGTTATTGTTTAGACTTCAGTAGTACCCAAAATGCACTAAATGCTTTCCAAAAGCAAAAAAAAAGACACAATCCTTGCCTCAGAAGGTTATGACTAAAGTATGCAAATGTACTGGTGACAAAGGGGGACACAGACCTGCCTGGCAGGTCACCTCCTCTGACATACGGGAGCCCCTGCATGCTGTAAAGGTGGTGTAACTAGATACCTGTCACATTTACAGGAGAGCTGCACTTTAGACTCCTTTCAGTCCCTCTTCTCAAGAGCACCCCTCAAGTGATAGGCCTGGCTTCTTGCGCCTCTCTCAAGAGTGGAGTGCTGATCCACAGTTCAAACACTCCTGCTCAGGTTGTCTATGTGGCAATCCCCCTACTGTGTTAACATAAAAAAGGCCCCATACTGAGTGGCACCCATAAGCCCTTCTCCTTCGGGGAATTGTGCCAGCAGCTAATTAAAGAGACTCAAAAATAGCTTTTTAAAACCAAAGGATTATTTATTCATCTAACAGTACATAACATGAAGAGCAAAGACTAATAACAACAAAGGCCTGTATACATTTCCATCCCCTATGCTTTGTTACTCTTATCTCAGAAATAAAGGGACTCCTCGGGCAAGAGAAGGAGTTTGGGACACTCAGGCCAGGTCTACACTGGCCACAGATTTCAGCAGCAGTCGGCGGGACATACGCAAGTTACATAAAATAATTTGCACATCTCCTTTTGACTTCTTAATGCCTACTTACCTCAGCATCTCCACTGCACTGAGTTGAAGGGAAACGCCCTCCCTTTGACTCAATGCTACTCTTTTTCGGGGGTGGTCTTAACACATTGAATTCTGAATCAATTGAGTGGGTCTCGATCAATCAAACCAGAAAAATTGAAATGGCAGTGAATTTGGCGCCATCAATGTAGACCTGGCCACAGCCGGAGAGCAATGAATTGCAATGGGGGGAAGGGGATTTGCATTCCTTTTAAAGTCTGCCAAATTCTTGCTAAAGACAGCAAGAATACACATCAATTTATATATCAATGACTTTTCACTTACTGCTCTGTAATATTCATTTTCATTTTTAATGACATGGTACCTCAGACTTACAAGGTATTTTACCAAATAAGACTCAGAAGGTTTCCAGTCAAAGGGCCAGAGTATGTCTGGCCTTTACATAAATGTCTGCCTGTGTGTAGAAACCCAACCCAATAGCCCTGGGCTCTCTGTGGCAGGCTGTCCTCAGACCCAGAGTAAAAGTTAAAGTAGCAGCACTTGGAACAAGACCATTTCCATTCCTATTGCTACACCAGTTGGGGGAAGAGACAGTGTACTCCCTCAACTTGGGTGCCAGGGAATTGATCTTCCCATGCAGCAGTGGAGAATAATCCATCTGGTAATCCATGAAAGATCCTTGAATAGGTGGAAGAAGCAGCTGTTGAAGACTTTGCGAATAAAGAGAATATAGGGCATCCCCCTTCCCTTTCCCTGGAGGGACACATGAAATTCTCCTAGAGGAGGAGGTACAAAAGGGAGTTATGACTGGCACAGACACTTTACTTTTTCTCCCTCCCCATTGCTCCTCTCCCTCACAGAAGGTACAAGAGAAACTTTCACTCCCCATACCTTCCAAGGTGTGTGTATATGTGGAGAGAGGTATGCAGCAGGGAACACCAAGCCAGGAGATCTATTTTAGCTGGGGTAGACCATATTGTTGATAGGTAGCAGATGTACCAGTCTGCAAATATAAAATTTGATTATTGGCTTTCACAAGAAAGGTTAAAGGTCACGGTCGTCAATTTTCACCACTAAACACTTCTGGCATTCTAGGTGTTTGAATGGAACAGAAGTAAAGTGGCTCCAAAATAGGGAACGAAAATGTCAGTATCTGCCACGCTACTGCATTTCACATTTCTGTGACTGAAAGCTCACAGTGTCTGGCACTTCACTCTTTAATAGAAAACATCTACAATACCTCATTCTTTCATTAGCTCTTTTTTTGACTCACTGTGCTTTAGCAGCAAGGAAACCGTGCAGAAGACAAAGAACTTTCCAACAATACACCAAGGCACCTGAAAATTGACCCCGCAGTCCTAGGTACACTCCAAGGCCATTCTCAGTGTGTGCTACCCATTTTACGGGTGTGGCACGGGTCTTTTAAAAATATTTAACTTTTTATCTTTAGGGATTGTAAGAAAGAAAATGACCATTTGTTTTCAGAAGAACTCTATTGGCTTTATTGTGTGCAATTATTTATAGCAAGTGGAAACTAGCACCAATCGATACAAACAAACCTTATACAGTCTTCTGATGGTGTAAAGAGGACACAAAACTGCCTGAAAGGACATCTGGGGATTCCTTTGACATAGGGGAATCCCTGCATGTTCTAACACTGATGTAGCTATCTCTATGACTCCCCTTCAGAGACAGGGGGCTTTCCTAGGTGGGACTGCAACGTTGGCCAGGGCAGAAGGGGACAAAAAGAGGGGCTGGCAGTGGCAGACCATCTTGTGCTCTGGAGATGAATGGCCAGTTGAATATTTTAGTCAGTGTACATTTAGAGCCCTTAGCTTCTCTGAGGAATGCTGGGGGGCAGACAGTTCCTCAATTCTAGGATCAGGTGCATGGTAAAGTGGCTTAGATTATAATAAACACTTTGGGTGCCATCAAGAACCTAGCCCTATTTGCAATATCTTTGGAGCTGTCTTAAATTAACGTAATTATTTAAGTTGCATAGGTTGCATTTATTGAGATTATGGAATACTTGCAAAATAAGGGTTTTTCTTCAGAGAGAGTACAGACAAATATAAATATGTACACACATATGTATTTTATACACATTATAAATAGCATACACACATCCTTGCATAAATTCTCTACCAGTATAATCAGTTTAAATGAGTTAAAAATTAACATCTGATGAATAAATTAGGATGAGATTTGATACACAAGCAATTCATTCAGTCAAAACCAAACATTCCTAGAGCAGGGAAATCCCACTAAAAGCTCAATCCGTCCCTCACTGAAATCACTGGAAAAAAATCACATTGGGTATGTCTAAACTAGCAATTTAGGTTGACTTAAGGACCCTTACATCGACCTAAATTACTCCATGTCCATACTGGGTTTTCATTAAGTCAACTTAAGAAATTCCTTAAGTCAACTTAATAACAACCGTCCATTAGGTCGACTTAAGGCTTAAGTCGACTCCTTAAGTCAACTTAAGGATGGTGTGGACGGAGAGTAACCCTTAAGTCAACTCTATTAAGTCGATTTAAGGCCAGTTAAGTCAACTTAACAAAGTGGACTAAGTCGACTTAAGGTCGACTTTCAGTCGACTTAAAGTCGACCTTATTAGGTTGACTAAAAGTCGACTTAACTTTTTCTAGTGTAGACATACCCATTGACTTTAATGGGAGCAGATTTAGGTGTGACACAATGTGATGATTTAAGAAAGCAGCAATACATTTGGTCCTGTATTTTTAGCACATGATCAGACACTGCAAGAAAAATGAAAAATATATTTTACAGTAGTTGCATTGCTTTCAGCCCCATTTCTTCCAAATTGCTTTACAAACTATAAATAGTTTAAAATATTCAACTCATAGAAAAAAAGACCAAATTTTCTAAGAACAGTTTCTGATTTTAGTGCCTCATTTTTTGAGGGCCCAACCTGAAATATTTTGGACCTGCTATTCAGAAGTGCACAGTATCCATAAACGCACTTTCACTTCCACTAGAATTATGGTGGTTCAGCATTTCTGAAAAATCACATGGATGTGTCTCACTCTAAGCACTCCAAAATGGAAGCCCTCAAAATTAGATGCCACTTCAGAAAGTCTTGGCCTTAGATTGTAAATCCTCCTGGCCAGGGACTCTTGGCTGTTTTACCCGTATGTAAAGCAACTAGCGCACTTTTAATTCAACACATATAATAATAATAATAGCAGAGAAACACAATTCCTTCTGTAATGTCCTTGAAACCAGGCAGAGTTCAGCATATTACACAAACCTTGCACATGACAAGGGGCAGTTCCCTACCCTTAAAATTTTTGTCAGATCCTTATTGTCTTTGCCAGACAGTGTCAAGAGTCTTATTCCAGTGGGGAATATATTCCCTGGATGGGAAGTGGCTGACCATTTGGGATCAAGGGATACATGGTTTAGAGAGCGAATTTCACTATTATCCTTATATTCATGAAACATAAAATGACTTATCAAAATACTGCTATTAAAATGACAGTTCATAAACAGGTTTTTTTATATGAATTCAACTTATTCATTCCAAGAAAGCGTCGGTTAACTGCTTTCCTCAGATACTCACTAAGAATCTGTCAGTGTCTGTATGGGAGCCTTTTGCTATTTAGATACCCAAGAGATAAGATTTCTTCTTTAAATATTAGCTTGTCAAACTATGTTATGTCTTATTATGTTCCATAAGACTGGCATTCAGCACAATGAAGTATAACAGCACATGCTGGGAGCACGCAAATAATGTAACATAACTTAGTGAATAAAGGTAAAGGGCAATAGACTCAGATAACTGCTTACCAATATTTTCAGAAGAATACATTCCAACCACACCAGTAAATGTAATTCATGTTTGCAAAACTGGCAAATGCCTTGTTTCACCAGCCAGCTCAATTGTTTTGTTACTGTTCAGAACAACTGCTGTGTGTACTGCAATGTGGTCTGTGGCCATTTTCAATCACAGTAATATTTACACAGTGCTTTCAAGGAACGTATGCTTTATAATTCTCAGCGGCGCAAGCTGCCATTTAAGAGGCATCCTCCAGTTTACATATTTTGATGTGTCCAATACAAATGAAATCAACCTGAGATACAGTAAAGGGCAGGTTCTGAATTGTTCAACATGACTTAAGAAGTGCTATCTTGTTTACTATTCTGAGTTCACTCTGTACCTCAAACATTGTGTAAATTTAAACCCTTTTTTCCAAGAAGAAAGGTTAACTATTTTTCATTTTCAAAAGGTAACTGCTGAGTTTAACAAGTTGCTCCGAAGTAGACTGAAAATCTGTCAGCTAAAATTGTGCTCCAGAGTTCTGAGAGGAACTCAATTTGCTTCATCCAGCCTGGAGAATGTTTTTCTCATGTCAACTTTTATTTTCTCCCAATTTGGCTTGCTAATTTATTAACATCAGATGAATCTTTATTCCTGCCAAATTCAAAGATCACATTTTTAAAGGACAAATATTTATGTTTAGGTGGGAATTAGAAAGCTGACCTTCACTGGACTTTTTTTTTTTTCCCCCCCAATGTTTCCAGACTATCTGCTCAGTACCTGACAAATGAGGCAATGCAGTTCTTCCATATTCTGTTTGGGGTCTATTGGCTGAGGAACTCTTGGTCATCCTACCTGCCTGACGTCTAGGATCATGATGAATTGTCTCCAACTCTAGCCTCAGATTGTTTTTTAACATTTAATTTAGTTTCTTCCTGTGCTTGGATGAACATGGCCATGTTATGGATTTCTGCTCTAATGTACACCAGCAGGTTGGAAGAACAAGCCTCAGCAAGCTGTGGAAATTAGAGAGGCTGGATCAATAGTCAAGGTCACGACCCTGGCTCTGATTTTGTACACTGTCCTGAGATTTTCTTCCTTTTAAAAGCCTCTGACTGCCTCTCATGTGAATCCAAGTGTGTGCATTTTGAGGAGGAAATTCATAACAGTCCAGCCCCCAAAAGGACAGGTGTATACATATCCTCTTGCCTTTTGAATCTTGCACACAGGGAAGACTAGAAATTTTCTGCATTTGATATAAAATGCAGCTAAATGTATGAAGCAACCTTTTGGATAGAGAAATGGGACAATGTAAATGGAAATAAAAGCTTTTGTCATCTAATATGATAAAAGCATAGGCAAAGGAAGTTATTTACACATCCATTAAAAAACATCCCAGCTCTACAGTAAATGCAGCGTTAAATTTGATTTAATCAAGGTGCAGAATCATTATATAATCTTTTCACTTCGCAAGCATTTTACATTGGCTATTACAGGTAGAAAACAGCAGCAAGGTGTTGTAATAAGGTAATACAGATGTTAAATCTGTCTGCCTTTGTGTTGCAGATAGAATTCTGAGTCTTCAGATAAACAACAGCGATGCCACAAAGAACATTTCGGAGTGGGTAGTAATTTTCCACTGCAAGACAGTCTTCTTGAGATTTAGGACTTTTCGGAATGCAAATTATTATAAAAGAGTACTAAATAGATCAACACTGTAAAAATCACTGATATAGATAAATTGCCATATTCACCAAAATCCAGCTCAGAATAATATGGAGTCAATAAGATAAACAATTCAATTTCCAGTAGAGATGAGCAAAAGAATTTTTCACATAAAATAACCCCAAACCCTTATGTTGTTTTTGTTAAAGGGGGGGGGGGGAATCACTTTTCACCTGGTGCCTATTTGTGACTTTCACTTAGCAGAACGGAAAGCAGCATATCACAACAAAGTGAGGGTGCTGAAGGTCACTTAGTAAACTCAGCTTGTTGCATTACTCTGTCTTGATCTGAATCTGATCCACGTGACCAGCTGTGGGGTGGCTGCAGCAGCACAGGAGGGAACATCTATTGAAAGAAAAAGGTAGTGCCCGAAATTTTCCTGTAACAGGTGACAAATGTTATATGCATGATTTTGGTCTTGAACTTATAACAAAGTAATGGAGTGGGAGTTTGTCATTTTTATTTTCTTATGTAAACAAGTGTGTGCAGACTGAAATAAAGAGGACACATGAGATATGGAATTATGACAGACACTAAGGGGATGTCTACACTGGAGGCTCTGTTAAGTTGATTTAGCCAAGGTCAATTTTAAGTCAACTTAAAGTCGACCTTGTTAAGTTGATTTAGAAACTCCACAGCCCTGCGTCCACACTGGCAGGTGCTAGGTTGATGGAGGAGCGGTCAGGAACTCTGCGCGGGGGCCTGGAGGCTAATTAGGTCGACTTAAGGGTTATCCCCAGTCTCCACTGGCTTAAGTCGACTTAATAAGGTCAATTTAAGCGTTAAGTCGACCTTCAGAGCTGATGTTATTAAGTCAACTTAAGGAAGTACTTAAGTCGACTTAATAAGTGCCCTGGGTGGACACAGCAGTCTGTAGGTCGACTTAACTGTCCTTAAGTCGACCTAAGGCTCCAGTGTGGACATACCCTAAAAGCCACATGCCCTCCCCAACCAAGGAGGAGAAGGCACTGATAAGATGCATACATGAGCAAAAGAACATCTCATTTTCCCATGGCATTCTGGTTCCATCCCTTCACCCTTAAGTCCCACTCCTCCAAACACTGGAGACTAATCAATGGGACTACTTGCTGTAATAAAACTGTGCACATGCTTCAGTGTGTTTAGGCTCAGGGCCTTAGACTCTAAGCTCTGTGAGGCAGGAGACTGTCTTTTTACTTGTCTGTAATGTGCTAGGCAGTGGCACACTTACAGTGCAGAAGAAGTTGGAAATAATACTACTATAAAACTGTAAAATATGGGTAAGAGTAGTTGGGCAGGGTGACCAGTTAAAGATGGTTATCATCAAAGCTACCAAAATCACCACTAGTTAAAATGATCAAAACCAAACAAGTAGCAGAGTCCACAGAAGATATGGTGATATGCCATCCAACACCTATTACCTTGTTAGCACTGTAAGGCTGAATTCTCTAGCCCATTATGGCCTCTTCACCCTGTTCTCGGAAATTGGAAGTTGGTGTTGGGATTGTGATTGTCTGGAGGCTGTTTGTACCATTGTTCTCTGCTCAGCCCTGATCAGCTTCAGCCAGCCTTATGATCACCCTTCCCCTGTGTGCTTAATGAGGGGCAAGGGCTGACCTAGGCAGCCAGTGGCTGAGCAACCAGGGGGAGCTTGCGAACAGGGACTGCAAACAGGAGAGTTTGAGAGAGAGTTTGTGGGAAGTTTGTGGTTTGTGGAGCCACTATGGTGAAGAAGAGCCGCGCCGCTTGTGCCAGCACTGCTTCTGTCTCCTCCACCTGTGCCTGTATCCAGACAGACATACTGACCGTGGATATCTCTACCCAGATCCTGGCATGGACTTGCAAGGACTGTGGCCTGCATTTCCCACTCTCAGATGGTCAGGCTGGGGAGATCATTCAATGTGACAGGTGTCTCCTGGTGGAATCTCTCAGGAAGCAGGTGGGGGAGTTACAGGAGGAGGTGGCCAGGCTCAGGAGTATCCATGCCCTGGAGAAGTTCCTGGATAGTATCCATGAGGAAACATGCAGGGATGAGGACACTATCCAGGTGCAAAAGACTACTGCCACACCCTCGGAGAAGGATGAGATGGTTCAGGCAGAAGGTGGATACTGGCAGCTGGTTACTTCTGGCAGCAGACAGTGCTCCACCCCTGCTACCATCCCACCCTCCGTTGTGGTAAAGAACCGCTACGCAGCACTACAGACGGGAGATGAGGTGGAAGAGGAGAAGCCATGCACCCCCGAGGTTGGGAGGATCACAGCCATCACACCCAGGAGGAAACGTCGGGTTGTGGTGGTTGGGGACTCTCTTCTGAGGGGGACGGAGGCACCCATCTGTTGCCCTGACAAGGCCTCTCCGGAGGTATGCTGCCTGCCAGGGGCCCGTATCCGAGACGTTATGGAGGGATTGTCGAGAATCATCCATCCCTCTGACTACTACCCCATGCTACTCATCCATGTGGGAACCAATGATACTGCGAGAGGTGACCCTCAGCAGATCAAAGGTGACTACAGGGCTCTGGGAGCACGGGTGAAGGAGTTCGGTGCACAGGTGGTGTTCTCCTCGATCCTTCCGGTCAAGGGTAGGGGCCCGAGCAGAGACAGATGCATCCTGGAGGTGAATGCCTGGCTGCGGACATGGTGTTACCAGGAGGGCTTTGGCTTCCTCGACCATGGGGTGCTGTTTCAGGAAGAAGGACTGCTCGGCAGAGATGGACTCCACCTATCCAGGAAGGGGAAGAGCGTATTTGGAAGCAGACTGGCTAACCTAGTGAGGAGGGCTTTAAACTAGGTTTGAAGGGGGAAGGTGACCAAAGTCCACAGGTAAGTGAAACTGAGGGAGACCTGGGGGAAGGGATGGAACTTGGGGGGTGCTGGGGCTGTAACAGCAGGAATAAAAGAGAGGGTAGTTGGAACTGGGGGGGGGAAATCAAATAATTGTTTATTTCCTAATGAAGTCACAATACCTGAGACGAGGGGGGAAGGAGGACACTGGGAGAAATTGCAAGGAGGAAGATGCGATAGGAGGGAGAATCGACAGGGCAAAGTAGGGCAATGGGCCCGGAATCTTAGGTGCCTGTACGCACATGCAAGGAGCCTGGGAAACAAGCAGGAAGAATCGGTAGTACTGGCACAGACAAGGAACTATGATGTAATTGGAATAACAGAGATGTGGTGGGATAGCTTGCATGACTGGAGCACTGCCATGGATGGATATAAATTGTTCAGGAAGGACAGGCAGGGAAGAAGGGGGGGAGGAGTAGCGCTATATGTAAAAGAGCTGTATGACTGCTCGGAGCTCCACTACGAAAGTGGAAACAAGCTGATTGAAAGTCTGTGGGTTAAGTTTAGGAGAGAATGCAACAAGGGGGATGTCGTGGTGGGTGTCTGCTATAGACCACCAGACCAGAAGGAGGAGGTGGATGAGGCATTCTATGGACAACTAACAGAAGTTTCCAGATCATCGCAGGCCCTGGTTCTTACGAGTGACTTCAATTATCCTGACACCTGCTGGGAAGGTAATACAGCAGTGCACAGGCAATCCAGGACGTTTTTGGAGAATATTGAGGACAACTTCCTCATACAAATGCTGGAGGAATGAACTAGGGGCCTTGCACCTCTAGAGTTATTGCTCACAAACAGAGAAGAATTGATCGGGGAAGTAGAAGTAAATGGCAACCTGGGCAGCAGCGACCATGAGATGGTAGAATTCAGGATCCTAATCAATGGGAGGTAGGAAAGAAGCAGAACACACACCCTGGACTTCAGAAAAGCAGATTTTGGCTCCCTTAGGAAGCTGATGGGCAGGATCCCTTGGGAGGCTGATCTGAAGGGGAGGTGTCCAAGACAGCTGGCTGTATTTTAAAGAAAGCCTGTTAAAGGCACAGGAAGATAACATTCCGATGTGCAGAAAGAACAGCAAATGTGGACGACGACCAGCGTGACTTAGCAGGGAACTCTGTGGGGAACTGAAACATAAAAGGGAAGCTTACAAGAAGTGGAAGCTTGGGCAGATGACAAGGGAGGCGTATAAAGATATTGCTCGGGACTGCAGGGATAAAATCAGAAAGGCCAAAGGACAATTGGAGTTGCAGCTAGCAAGAGGTGTGAAGGATAACAGAAAGAGGTTCTATAAGTATATCAGCAGCAAGAAAAGGATCGGGGTGGTATAGGTCCCTTACTGAATGGGGCAGGCATCCTTGTGGTGGATGATGCGGAAAAGGCTGAAGTACTCAATGCTTTTTTTACTTCAGTCTTCACAGGGAGGGCCAGCTCCCAGGCTACTACACGGGGTAACGCAGAATGGAGAAAAGAGCGGCCCTTGGTGATGGAAAGTCAGGTTAGGGAACTCTTAAAGAAATGGGATGTGCACAAGTCCATGGGGCCGGATGAACTACATCCGAGGGTGCTGAGGGAATTGGCAGAAGTGATTGCAGAGCCGCTGGCCATTATCTTTGAGAACTTGTGGCGAACGGGGGAGGTCCCAGAGGATTGGAAAAAGGCAAATATAGTACTCATCTTCAAGAAAGGAAAAAAGGAGGATCTGGGGAACTACAGACCAGTCAGCCTCCCCTCAATCCCTGGGAAAATCATGGAGCAGGTCCTCAAAGAATCCATCCTGAAACACTTGGAGGAAAATAGAGTGATCAAGGAACAGTCAACATGGATTCACCAAGGGCAAATCGTGCCTGACCAACCTGATTTCCTTCTATGATGAGATGACTGGATTTATGGATGCAGGAAGAGCCGTTGACGTGGTATACCTTGACTTTAGCAAGGCTTTTGATACGGTTTCCCACAGCATTCTCATTGGCAAGTTAAGGAAGTATGGGTTGGACGAGTGGACCTTAAGGTGGATCGAAAACTGGCTAGATCAACAGGCTCAGTGGGTAGGAATCAATGGCTCGATGTCTGGTTGGCAACCGGTAATGAGTGGAGTGCCCCAGGGGTCGGTCCTGGGGCCGGTTCTATTCAACATCTTCATTAATGATCTTGATGATGGAATAGACTGCATGCTTAGTAAGTTTGCAGATGACACCAAGTTGGGGGGAATGGTAGATACTCTGGAGGGCAGGGACAGGATCCAGGGAGACTTGGACAAATTGGAACACTGGGCCGAAAGAAACCTCATGAGGTTCAACGAAGACAAGTGCAAAGTCCTGCACTTAGGACGAAAAAATCCCATGCACTGCTACAGGCTGGGGACCGATCGGCTAAGTAGCAGCGCTGTAAAAAAGGACCTGGGGGTTATGGTGGACAGGAAGATGAATATGAGACAACAGTGTGCCTTTGTTGCCAAAAAGGCCAATGGCATATTAGGCTGCATCAGTAGGAGTATTGCCAGCAGATCGAAGGATGTGATAATTCCCCTCTATTCGACACTGGTCAGGCCGCATCTGGAATACTGTGTCCAGTTTTGGGCTCCCCACTACAGAAAGGATGTGGACAAATTAGAAAGAGTCCAGCGGAGGGCAACAAAAATGATTAGGGGGCTGGGGAACATGACTTATGAGGAGAGACTGAAGGAACTAGGCTTATTTAGTCTACAGAAGAGAAGACTGAGGGGAGATTTGATAGCAACCTTCAACTACTTGAAGGGGTGCTCCAAAGAGGAGGGAGCTAGGCTGTTCTCAATGGTAGCAGAGGACAGAACAAGGAGCAATGGTTTCAAATTACAGCTGGGGAGGTCAAGGTTGAATATTAGGAAAAACTTTCTCACTAGGAGGGTGGTGAAGCATTGGAATGGGCTATCTAGGGAGGTGGTAGAATCTCCATCTTTGGAGGTTTTTAAGGCCCGGTTAGACAAAACCCTGGCTGGGGTGATTTAGTGGGAGTGGTCCTGCTTTTTAGCAGGGGGTTGGACTAGATGACCTCGTGAGGTCCCTTCCAACCCTATTGTTCTATGATTCTATGAAAGCTGACTGATATGGCCAGACAGGATTTCCCTATATATAAAAGGAATTCTTTGGATGATGATGCAGCAGTAGGGGTTATATGTAGCCATTTGAGACTCCACAATCCCCAGTACTTGTGGGGGTAGAGGTTGACCAGGAAAACCAAACTGTTGCTATATGGTCCATCTATTGCGATTGAAATCTTAGAGGCCATTGACAGCTGGATGTAAGATAGAGAAGTCCTATGACTGCTCCATTTTCTAAACTCAGTCATCTCTCAAGTAGTCCCAGAAGGAAAAAGCCACACAGGTGACATGAAAACCACATTTTCTTCCTTCATCTTTGGGCCCTGTGCCAAGCACAGCTCAGTCAAACCCCACAGTCCAGTCCAGAAGCTTCAAGTCTGGAATACTTTCAACTCTCAGCAACCACCAGTTCAAATTCCAGAAGTGCAACTCTTATCTACATCTTTCCAGACTTGCAGTTAAAAGTGGTGGGGACTTGTGAAACATTCAGGAATAACAAACCCTATGGTGTTTGTTCTGTGTGGCCATTAAACATACCAGAGTGGTGGTCATTCCTCTTCTCTCATGGCAGTGAAGAATGCTGTAGGTCAGTTAACTGCCACTCTGTATGTATTCTGTAAAGAGCTTTTGGACTACCACAGATTCAAGGCACTCTTTTCATTTAAAAATAGAATTAAATATTCATTCTGCATCCAAGCCATATCAAGAATGAGCTTTTCATCTAGCATCATCCCACGCACTTTCAGCATGGCCCTCTACTCTGAACACTTCCTGCTACCAAGTACACATCCCCAAGAAAAGGAAGCATAGCCAAGTAGCCAATGCAGTAGTAATTTTGCTGCTAACAACATTAGTGATTTCAATTAAAATAAAGATTGTTTGTCTTTTCTCTGTTGTAAGGACCAGACATTTTCCCCGAGAATTTTCTAAGGTTGACTTCTGATCTCCCTTCCCTGAAAAAGTCTTCATTCTGTGCTAAGGTCCAGCAGAAGGCCCCCCTACAGTTCACAAGACTTGATCCTCTTGTTCAGACACCCTTTATCCATACCGCCGCCATACTTCCTAGATTCATACTATAGATCAAGACAGTACTCACATGGTTCTTCACTTGTTTAATGCACTGCAGTTTGTTTCAGTGATTCACTTGGCTGTGTTACTAAAAGAAAATATTTTCTTTTAGTTTGTTGCCCCAGGGTTGGTAAATTACACACTAAGAGGTGCATTGTAATGGACTGAGCATAGGACAAGCAATCCGGTATTCATTAGTTCCAACGATGTCTCAGACACTGAATTGTTCATATAGGCTCAGATTTTTAAAAATGGCCTCTAATTTTGAGGCACACAGCTCTCAATATCTGTGGCCAGGTTTTCAGAAGCAGTGGGCACCTGCTGCAGTATTAACACCACCACTTCCCACTTGAATATGCACCTTTTTTTCTAACATTGTTACTTTCTCATTATATTGATTTTGTTCAGAAAAATAAAGCTTATAAATTTAAAGAGTCTTGCCCTGTGGGGAAAGTTCATCACATCAGCTGAAATGTCTCTGCTAACTTTGTCCCTGAAAGTCCATACTATTTGCAAAACAATAATCCAGTATTAAGAACTTTTATCTCATCACAGTTATATGTGGACATAAGATGTGCAAATTTTTCTCTTCTTATATGTTTATGATTAAATTAGATATCATTAGGATAGGTAAACATCAAACACTTTTATCCATGGTTTAAATCAGAATATTCTCTTGACAATAAAGGAAGGAGAGTTTCTTCATGTATCTGTATGTTTTTGTTTGATTTTTTTTAAACTCCTATATAATGTTTGCACAAATAGACCCATTTAAGCTGTGTTCTGGTGCATTCATAACAACTTTTTTCCCCCTTCCTTTTTCAGGCATTAGGCCATTCCCACTCTGAGTTCTATATCTTGACATGAAAGCAGTCTAATTCTGATTCAGGAGACAAAGGATTACTTTATATACTCCCTTTTAGTGCAAAGAAAACAGGCTATCTCTACACTTCCAACTTAGATCGACTCAACGATGCTTAAGTCAACCTACACAAAGTCGCGTCCACACTGGGCACTTAATAAGTTGACTTAAGCGATGCTTGTTAAGTCAACTTAAAGCCGGTGTAGATGGGGTATAGCCCTAAGTCGACCTAATTGGACTCAGGCTGGAGAGAAGGGGAGAGCCGTGGAGGGGAAAGCCGTAGCTGGGGAGCCGGGGCTGGGGAAAGGGACTGGGAATCGGGGGCTGGGGAGCTGCGACGGGGGAGAAGGGGAGAGCCACAGCTGGGGAGAAGGGGCTGGGGAGAACCGCGGCGGGGATTGGGGGCTGGGGAGAACCGCGGCAGGGATCGGGGGCTGGGGAAAACCGCAGCAGGGATCGGGGGCTGGGGAGAAGGAAGAGATGTGGGGATTGGGCTGCGCGAGGTGCATGGGTGTGCGGTGATCTGCGTGCCACTGCACACCCACAGCTTAGAGGGAACATAGCTCCAGCCCCCACCCCACTCCTCCGTCAGCCTAGCACCTGCCAGTGTGGACGCAGGCAGTAGACTGGAGTGTTTAGTGTGGATGCTTTAAGTCGACTTAACAAGGTCGACTTAAATCAACTTAACAGAGCCTGTAGGGTAGACATAGCCACAGTGATGAAAATGAAAAAGTAAGCCATAGAATGGAGGCAGGTTTAAGGAGAATAGTAAGACACAGTCTGTGCCCCAAGGAACTTAAAATCTAAATAAAGAATAAATTAAAATAATATTTTAGGGACTCCACTATCATTCTCATGGAGTTTTCTGACAACTCTTTCCTGGGTAAAATTTAACCCAGTGCAGCGGGACACATGAGGCTCAAGCGTCACTTAAATCCCATGTTAGGCCTTTTTTGACTTCTGTATATATTGTCCTCATGTTACTTCTTGGCACATGGGTGAATTTCATTCCTTGTGATGGAATTTTTGTGATGGAGAAATGTAAGAAATGGAAGTGATCTTCCAGCTTCCAAAGCTACAGCGCTGTTCTGTTTAAAAAAAAAGTGTGAAGAGAAAATTGCTCTTAATATATTAAAAAAAGACCATGATCTTCACAATGGGTATACTATTAAAGTTTTCTATATAGGCAAATTTTATCAAAGCGAATGGTAATCTGCATATGCAATTTGAGGTACTAGAAGAAAGCAAATTCAAAATGATCTATTTTGGGAAATGCCATAATTGTTTTTAATTGCAGGGATAAAGCTTTGCACAGACAAGAAACTACTAGCAGGACATTGTCATGTGCATCGTATTCATGCCTGGGTACATCTGATCCAGATGTGGATTAGTTTCCTGAACATTCAAGGATATTGGGTTCATTACATATTTTGTCCAGATTATGAATCAACTCCAAATCCAGTTTGAAAATCTGCTTCTCAGGTTGGCCAAAGAAAAACTGCTTAAGACCCTGGCATGGTAAAGCCTCATAGGCCTCACTAGTAGAAGCCAAAAAGAAAGAAAAGAAAGAACAACAACTTCTGGAGAATTCCAATGTATTTTAAACAAATGGCTTTGACAGTAAAGTCAGCTCCAAGCAACCTTCAGCGTAGAAACCAACAGCTTACCAGAAATTTGACTGTACCAAAGATAGCTAAAAGGTCTTGTTAGTAGGTCTCTTTTCTATTTGTTCTTTTACATGTAATATTCTCTCTCTCTCTCACACATGCTCACACACATACTTATTTTTTTAAAAGGAGGCTACAGCCTCCTAAATACTACATGTTGGTTTACAGGCCTATTTAGCCCCACCATTTCCAGGTTTGGTGCCTGAAGCCATGACATATAAGTGTCATATATAAATGTTGAACTCAAGCCTAAAAACGTTTCGTCGATTCCACGTCTATAAGGGATCTTTGTGATCACCCAGCATGACCTCCTGTAGGACAGAGGCCACAGAACTTCCCTAAAATAATTCCTAGAGCAGTTCTTGATTTAAAAATAATCCGTGACGAAGAATCCACCATGACCTTGAGCAAATTGTTTCAGTGGTTAATTACTTTCACCGTTAAAAATGTATATCTTGTTGCCAGTCTGAATGTTGACTTTTGTGACCAGGTGGCTTTGAAGTGTCTCTCTAGCCAGCTGTAATTTACTGAAATAGAGAAGCTTGATCAAAACACAGGGGTGTGTGTGCAACATGATTTTGTTTGCCATCTCTACACCAACTACAGAAGCTCCTGTAGTTTTCCCCAATAAACTATAAGCATTCAGAGAGAACCTGTGAACTAAGAGATGTTTTTAAAGCAAATTCAGCTCTTTTAAAAAGCTCTTCTTCCTTTATCTCAACCCCTCTCCCCCAAGCAGACAGACCAAATGTTGGTGAAAACTGCAGTTTCCACAATCAAAAGTACAACATTTATTGTGGCTTTTATCAAAGATTTCAATTCCCCTCATCTTAAGGAAAATGACCCTTTTATTTTGTTGTGGACATAAAATTATGGCCTTCAGAAAATTGGAAGCATTTCTGTTGAGGGAAATCAATTTTCTCACTGCCATATATGATCAACATGTCACAGCCATCACCCAGATAATAATAGTAAAGTACGAGTAAAAAGGTTGGTAATACTGGCTTCAGGGGGAAAAAAAGGAAGCAAGATAACACCCTTCTTTTTCCAAACATTTTGGGGGGGTGGAGGGCAGAGGAGAGAGGAACGCAAAGGTTTTTCCCTTGATCAGAGCCTTTTAGATCAAGAACATTTTATTTTGTATATTGATAGACTAAAGTGTTGATGAAACTGCTGAGAAATTTGTTCTTCCTGGAAAATGGTAAGCACTTTATGTGTAAACCACTCTGGTTCCTTTTCAATCAGACTGTTAATGGGTGGATAATAGTAAAGAGATGCGACTGGCCAGAGCTGACCCAGGAGTCTGTTTAGGTGGAGGTAAGAGTGAGAGTACAAAAGCATCGTCTTAATTTGCAAACAAAAGGAGGCATCAAATCTGACCTTGCTTTGGGAGTGTTAATGGCTTCTACCCATCATCCCCCTGCCACTTAGCATCTTTTGTGCCCCACCTTGGGAAGCTTCCCGGCAGAAGTGTGCATTAGCAGAACTCTACACTTACAAAACCCTGGCCTAGACAAGGAAAAAACATTACAAGTGATTAAATGATCATTTGATGTACACTACAATAGACACACTACGTCACTGTATTACAGGCAAGTCCACTGATGCCATATGTACATGCTCCACATTGATCAGAACTCCCACAAATAAAGTGCCGTCATTTAGCTTTGCTAGTTCTAAAATAAAATGCTGCCAAATAAAACCAAGCTGATGTGATGAAAAAACCAGGGATTTTCAGAAGGCAGCACTGGAAATGATAAAATATGCCAACTCTACTTTTGAAGCTGGTTTAGGAAATTAAACAAGTTTGGAATGCTTCAAGGACTGGCAGTAACTTGTCTTGGGACCACTCTTTTCTAGGCAGTCAGAGAAAACAATGACCTTGATATCCGTGAAGTAACTTGAACTTTGTAAGAGTTCAAATGGAAGATAGCATTTCCACAGAATGCTTCAAAGAGCATCTATTTGCTATGACTCTGGACAAATGCTAAGGAGATGGATGCAATTTGGGGTGGGAGTGGTATATCCTATTGATTTGAATTTTACGAGCTGGTTTAATTTCCTTAGCCCTTCTAAGGTTTTGTCTTTTAATTAATCGTTACAATGTTTAGAGCTGGGAATAAATATATTTTTAAAAAATCTATGCAAATCAAAATAGGTTGAAAATAAAGAATTGAAATATACACAGTATCTAAAAACAATTTACTGTCAGTTGTATTAGATAATAAAAATGCTTTAGATTGCTTGAACATGATTTGATTATTGTCCTTCATTATATTTGGGGGGCTTAACTTGGCGCTCTGACTTAGACTAGTTTTGTCTAGATGTCAGCTATTAAAAAAAAACCACAGGCAATAATTCCTTTGACTTCATTGGGTATTTTGCCTGGGAAAGGACAGCAAATGACATTAGGCATTCATGATGGCCTTAAAGTATTTGAATCTTCATTTCTTGACTGGATAACTAATGGAGCCAATGCTTAAATTTGTTTTCTGTTAATATATGAATGATAGAAAGCAAATACGATTGGAAATAAGCTGAGCAAAAATATTTTGGTATTTCTTAGCAACTTTGGTTCTTTGCTAATTATTAGCCATTTTCATACAGTGGCTATAGTGTTTGACTATATTAAACATTCATAGAGTTTTTTAGTTCTTGCTAAGTCTGTATGTTTAACATAAAAGATATGAAGCATTTAAGCAAAATTAGATCATGCTGGTAACAAATGGATATGACACACTATTGATTATGGCAGCATAAGATTGTCTGGTGGTAGCAATTTTACAAAAAAACGTTATCAATGGTACCAACTTATCACCATTGTCTCTGACCTGCTGCATCACTGACTTTCCCACTGATATAAAATCTCGGGGAAATTCAGTTTATTTATTTATTTCAGTTTATTTCCGAAAAGAGAAAAAAATCTCAGATTTAAACTATTCAGTTTCATTGATGGGTAGTAATATTTTTGTCAGCCATTCTCGGAAGTAGTCCACTCAATGCCTGCAACAAGACTCTTCTGCAAGCCTGCCCTATTCCATATAAGGACTTCACACCACAGCAGTAACGTTCAGCTCGCTAACAGTTGTGAAACTTGCTCTTGACTTCCAAATCCCCCTGTGCACCCCTTTCCCCCCACTTTTTTTTTTTTTTTAATAAAAACACCCAAGTTTTCATTTAGGCACTTAATGAAACAACTTAAGCACATGCTGACCTTTAAGCATGTGAGTGGACTTTATTAATTAGTAACATGCCTAAAATTAAGCATACACAGCAAGTGCTTTGCAGGATTTGGAGCCTTAGGCTATGTCTACACTTGTTCAAATAAGTCGACTTTGCTAAGTCGACTTAAGAAGGTTGACTTTAAGTCGACCTTGTTAAGTCGACATAGCATGTCTACACTGTAAATTTAGGTCGACTTAAAGTCGACCTTGTCAAATCAACTTAGAGCGTCCACACTGGATGCTTAAGTCGACTTGCAGGGGCTAGGTGGACCTGGGAGTGGTGCATGGTGGGAAGGGGGGCACCCAAGAGGTGCCCCCTTCCCCAGGCACCCCTTTAAAAGTGGCAGGGAGCTCAGCATCTTCCCCATCGTACTAGGGTACATGGGGGCTGAGCGGGACAGGGGCAGGGTACAGCAGCGGGGTGGGCAGGGCTGTGTCCTGCCCTGCGGGGATGGACATGCCAGGCTCTGGCTGTGCCAGGCACCCTGAGAGAGAGGTCAGTGGGGGAGCCCTGGGGACCTTTTAGGTTGATTTAGGGCTAATCTGTGTCTACACTGGCTTAAGTCGACTTAAAACCAGGTCTTATTAAGTCAACTTAAAATTTCCTTAAGTCGACTTAAGCTGCTGCTGCTTAAGTCGACTTAAGGAAACCGTAGTGTAGACACAGAGTAAATCAAGTCGACTTAATTTACTAGTGTAGACACACCGTTAGAGCCCTAGGTTATCAAAGCCTTAACTTTAAGAAAATAAGGAGCTCCACTGAAATCAATGGGGCTACTCACACGCTTAAAGCTACATATGTGCTTAAGTGCTTTGTTGGACTGGGGCCTAGGTGGACAGATTAAAAACAAAACAAAACAATGCAGGACTGCAGAGAGACCCTTTGCAGAAACTTATGTCTGTGTAATGATTCAAGGTGAATAAATGTTAACATTTTAAAGCTTACATTGATAATTCTGAAGGTGTTGAAATACTAGAGCCATTCTGCAACTTCAAATACAATATAGTTGCATCTTTTTTAAGAAGTAGGAAATATAGCTAAAAATTTACTAACAATGTGGTAAAGACCTTTAAAACCTTCTTTAATCTTGAGCCATTATTTAGCACTTCATTCTTTTAAAAGAAATCTGTGTTATATCTGCTCAAGTACAACCTTGAAATAAAGTATTTTCAGACGTGCCCCAAAAGAATTAGCTGCTTTCATTGCAAGATGACACCTGTGTACCCATATGTCCTGAACCCTGAAGTCATACTTCTTATTCATTCAAAAATGCTTCATCTGATTTATATCAAAGTACCTGGTCCTGTCTCAACAAACTAAGTAAATGTCCAACTCAGACAGTAAACATTGTTGTCTCAAAATCTTTCATTTTGGCATGGTATCATGCATTTATCATTATGGTGTTTCATACCCATGTATCCATAAATATTTAGTTTTGGCTGTAGACAGATCTAAGTGTCATGGAAAGTTAACCTGCAAGTGAATCAGAAGAAAAACTTATCTCTGGCCTTGGAGAAAAGGAGATAAAAATGAAGGGAAAGTTTGAGTATAGTGAGGGAAACTTTTTAAACCTAAATTAAATAAATGTCCCCTAGTTAATTTTTAACTTTTCATGATAAATGTGACAGTTTGGATTAGAAAGGGGTTATCTGCTCTAACATTTCTTAACACTTCCATAATGTTATCAAGCATTAAAAGGTAACATTTACCAAACATTTACAACATATGTGATTCAGAACAAAGTGCAAACATACAGCTCTGATAACATTCAAACTGTCATTATAAAACATGACCACATAGCTCTGAAATATTTGCTTTTGGATGATACATACTTTGTCATGAAAAAATTTAGCATTTGAAATACCCATTAAATCAGAAAACCTTACTTTCTGTTAATTATCCCTAAACCCAGATGACAACCCAGATCTCTTTGCATAAAGAGAAACGCTAATGGTCCTGTATATCCTTATGTGATTATTCCTTAATTACAGATAGGACCACGCAGTAGAATAAAAGTTTGCAGGGTCAGGCATTAAGCGCTCTAGCTCCATGTCAGCAAAGATTTGCACTAGAAAATCCAGGCCAAAATCTCAGCTGTAAGTGTCTGGCAATGCCTGAGAAACAATGGCAGGAACAGGTCTATAGACCTCTAAAGACACAATTTTACTGAGGCTTGATTCTCTCTTGTTAGGTTTAGAGCAATTCCCATTGAAGTTAATGGAAGATTCTCCTGTTTTGCCAGCTGGATGTAGGAGAACCCAGATAAACTATTATGGGTACAATCATAAGACCAAGACCCCAACAGGTTTCCTTTGTACTAAGAGTAGAGCCTCTTGCACAGAGGTGGTAAGTTTAAAATCTACATCATTAAAAAATAATCGGACTACTGCATCTCTACATTGGGTAGCAACCAAGTTTCTTGCCTCTTGCTTTTAAGGCAGCCTCTGTTAGCTTTCTACATATAACCATGCCCAGATGGCTTACTCTAGGTTGAGAGCTGTCTCTAACTTATGCAGTAGTCAGAGTGGTGGCCATTCTCTTCTTCAGCCATTGCTACTGTTACTGCAACTTCTGCAGAGAGTGACTGAGATGATTGTGGGTCTGTCACTGTAGTTCAATTTAAAACAAAGAACAATTCTCATATAATGGCTGTCATAAGAGGCCACATATAATGTTCTGCTCACTTTCAAGGCAAAGTGGCAGGGGGAAAGGGAAGGGGCATGGAAAAACCTGATCTAAACAAGCCTGGACTCCGGTGAGGTTCAGATCTAGATTGCTCATTGCACCTACCCTTCTGTGTTGTGATTCAGACAATAGCAGGGACAATAGTAAATAACTGAATGAAGAGCCTTAGCTACAGGCTACAACAAATGAAAAAATATCAACCCAAGTGTTTGTTTATCTGGTGCTGAATGGCTCCCTTCCATTCAACACCTCTGGAAATTCAATCAGCTCATTGATTTGTTTTGACTCATTAAAATTACACAACTTTCCTGTTGGTTTTCAACTTCTCTTTCCACTGATTTCAAATTTTGTAATTATTCATCGTGTGGGGTGCATGGATGAAGACATGAAGGAATCTTATTCTTCATTCTTTTACATCGATGGGAAGGGTATAGGCTGGACTCAGGACCTTATATATTTGGGCAGATATAGGAACCATCATGGGGGCGTTTAATGGGCTAGGGCAGATTTCTCCACTCCCAGAGCAGCATAGACCCAGCACAAGAAGACTACCCCTATGCTACTCTTATTTGCTGGTCCTCGCATGGGGGCATGCAAGAGGTGTAACTGGGATGGGAGACATAAATCAGGAATGGTAGCAGGCATAATCATAGCCCTTAGCACTATGGGGTTTACGCTGCGACTGCTCCAGTTTACACTAAGGCCTAGTTCTCCCATAGCGGAGTAGAGCCTGGGCCTCACAAAGGTGGCAAAAAAACACCTTTGCCTACCCCCTATCTTAATTGTGCTTTCCAGCTTGAGTTTCTCAAGAGATGTAGCAAAGAATCTAGGACTATATTTTTCTCTGTCACTGGCTGATCTGTGAATAATAATAATAATATAATTTAAAATGGCGGACAATTAATTTACTTCACTTCCATTTTAATACAGCCCAACCAATTCTAGACTCCAGGAAAAGTGTTCTTCTGGGTTATGCTAAAAGCTGTAGTTGTACTCTTCAGGATATGTTGTCAGAATTCACAATGCTAGGCCAGAACCAACAAGCTATTCTGGGCTGTGTTCTGATTCCATTATAGTAGGGTAAATGAAGAATGAAGCTGCTTTATTTAGTGAAATCACTCTGGATTTACTTTGGTGTAACTGAGGTCAGAAAATGGCTATGTTTTAGGACATTGTTGTCTTATATGCCTAGCCAGATTAATTGGCACAATTATATCCTCCTTTCTTCCTTCCCCCTCTAGACAATCTATATTTCAGAGGCTTACAAGCTCTGTTGATTCAGAGCTAAACAAGTGCTGGAGGGAATGGGCTATTATGATCAGCCTAGCCTGTAAAGGTCCAAACTGTTTTGTCTTTGATATAGAAGTCACAAAAATACTCTAACCTTTCATTCACTCAGATTTACCTTCCTTCATCTGAAGGACTAGAGGCGCTTCCAGAATGGAATGGGCTGTCTCCCTTCAGTTGAGCACCAGTTAATGGAACCTGCATATGCACTTATTACTTCTCCAACCACCAGACTAGAAAACATTTGACATTCACAGTCAGAAAGTCATCTTTCAACTAGAGAATTGCTTAGCCAAAGGGGATGGCTTAGGGTCAAATTAAGCCCTGGTGTAAGAGGAAGCAACTCCACTGACTTCAGTAGGATGCTATCTACTTATACTAGGGATAAATTTGATCCCCAGACTCCATGGAAACATAGGTCCAAATCCTGACATGCAGCGATGGGTTAAGAATGGTTATGTCAATTCAGTAGCATATGAGAAGGTATATTACAAGCTTCAAGATAGGATGGGCTATTCTAACTAAATATGGCTCCTTCTTTGCTTATTGAGGTAGAAATGCAGCATAGCCGTAAGTATAAATGCTTTGGTTTGTATGAGGATAGGAATTTAAGTGGGATAAGCCTCTAATTTCTGTCTTGTAGTTATCTTAATGTTTTATACGAGTGTTCATTGAGTATGTCTGCCAGAGAGAGAGCATATTCCATCAAAAAATGATTATCTTTTCTTATTTATGTATGAAAAAAGAGTATTTTATAAAGCTGAATCAGGATTTAGACCCACCAAAACATTGCCAGCATACCACTCTTTCCTCCCATCACTCCCGGATTCTTCCTTGGCCAAAGTCTTCCAACCTCTTACTCCAGACTCTTCCTCTCTTCAGGGTTTGCTTGTAGTTCCTGTCTCCCTCCCCACCTCCATTACTCTCAAGACTCCCTTGACCAGATGAATTGAACTGCCAGATAAATAGGTAAATAAAATGTATTTATTTATTTATTAGCTCTGGCCTTGGAGTCCCTATGTTATACTGACAATAAGGAAAAAGACCAGAAGTGAAATCATTAAAAAGTTGCAGCATTATTTTGTACCTCAGCTCATGTCTTTTTAAAACAAGACTGCAAAAAAGCAATACAAGCGTACTCAAATTCACACAGTCCTATTTCAGTTAGCTACATCAAATATCATATTAAATTATTGGGGATTTTGAAATTATTATGGACAAATATGCCAGTATGGCATCACACCTATGAATGCCAACTTAAGTTAAGGACAAAAGTGAGTTAGCATTCAAAAAGACAGCCAGTGAATTATTATTTTAAGAAACTGTATATTTATCTGAAATTTTTATATTGCCACAGATGTGCATTGAACACCAAACAATGTCAATTATTGCTACATGCAGCTGTTTGTTAAGTTCTCTAGATGCTCCCGAATAATAATATACCATTAGGAGGGCTGGTTTTAAAAAAAATCTATCAATTTTTGTTGATGGAAAAAAATTCACTACATTTTTATGGCAAATGTCCTAAACAAAATAATTTTTTTTATCAGAAAACCAAAAACCTCCAAACTGTTTTTGTTTTGTTTTCTGCAGCTGTCACATGAAATTGTTTTGATTTTGAGACATAACTTTTCAGTTGTCTCCCCTCCCCCCCCAACCCCCAAAAAGAGCTTTCTAGTATTCTTGGTTTGTTTGTAGGATTTTTTTTTCCACAGAATTTTCATTTCCAACCAGCTCTAGTCATTACATACTCACCTTATTGGTTTGTGATGTCATTATTTAATATATAAATATCAGCCACCATATCACCACAAGTTTTTTGATTTTGTATTTTGATAATGTCTTGGTTATGTCATTTTTTTTCTGTTCTATTTTCTGTCATTCAAACATTTGATCCAGTATCCTGCAACCCGCTTTATTAACGAAGAAGCTACGAATGGAGACAGCTCTGTTGGCCTTCTCAAAAATGACTTTTTAAAGACTAATTCAGGAAAAATGTGTTTTCCCCACTTGTTTCCTTCTAATTTCTCTTGTCCTTTGTGTTAAAGATAATCATTTCCTTCCACAAGACTTGGGGGGTGGGGGGGAATTAATGCATTTTATTTTTCCATTTCCATTTTTACAATATTTTATCTAATCTAAGAAAAGAGATCAGCATTTTAGCTTAAAAAGAGAGAACAGTAAATTAACAATAATACTAGAATTTCCCTTTTTATTTCCTTTCTGCTATAGATTACTGTCACAGGAGGAAAAAAAAAAATCAACACTAGCATCAATCCTCTCCCATTTATGCTTTCAGGAACAAAGGCTGTTGGATAGTAGAGTGCAAAGACAACATTCCAGTATTAGAAATCTCCCAAACCAAAAGTTTTATTTTGAACATGTGTGTCCCAGATTTATGTAGTAAGAAAGTCCCTAAGTGATGTTATTTGGCAATTATACCTAATGCAAAAAGATATTGCAGATCATTGATTCTCGCAAATCTCCTTTCCTCTGAAGAAGACTTACTCGCTTATGAATGAAGATGCTTATACTTTCATCTTGCAATCCTATGAATTTATCCTTGCCATTTAGTCCCAGAAACATTTGAATTGGATGCTCCAAAGATGCAGGAAGGAAGCCTGATCCTGTGAGCATTATTTGGCAAGGTGCTAACTCCTACTTAAGTTGTCTCTGTGATTTCTATGGGATTATTAATGGGAATAAGGATTACTTATGTAAAATTTGCAGAATGAAATTAATAATGGGTCCAATCCTGTACAGCATCACTCAGATGAGTAAGACTTACTCACATGAGTAACCTCATTGACTTCAATTAAACTATTGACATGACCTTATGAGAGTAAGTCTTGTGAGACTGTGCCATATGGAACTAAACAGTTTATTAATATTAAAAAAGCTGGTAGATTTAAGATCTTCTTATTTTATGGAGCATTGACTTCTGCAAAACTTGACCTTAAATTCAAATTTATTTGATCTTAAACGCAGGAGATTTCATCTACCTTCCAGGCAAATACACTCAATGTGTTAAATACCGGTAAATACAGTTAAGTTCTCCATTGTCTAGGAATGGGACATGGCACAGATTTTCTGTAAAGACCAGAGTCTCCCTGAGCAGCAGAGGATTTAAAAAGGTCAGTACTAGTAATAATCAGCTGAAACCAAGGTTTCCCTGAAAACTGAAAGGGGCTGTGTGTTCCCACTAGGTCCTAAAACCCCTCATTTGACACAATGAGTGAAATTGAATGTTATTACACGAAACAAGGTTTCATAATTTATTTCTTAGTGTTGTTGCTGTTAGCCACAGATTAAATAACTTTTTGCAATTAATAGTAAACTACTTTGTGTGCTGTTTTTATTGAAACATCAGAACTGTGATGAGACTCCTCAAATTATTATTATTTATTTTAAACACGAGCATGGTGACAGAAGGAAACCATCCATGCTTCAGCCTATCAACTGAGTGGGGTTAGGAAGACACTTTTTCTATTGAATGCTTATTTCATAATTGTCCTCTACAAGGTTTTTGCATTTTCTTCTAAAACATCTCATATTGGCCCCCATCAGAGAGAGGACTACATGAATGATAATTGTCACTAGTGTAACCTGTTATGCAGCTCCTATGAATTTGTTCAGGTTCTCCTATATTTTGGGGAGGAAGATGAACATAAGTTCTCTCCAAGCAACAGATTGTATATTGAATGCCAAGAATTAGTTGAAAGGCGTTGTGGGGGGAGGAGGGAGGGGAGGGAGAAGCAGAGGAACAACAACAAAGTGTTCATGGCAGGAGGCTTGATGAAAGCTTTAGGGAACAAATCCTGATATGTTTACTTTATTTTCTTTTTAATGGGATGTCAGTTCTGGAGAATAAACAGCCCTTCCTACATCCAGTAGCATAAGCACTTATTGGTCTAGATGAAGTACAGAAAAGAAATATTATATACTGTGCACCATAAGTCATCACCATAGCTCTTCAGGTAAACTACCAAGGTATTTCTATTGCTGAGCTTTCACTGTGCAACTCTGTGGAACACAAATTGGTAAGCTGAGTGCCAGCTGATCATAGTCACTGGAGCGGTCCAGAGTTAACACTCAACATCTTAATCTCTGCTTGTGATAGCTTATTTGATAAAAGAGTTTCTGACACCACAACAGCAGCAGCTCTTCCCTTGGAAATTATCCAGTTACAAAACACATCTATAGCAGATGCATTATACAGTGCAATATGGGCAAGGTATTTGGGGGGATCCAGAAGGCTTACATGATTTTTATAGGGATGGGTATTCTGATATATGTATTTGGGGAATCTAAAACTGGGAGGCATTTCTGTAAAATTCTCTTAACAGGTCGGAGACATTTGATAGGGCTGTGGGGGAGTCAAGGCTCATGTTCTCCAAGCTTTGGCGAGCCATGGGAAAGAATCCCCATTCCTCTGTGCTGCTCCTCTGGCCTTCCTTCCCATGCTCTTAGCCTTCCCCACCCCAATTATTAAGCTTTGGTGGCCCCTTTTCCCTCAATCTCCTGGGTTTCACTAAGTCTCATAATATTCTCAGGATAATTAAATACTAAACTATGTCTCCCATAGTTCACTGTCAGTTTCGATAGTGACTAAAGTTTCAAGTTGATGCCCCAGATGCAGCATTTCCTGTTAGCGATAATAAACCTCTGTCTCTTTCTATCAAGCTGCAATGTGTGTACAGCAAAGTGCAGCCCCTAAACTCCGTGTGCCCCATAGACTCATAGACTCTAAGGTCAGAAAGGACCAGTGTGATCATGTAGTCTGGCCTCCTGCACAATGCAGGCCACGAAACCTCACGCACCCATTCCTGGAACAAACCTCTAACCTATGATTGAGTTATTAAAGTCCTCAATTCATGATTTAAAGACTTTAAAGTACAGAGAATCCATGAGCAAGTGAGCCAGGCCCTATGCTACATACCCAGCACCTATATACCCAGCAATGTTCAGAACATTGGTTTGTGGGGACAGAGCCACAAGTCCCTGTCTTTGTGCTTGGGAATAAGCCTGTGGGCAAGTCAGCCTTCTGACTGCACCGAGGACTCTGAACCAATTTGTCAGCTCACATAATTCAGCGCAGTCCCACTGACTTGCTTTACACTGATTTACCCCAACTCTGGCCCTGTGTTTCATAATGTCCCAGTGAGTCTAGTAGATGTGAAAGTCATCTTGCAAACAAACAAAAACAACCATCCCGCAGCTAAATAACTCCCTGTATTCTACTTTTTCAGGATATAATATAGTCCCAGATTGCAATTTTTTCCACTGTTATCCATGGTATCCACTTTGGAGCAGATGCTTTATTCTTTTTAAACAAAATATTAATAGCAGAATTTATATTTTTTAAGCAGCTATGCAGCTACCCCAGAGTTATTTCTAAAGACCGTTTCTACTCAGGCATGATTTTTCATGAATATGCATTAATGACAATTTAATTGCACATCCATAGCATCATTGAATACTGAAATATTTGTATAAGGCAATAAGTGCTAAGGAAGACATTGAATTTCAGTTTGCTATTAATTTTAGTGCACTATTTATAAGCAGCATATAGATTTCAACTTTTCCCCTGACACTGACACTGTTGAAAGAACCGCTTGATCTATTAAATTTTTTGAGTAGCTCTTTAAATTATAAATAGTGCTCAGTTGTTTATTTCAAGTGCTTTCAGTACTCCAAATGTGGTTTAATTGTATTTGAAAACTGCCAAATATCAATGGAGATCAATCCTATCCCATTGATCTGTTTATGCAGTTAAACATGTAGAATATCAGATTCAAGCTCTAACATATTTAAATACTCCTCTATTGATCAACTACTGCCATGATCTAGCTCAGATGATGGTATAGATGATTACAGAAAACTGCCTGCCTTGTTTTGTTCAACCAATATCTCTTGTGTTTCAAAAGGTCTTAACAATTTATAGCCAAACTGATTCCTAGTGCAAAACATTGGATACTAGACAAGCAAGCATGTGAAACTGCTTTTCTAAGACACAAAATTCTCACACGGAAACTTGCACTAAGGTCATTTGGCCTGAAAAGCTGCAAAGACCGAATGAGTACAAAACACAAAGGCTAAATTAAAATCCTGCCCTTTGGTGACAGTCAGGGGTGCTAGAAGAGTATGGGTTATAGAGGGAGAGTGGAGAACTTCACTCCACAAAAAAAGTCACACTCAAGAATCCAGTGGGAGTTTTGTCTCACTAACATACCAAGGCAAGTCCTGTGAAAGAGGGTGTCTACAGATCCCCCACTTCCACTGGCCTCTCATAGTAAAGTATTGGACTATTCCACCAAACAGGAGCAAAATACCAGAGCTTACAATAATGCAACATCATTGTTTTGGGCTATTATATAATTGTAATCTACTGCATAATACTCAGTCTAGTGTATTTATTTTATAAGGCCTGACAGCAAATCAGGATGCACTTATGTCCAGCTCAGAAAACCCATAAAAGTGACTCATGATTTCTCATGACTCATGAGCCCATAAAAGTGGTTCATGCTGTTTCTAGTGTATTGGTTTAATCAGAGCTAGCATGGGTATACCTCCTCCAGCTGGAATGTAGCCATAAAATTGTTCAGGGATCAGATTACAAGAGAACAGCGCCAATAGTGGCAACTCTGAATATCCTTTAAAACTATGATGGGAATAGGCAGGCCTAGCGGTTGGCGGAGAGTGGTCAGGCTGAGTGATTGGAACTGGAATCAGGAACCCAGGGCGCAATGAAAGAGGCATCCTGCTCCATGAATAGAGAGTGACTGCAGATGCTTAAAGAAAGTGAAAGTAAAATTGCAGCACTGAGATGGTGAGTACCCTACTCATGAATCTAGAAAAAGGGTAACATGTGCCTCACTGCTTATGAGAAACGGATGAGTTTGGTAGCTATGTCAAGCACAGGCCTCCTATATAAAAAAACTAGAATAGTTTGTAAAAGGCAACATCGGGGATGAGAAAAAGGGGGTAGTATCATTGGATACATCCACACTGGAGCCTTAGGTCGACTTAAGGATGGTTAAGTTGACCTAAAGACTGCCGTGTCCACATTGGGCACTTAAGTCGACTTAATCACTTCCTTAGGTCGACTTAATAGCACCACTTCTTACGACTGACAATGTTTAAGTCAACCTTATTAAGTCAACTTAATCCAATGTAGATGGGGAGTGCCCTTAAATCGACCTAATTGGCCTCCAGGCCCCGGTGCAATGTGGGACACACAATGCACCACTCCTCCATCAACCTAGCACCTGCCAGTGTGGATGCTGGCAGTCAACTGGAGTTTTCAGTGTGGGCTCTTTAAGTCGACTTAACAAGGTTGACCTTAAATCAACCTTGTTAAGTTGACTTAACAGAGCCTCCAGTGTAGATGTACCCAAAGAGTATAATAAGGGCTAAACCCCATACCTTTCTGCACAGCCTAAGGAGATAAAATGTTTGCTGTGATTGTGGAAATTCTACAACATCAGCTAACCCCCAAACCCCTGATGATTGCAGTGTTTCTGCTTTTAGAGATGAAATAAAAAAGATAACAAAACAATTCCTGAATATGGGACTGGATTAAGGATATTAATAGAGCATTACCAGTTTGGAGAGAGTTTAAATGATGCTGTAAGGAACCAGTTACTGTGTCATGGTATGCAAAATGAAGCAATTCAAATAAGATTCGTTACTGAGGCTGACTTGACTCTACAGGTATACTAGAAATCGATGTTTTAATAGAGACTGTTACTAAAGATGCCAAAGAATTGCAGCAGCATCATGAAATCTGTGCGACAAGTAAACTGGGGATCAAGCAGGGAGCACAGCAAGGACGACACTCAAAGGTGGTGTGCTTTTGTTATGGGAAACAGCCTCACAATGCAAATAATTGTTTACTCAGGGGCAAATACTGTAGAAACTGTGAGGAATTGGGGTGCAGGACATTGCGAAAAGAAAAGAAAAGAAAAGAAAGAAAAATCACAACCACTGCCTTACAAGGCAATACCAGAGACCCTCAGATTTATCAGTTGGCAAATGGTAACCTGGAGTCCACTGAGGATGCTGCAACATCTCTATAATAAATTAAGTTTATTGTTTATTATATAATAAATTCATTTATTGTCTTCTAAATTACACATTGCTTGGATTCCTTTACAAATGGACGAAGTAAGACTTATAATGGAGTTGATCTAGGATCCGCTGTTTCTGTAATTTTATGGCTGGATTTGCAAAGAGTACCTAAGAAGGCAAAGTTACAGAAAACCTTGCTTCTCAGAGCATAGGGAAAATTCTTGCTCCCCTCAATGCTTTAAGTCAATGCATAATTGTAAATACAATATTCTAAACCTCTGTGTTGTGAAATGAGGGGGGTCATGTATTACTTGGCAAAGAATGAAAGAGATTCTATTGAACGGCAAAGCATAAAATGTCTGCAGACTTCAAAACAAAATGATGAATTCAAGCAAAAACTAAAATTAGTAGAACTTATAGACTAGTCAATTGATATCTTTCAGAATGGCATCAGACCCACGAAAGCAAAAATGGTTCTTGAAAAGAAAACAATTTCTAAATTTTGCAAAACTCCTTCAGTACCTTTTGCAATTCACCCAAAGGTCGAGGCAGAACGTCAGCACTTACATGACTCTGGAGTTGTATCCAAGGTTAACTGGAGTAAATGGAGCACTCTGGTAGAGTCAACAATGAAAAAGAATGATGCTCTCTGAGTATGGGCTTAAAGCAAATAAAGAGAAGTGGGAGTTTTTCCAAGTTTCAGTTAGATATTGTGGCCATATCATTGACAAAGATGTTGGGCATAAATCAGAAGGAAAAGTTAAAGATATCCTTAAAGCACCTGACCCACATAACATCTCACAGTTATGCTACTTTCTGGGGATGATCAGTTATGACCATAGGAACCTATCTAGCATAGCAATACAATGTTACATCCTCTGAATGGTTACACAACAGATGCATGGAGCAAAGTTTTTGACGAGGCCAAGAAACTAATGTAATCTGCAAGGGCCCTTACACAAGACAATGCATCTTTGTCTGTAACGTTAATCTATGACACTTCCCTGTATAAAACAAGAGCAGTAATTTCACATGCAATGGAAAATCAGACTGAAAGGCCTATTGCTTCGGCTTCTTACTTTCGCAGAACATAACTATGCTTAAACTGGTAGAGGAACATTGCATTTACTCTGGGGAGATAAGTTTTACCAATATCTCAATGGAAAATTATTTACTCTGACTATAGATAATCAAATGCTAGTTTAAGCTTTTAGTCCAAATAAAGGAACACTAGCAATGGCCACAGCACGGTTACAAAGATGGACAATATTCTTTGACACTACTGAGTTAAGAAAACAAAACCAAACAGCCAACTTGGAAATGCACATTGCACCTAACACCTGGCAATGAAAATGGCAGGTAAGGAACTGGAGACAGCTGATATATTTGGCATGGCACAAATTAAACCCTTGCCAGGACAAATGCATGTTACAATGTGAAACAAAAAATGCTTCAGTGCTAGTTGAAATGCTTGGCATTTTGATAAGTGGATGGACTCATGCCCACAAACAACCATGTCCAGGTTTTGTGGTTTTTGTTTTGCTTGAAAAGAACAGTTAAGTGTATATCAAGGTTGTTTAATGTGTGGTAAGAACAGTGATTCCTACAAAACATAGGTCCCAAGTACTAGAAGAATTACTGGGAGGCCATTTGGGAATCTTAAAACGGGAAGTCCTGGTCAGGAGTTTTGTGTGGTGGCCAAGGAGTGATACACGTGTAGGGGAAATAGGAAAACAATGTCATGGTTATTAACATATACAACACATACTTCATTTCATCCTTGGCAATTGCCAACTACCCTGTGGCAGCAAATCCTTGTAGAGTAGATTATCCCAGAGCCTGCATGGGATGTATGTTTTGGTTGCAGTAGATTCTCATTCTAAATGGCCTGAAGTATTCTGTATAAATTCAATTAGTTAGGCACAGAGGTTGGAAGTGTTAAAGCTCATCTTCCAGGACAGGAATTTCAGAACCATCTATAAGTGACAACCTCTGTTCACCTCTGAAATGTTCAATTGTTTGTCTAAGCAAATCATAACAAATAGATCACCTCAACTCCTTACCATCCTGCCACAGAAGGCATAGTGGACAGATTTGTTTTCTGACATTCTAGCAGGCAAATTATTCTCCAATTCCAGATAATGGCAATTTCCAACAGAAAATTGCAAATTTTCTATCAGATTACATAAATGAAGTATATGCTACTACAAATTAGGTACCAGCAATGGGACATACTTTAAGGTCTAACATGGTCCTGGACTTGTTAAAGGCTGCTCTTCGGAGGAACGTTCAAAAGAACAGTGTGACCCAATGACCACAAATAGTCACACCTGGCTGCACAGTTTTTTCTCTCTAAGAAAAAGGTAAGAAACACTTGAGATAAGTTGTGGAGATCTGGAGTTATTACATTGCAGATTGGTCTCATCCTTATTTGGGAGAAATAGCACTCAACATATCAGGGAGAAGATACATAAGACAATTTTTGAGCACAAGTCACAAGGACCTAACTCCAGCAGCGACACTTCTCGAAGACATCACCTCTACAGTACAGCCGCAGACGGAGATTTGAGATAGCAACAGTGAGCCTGTCCTTGTTTCTACTACAAGTGATGCACAGTATAGAGCAAGAAGTTGCTCATGTAGATACACCAGAAAGTGTATTAAGTATTAATTTCTACCTCTGAGAGGAGGCTTGTAGAAAATGGGGGTAAATGCCTATCAATGCATAGATTTTGAGGGGTTTTGTGTTTGTTGCCATGTTTGCCTGGGAGTTTACCAACCTCATAATGGGTTGGCCCTGCCAAATGTTGGCCCAGTTCAACCTAATATTCTGCTACAAGCTTTGATTACTATCCCCAAAATTATACACATTTTCATTTAATAGAATAAACCTCCACATATTTAGGGTATTCATCCATGTTTTGATGAAAGGCTTATGTAAGTAAAGATGTATTGAATCATTATGACAATGGAAATTGTGTAAGCATACAAAAAGAAAAATCTTACAATGTGCTGCATATGTGTATGTAAAAGGTTGAGTTTTATGATGTCATACTATTACTTGAGAATGAATGTGTGATGGTATAAGAAGTTTTTATTGTAATGTGCAAACACAGACGGAAGAAAGGTATGCATCCACTCTTAATGCTGACATTTTCTGATTTCTGGAAGTGTAATCATGCAACCTTAATGTTTTTTCTTAATGCATGAAATATGCGGCAGTTGTATATGAAGGCCCTTATCAAAGCCCCTCTGAAATCAGTGTGTTTCCTTTCACCTCAGTGGACTTTGGATTATGCCCATTGTAAATGAATAGCATGTTCACATTTTTATAAATAGTTCTGATTGCATTTTAAAATATTTTACAAAGTTTAATGTCTCATACACATCCATCACAGTGGAACTTTCTTGGATTTATCTGCCATACAATTCCAAATTGGATATTCAGTTTATGCCTCTTAGAATATCCAATAGCGACTTCAGAGTTATTACCATTTCTTCAGCGTCCACTCTATGCCTCATCTCTAGTTTAAAAGCACCAAGAAGCTTCTTGAGAGAGGAAAAATTACATTTAAGCACTTAATATAATTTTTCCCTTACTTTTACAGGAGTGGCTGATAGCATCTGACTCTGATATCCTATTTATCTAGGTACTGATACAGTTACCATCTCTATAGTATGTGAGCATCTCACAAACATTAATTAACTTATCCTCACAAAACTCATATGAGGTAAGGAAATTTTATTATCCCCCAATTTACAAGAGGAACTGAGATGCAAAGAGATTTTCATGACTTGTCCAAGGTCAATTAGGAAGTCTGTAGACGAGCTGGGAATCAACTCAGATCTCCTGAATCCTAGAGTTCCAGGGGAGCCATGTTAGCCTAGTTCAGCAAAAGGAACAAGAAGTCCTTTGGCACTTTTAAAGACTAACAAATGTATTTATCACATGAGTTTTCATGGGAGAAAATCCCACTTCGTCATGACGGATGAAGTGGGATTTTCTCCCACGAAAGCTCATGCGATAAAGAAATTTGTTAGTCTTTAAAAGTGACACAGGACTCCTTGTTTGTTTTGCTGAATCCTAGAGCAATGGTTTAGCAATGGAATCACCTTTATAAACTGTTCTGATGCTCTTTACATTTAAGCAACTTCTCATTTTAATTTTATTTTTCAATTTCTCCATGACTGCTTAGAAGAATATCTGTACATACTTGCTTTATGCACATAGTTTATGAACAGCTAATCTCAAGAATAATAGCTACCTTTCTTAGGTTAAATTCCAAAGGGGTAGCCATGTTAGTCTATTGTAGAAAGACAACAGAGTCCTGTGGCCCTTTTAAAGACTAACAGATTTATTTATTCATGCGATAAATACATTTGTTAGTCTTTAAAAGTGCCACAGGACTCTGTTGTCTTTCTTAGGTTAGGCAGTGTCTTCTATCAAAATATTTATATCAATTCTAGTTTTTACATAGGAAAAGAGCATCCAATACTTGCAACCTTCCGCATCTATTTTCTTTTTAAGAAGTATAATATTCTGTGTTGGAAAGGCTCAAAAGCTGTTCATGAGATGTCACTTTTGATTCCTCTGTTTCTTGCTCCAAATAACATAAGAGTACAGAGATTATTTTATTCTCAGCTGTAAAATGTCTGTTTGACATAATGGTCAGATCTGAGACTTGTCCCACAGTCATCACGTAATTGGGTCTTTTAACTGTTCTTAAAGAGGCTGTGATCATTGCTATTCTCTTCAGATTGTGGTGTCAATTAGGAATAATCAAAATACTTTCTGTAGCTGCCCTAGCTATTCATGGAAAGTCTCCCCATATAAATGCACTCCCAAACCTATCCTGTTTACTATTCATTATCATTGTATAAATTAATTTAGTGCTGACAGTGTGCCTGGTGCTGCACAAAACACAAACAAAAGACATTCCCTTGCCCAAAGAGCTTATCTTTTTGAAGGACTGCCAGGGAAAGACAGGCAGTATAGACAAATCCAGAGAAGAGGGTAACACAAACCCCTAACCTGCAGCAGAATCCATCAGCATGAAGAATTGCTTCCTGCCAGAATCCCACTGCAAAAACATATCAGAACTTCCCCAGAATTCAGGGCTGATCAGTTTGGCATGTTATAGACATAGACCTGAGTTGGAGAGACCTTATTTGGATCTGTATCCAGTCCTAACCTTCCCTAAGTTCAGGAGGCTTCAGATCAGGTATCCTGTTTTGCTCCCATCCAATAAGATAGAAGAGCTAATGCTGTAGATTAGAACAAGCAAGAACAGTTCTTTTCAGCTACAGACTCCATTAACATTTGTAGAGCACTCTGAAGATAACAATTAAATATGCTTTACAATGTGTTCCCCTTGGCAGAGGACCCAATCCACTTTTATAACGATTACATCACGTTCACTTTGGCAGTGTTACGGGCTGTTTCCCTCACCATATTTTCTCTCTCTCCTTACCGTTTTTATTGGTCATTTATATTGTATCTTGAAGCCTCAATTAGAATCCAAGTCTCATTGTATTAGGTGCTGCAGAGGTATTTAGAGTGATGTATAAACACTGCTTACCACCCACACTCCATCTGTATGTATTCCATACGTTTATGTATTTACATGTACACCTTAATATCTGCATTCATGTGCACACACTCACAAATACATATCATAGGAGAAGAGACAGCAAAAAAGAATGTGAATATGTCATGAAGTCAAATAGACTAATACTTAACATCACAGATGTGGCTTCAGGTGTCCCAAAGATGTCAGTGAAGTACAGAGAGAAGTGAATTAGATTAGTCCAAACCCTAAAAATCATGAGCATTCTTTGTCTCGTTTTATTTTCTGTAAACTCTAATCTATGGAGATCTCATCTTTGGCTGCGATTTTTTAACCAGCCCCAGTAAGATAAGCAGGGTTAAGACTGGTCTGGGTTCACACCAGAACTGAAAAGGACCTGTAGCAGTGAAACTGGTGAGCAGTGAAACTGGTGTAATGATCTAGCTTGCAGCATGTGATGGTGGGAGGGACTGAACCTTTTGGGTGAGATGATGCCACTTAATGCCACTGAAGAGCCCATGGCACTATTCACAAGAGCATTTCAAGTGGATTTCACTCCATTGTCATGTCTCCTAAAAACGCCAGTGAATCATGGCAGTGAAGAATACTGAATTTCACCACACAGCTCTATTCCAGTGGAGTGTCAAGCACTTCGGGGTTCTTACAAATGCAATGCACTATATATAAATGTCAGGTATTGTTATACACCACTTAGGAGAAATGTTTCCACTTACTCCTCTGGATTTACTATGAACATGTACAGATCATAGTCATTGCCAGTAATTGCAGTAAGACCCACAACTCAAAGGCTGCAGTCTCTGTAGTTTGTTCTATATTCTGCTTTTTCCTTCCCTCTAATGAGGTCACATACTGAGAAGTGGGAGGAATTTTTTGGCAATACAGTTATGGAGAAATAGCTGCTTTTTACATTGTATGTAAAGGGGCAACTCCCAGAGTTATTTACATGGCTTCGTACTGGTACAGTCTAAGATTACAGAGCACATAGCAGCCAAGAATAAGCTGCTTTTGTAATGCTTTTTCAAAATAATGTAATAAAGCCAACTCTTTCTAGAGAAAAAAATCCTTTAAAAATAATTTGCTTTATATATCATTACATATTGGCTTGCATGTTGATTAGTTTGAATAGATTTCATTCAGTTAGTTGTGTGCTTTCCTATAATACTTGTGTTATATTTCTATTAATAGTCCTTATTAAGTTAAAACTCCCCTTTACTCTAACTATACTTGGGTAAAATCACTTTACTCTGCATTGTCCATAGCATAACAGATCTGAACATTGCCCATCATAGACTAAAATGGAAGTGTAAACATGCAGACTATTTTGTCAGATGGATTAGTAATTTCAGGCTGCTTGTGTTCTCCCCTATGGCTCTGATTGCTTACAGTGCTAGTCCAGCAAATCAAACTAGTTTTATAAAACCAGAAAAATTACATTCTAGATGATCATCTCAACTCTATGAGCATAGACTCCTGACTCCTCCCTCCTCCACCCCTGCCTTGTCTGGTGGGCTCCCACATAGGTACTCTTACAGACTTTTTGCCTTCCTGCTGGGGTATTTGATTGGCCCACAGTTTCCATTCCTGCCTCATTATCTTCTCCTGAACACCTGAGCAAGGAGAGGGCGTGGCCAGACTGGAATTAATCCCTTTATTGCTGCTGACTAGGAAGTGCCCGAGTCCTTCATAGAGAGTTTAGCCCAGGTGAAGGCATGGTAAGGATTAGGCCAAGAATAAAAAAATTATAATCTGGGAATTCTGGCTGATTAGTCTAGGGATCCACAAAAGCACTTAGATGTTGCAAGGATTGGTGTTATAGCACCTGCCAGGCCCTCTAGTGAAGTGCACTACCCTGAGTTAGGCACCCTATATGTTAAGGAGAGGTAGGTGCCTAAGATGGCATGCTAATAGGGAGCATAGTTGGTCTTAATTATGGGGCAGGGTGGGCAAGTGCCCCAGACCCCACACTGGGGGAAAGCCCCATGCTAGCTAGCTAGATGACTGGCTGGGGGAGGTGGGGGGACTGGTGGTGAGGCTGGGGGGTAGGCACAGAACAGGGAGAGGTGCTGGGGGGGAGTGCAGGCAGTGAGAACTGGGGTCAGGCATTGGAGTGACCACTGGTGAGGCTGGGGGAGCAGGCCCAGCCCAGGGAGAGGCTCAGGGGGCTGCTGGTCAGACCAGGGGAGCAGGTGTGGCACAGAGGGTGCTGCTTGTTGTGAGACCTGGGAGGAGGAATGGGAGAGGGAGGTTTCTTACGGTGAGACCTGGAAGTGAGGGCAAAAGTCAAGATTGGGAACTTTTGCACAGGGCCCTAGATTCACTAAGACCACCCTGAGAGAGGGCCAGCTAAATTAGTAAAGAGAAGGCCAAGGAGGAAAGTGGATCTAAGCTCTAGCAGTCAAAAGGAGTTATGGTCTAAGTCTGAGCCCACCTGCACTTGGGATTCACAGCTATGCACTCTCTTCTGAAGTAAAGCAATCTTTTTTTGCAAGTAGCCCAGGAAGAACCTTAAGCCCAGTAGCTAAAGCACACTCTGGAGATGCAGGAAACCTGATGTTTTATTTCCTTTTTTCTGTGCAAAAGGGATTTGAACTCAGGTTTCTCACGGCTCAGCTGCATGCTCTACCCACTAGATTACAGAATCATTTTCTCAGCTTCCCCCCTGCATATTTAGTTATTTAATACCCCAGGGAGAAGCTTCAACAGGAAAGACTGAGATACCCCAGAATACCCTATAGTTCACTGGTTAGTGTACTCACCTGTGAGACAGGAAACCTAAGATCCAATCCCTTCTCTTTAGCAGCCAGAGAGGAGAATTGAATATATCCTAGGCAAGTACCTAACTGCTAACCTAGATGTTATAAAGGGAGCAACTGCCAGCCATTCTGTGTGGTGTTAGGTATACCCCCAAAATACCTACCAAATCCAGCCCTGATCTGTGGGCAAATGGAAGTACTGATGGGACTTTAACAGTGGGTGCACCTCCAAGGCTAAGTGGTCACTGAACAGGAGTTTTGAGGATCTCAGTAGCACCTGAGATTGTCCCCCAAAGTCAATGGGAGTGGAAGATATTCAGTGCCTCATAGGAGGTACTCAGCACCTTGCAAAAAATGGTTGTACCCTATGCAGATAGTCAGATGCCATTCCTTCTAGACTAGTAGGTCTTAAAAATTATATGTGCCACCCTACATTATGACTCTACCACATGATCTCAGATTGAACATTGATGTCTCAGTAAGTTGGTCCTTTTTAATATAGTTATTCCTGGAATGGCTACTGTTTCTAAAGTAGTTTACATCTGTTTTATTTTTGCCTTATTTGTAACTGTGATGGGGTGTCTATCCCACATGGGAACACAAGGGGTTAAGGTGATCAGGGAGCCCAATTAACTCCACAGGGTGCATCTGGTTGAGCCAGGAAGCAGAGAAAGAAGTGATTGCAAGTAGGTCCACCTGTGTCGGAACAGGCAGGGCCTATAAAGCCAGGTAGAAGTTTTACCCTAGCTCTTTTTGTGTGCGTGTGTGGGGGGGTGTATGTGAGCAAGCAAAAGGAAGTTCAGAATGAACATGTTGAGCTAAACAGGCCTTTTTTGGTCATATATGGTCAAAACAATCAGAAAGGAAAGAAAGATTAAAGAGAAATAACAGAACCAGGAAAAAAGAAAACTTGAGATTTATGCTTAATTTTAGGAATAGTCTAAAAAGATAGTAATGTACAGTGCTGAATGCGTCACTGAACTCAAAGAGAATAAGTAAGGAGCTAACGGTAACAATGTCGGCTTTGGAAAGAAGAAGAGCAGTTTCCATGTTTTGATCAGAGCAAGCCCCAAAATGCAACGACTGAAGCATATACAGTTTATGAGGTGACTGGGGAGATGAGAACAGCACTTCAAGAACTTAGCTACAAAAGGGACTGTTAAAGTTGCATGTACAACATCTCATAACAAGCATGGGTACTATACAAACCATAGACATGTCATGTCTTTTGAATGTAAATGCTTGGCATTATTTAGTTGCACAAACACAAACAGTTCAAGATGATCATTCATCAGTTTATTATCCATATATGACAGGTAATGGATCAACCTAAATTTTCCCAGGAATTTCTTTATGAAAATGACCAAAGAACCTCTGTAATTTAATCACTTGTCACTGTAATTGGCTGACTGCCTGTTAATTGCTTGCCCAGCTCCCAAATTGTCAGACCAAAAGACCACCTAGTGATTCATTGGGCTGTCACTCCCTATAACTAAAGCAACAAATATAAGAAACAGTTGCTGGAATAAATCTTCACGTGCGATATTGTGTCTCCCTTCTTGCAGGACACAATCCATTAAAACTATTCAGCAGCTTCTTAAAGAACTCCATCTTCGTTGTGGCAGATCTCAAGTTCCAAAAGTGCAGTTATACTGTAAGACACTCTAAAAATGACTCCATATTGTTGTTTTTCAGTGTCTCCATCTTGTATTTTCTTAAGTAAATATGTGGCTTTTCTAATTTTGGCCTATGAATTCTATTTATCTCTGGTATTTAGATGGTCTCCTTTACTGTGGCATCCAAGCCCTTCACAATCTTTAATGTATGTAGTCTCATGATAGCCTTACTGATTAAGACATGCCCCCCCTCCCAGAGGTCCATCTCCCCAAGAGGAAAGAGCTAGGTGAATTCTCCCATTGATCTACTATTGTCTACACTAGGAGTTAGTCAGTTTCACTGCATTGCTTAGGGGGATGAAATATTTATCACGGCAGAAGGCACCATTTTTTTTCTTGGCCATTTCCATGACCATCACCACATAGTGAATACCTTCAGAGGGGTAGCCATCTTTGTTTATTGCAGCAAAACACACAAGCAGTCCTGTGGCACTCTTAAAGACTAACACATTTATACATTGCAAGAGCTTTCGTGGGCACAATGCCACTTCATCAGATGCATGAAATAGAAACTGTAGTATGTTAGGTGGGGGTGAGTGTGTGTGTATACACAAAAAGAGAAGGATGGGTCACAGGGTCACTTCTAACAGTTCCAGAAGGATAGTCTATTAGTCTATCTCAGCAAAGAAAGCAAGTTGTTTTGGTTCAAACAGTGTGGAATAGCAATAGTAGAGAAGGTGGGAATGTTAATTGATGGGAAATTGTGTAACTAGCATTTTTTTTTTTTTTTTACAGAATGCCTGATTAGATTGAAATGTTCCCCTAGTTTTCTTAATGTTACCGTTCTTGATGTCTGATTTGTGTCCATTTATTCTTTTGCGTAGAGACAGTCCAGTTTGGCCAAAGTATATAGCAGAGGGGAATTGCTGGCACATGATAGCATATATTACATTGGTAGATGTGCAGGCGAATGAGCCCCTGATGGAGTGACTGATTAGGTTAGGTTTATGATGGTGTCACTTGAGTAGATATGTGGGCAGAATTGGCAGCGGGGGCTGTTGCAGGGATAAGTACCTGGCTTAGTGTTCCTGTTGTATGGTGTGTAATTGCTGGTGAGTATTTGCTGAAGGTTGGGGGGCTGTCTGTAAGTGAAGACTGACCTACCTCTCAAGTGAGTGAGTGAGGGATCATCTTCCAGAATAGGTTGTAGAGCCTTGATGATGTGTTGGAGGGAACAGTGAATATTATTCATTTTGTTGGACTTATGTATGAGCGTATGCAGGTATCCAGAAAATTCATTATAAACTTGATAATTGTTTTTTTGTTATAACCTTCTCTCTGGATGACAGCCTGCTTGGAGAATGGACAATCTACTACTTGCATGCTGAAATGGCAACAGAGTCTCCAACAACATTTATCAGTTATCTCCTATTTTCCAGTTGAGTAAGCTGTGTAAATGTAACTGGCCAGATTAACTTTGGTGCCAAACTTCCACTCTGGGTAGAAGAGTAGGGGGCACCAAAAAACTAGATACGGCTTCCTGAGTCTATGTCCAGCCCTTAGAGCAGCACCATGCCTGGCCTAACCTGCACTACTGTCCAAAAGAATATCAATTGGCAGAGGATAAGAGGTAAGAGCACAGTGGGATACAGCGATGCCTCATCACTGTTCCCTGCAAGGGCCTGTATGCCATTTAGCTATGTTGGTTCTATGAAGAATCCCCCGCCCCCCTCACACACCAAGGGAATCCCTTCCAGAACAAATAGGGCCATATTCTGTCCATTTTACTTTGCCATGAACATGCAGCTAAGCAGATGTGCACTTGTCAACCTTAGAAAGCTCCACAGTGCAGAGGGGTGCCACCCTGAGAGAGCTCCAGGAAGGATTGTGCCCCAGGAAGCAGCCCAGTGCGTCAGGGGGCTCCAAGGGCATCACCCCAAACCTAATCCCCAGTTTTGTCGATGACTTCATTTTATGGAGCCTCTTTCACTACTTTTAATGAATTAATTAACTGAACAGTGGTAACGTCTAGGAGCCTCCATTGTGCTAGGTGCTGTACCAATGCAGAACAAGCATGGTTCCTGTGCCAAAGAGATTACCATCGAAGTCACTGCCAGTATGATCTCTGCTACTTCTATTACTGATAACCGTTGTGAGCCTGTGCAACGGGATCTCTTCTCTCCTTGGGCATTAGGCCTTCCTGCTACTCCAGCTGTTGTTGAACTTGCAGCATTGAGGGAATCAGCACATACAGTATACAGCAGTGTGGACTTCTACACAGTACACCCATGTAAGTCAGCTCGCCAAATAACCACCCTCCCTCTCCACCCTTTCAAAAAAATCTTTTTCCATTCTAAGGAACTAGAAGGGAATTGCTTTCCTGAGTTAGCTCGTTCCACTGCTCTTGTATCAGTAACTGCTTCTCCCTTTTTATTCAGCATGCCCTGAAAACGCACCCACAAACCTTGCTGAAGTTTCAGCTCATGCTGCAAAGAGACAGAGGCTGTCACATGTTTAGTTTCACTGCTTCACTTTTCAATCCTCTGTGCTCAGATCCAAAGTAAGTGTGAGACAGCAGACAGTTCTACCCTCTACCAAGTTAATCAGACATGGGACCCTCACACTGGATTTGCAGGATAATTTATACCATTTTCTATAAAGTACTAAGCTTAGCAGAACCCATGGTGCAAAATCCCACACTGTGCACCCAGTTATCTTTCTCTGCCCATCTTCCTCATCTTTATCCTGGACAGTGACCTACATAACCAATAGCCTCCTGCTTCCCAACCCTTACCATTTCACGGTCACCCCAAAGGAAAATAAAATCAGGGAATTCCCTGTTAAATCTCAAACCTGCTTCAATCACCCAGAAAAACAATCTTGTGCATAAAAGCTACTGGCAATTTAATGACTATAAACCAAGTATAAAAAAAAGCACAGAGAACAAAATGTGACATTTATATTCATATTAATAGACATAAACTGTCAAACTGTAGAAAGCCTTTTCATATGCTGCTTAGAGGTTTATGCAAACATGTGGATAGTTAATCTTAAAATGATCAGCCCCTTATGTCATGACAGCAAATATTCTTGAAGAGTGTGTTGTGGAAGGAAGCTTCACTAAAAGCTGATGTGAATTTCAAGGCTTGAGTGTTGCTGCCATCTATATGGCAGGAAGACTATAAACCTAAACAAAAACCAGATGCATAGCATTTACTGGGGAGACCTGCAGAGAGTAGGCTTGTCAAATTGTATATGTTAGAGCTATGAAAATAAATTATGTGCTTTTTACTCTCTTGATACTGTAAAGGGAAATCCACAATGACATTTAGTACAAAGAGCAACTTACCAAAATCCCTAGGGTTCAAAAGTCTGCACATAATCTTGCAAGGTTTGAGGGATAAAAGGAAAATAGTCAATTATATTTTATTCAGGGTGTTTTTAATATTTTTGCTGCTGAGTTGTAATAGGAAATCCACCCGTACAGCATTTGAAAAAGGCTCAGCCTTATTTTGCATGGAACAGAAATAATGGACACAGTCAGGCTTAAATGTATTTACCATTGAGATGCTATCTTGCTTGGTTGTTTCCAATAGAATTTTTCCCCAAGGAGGGTACAGCTGAGTCCACTCCTAATTCTGCATGGTCATTAGTGTAAACTCAGCCAGTACAACAATTTCTGCTTCAGGTAAGTTTCTTAAAGGTACACATGAAAAACCAGAGTTATGGTTGAAAAGTTTTATTCTCTTCAGACAATAATGTAATTGTATTTACAACCTCATGCTGAAATCTTTCCACAAATGTTAGTAAACTATCATCAGAAGTAATATTTAAGAAACTACACTGCTTCCTCTAGACAAACTCTGTTGTCCGTATCTCTTGGCTGTTACATCTGCACTACTATAGCACTAATGTGTAAAATAATAATGGGAGGACATCTGAACTTACACACACTTGGTCTTTTTTTGTTTGGTTTTTTTTTTAGGCATACCTGGGTGATTAAAAGGCATCCAGACACCATTTGGAAATACACTCAAGACAATTAATGTACCTAATAAAAAAAAAGTTAATGCATTTCCTTGCAGACACGTGCAATTATAATTAGCACAAAATGAATGAACAATGGCACGTGTGAGCATGTGCCAAACACTGATAGGCACTGCAGAAAGCTTTTCAAAGTGTTAGCAGTATTGGCAGTCTGCTGGTGTGCAGTACTTTGGAGAATTAAAAGCAAGCAATCAAAGATGTTGCACAAATGTAATTGTTACTACAACACTACAGGATATTGTGGACAATGCCAAGTCCTTGATCTATGCAACATACTTTGACACAGCATAGCTTTTTGAAAAAGAGAGGCTACTGTTTTGGCAGAGATAGTGGGATCTAATTTGCAGCCTTTACATTGAGGAAGAGGATGAGGCGAGCAGGTCTACTCCAGGGCAGTAATAGTTACAGAATTCAGAACTGGATCCTTAGACAGGGGTGTGACTGGGCAGCATAGAAAAATAGGAGGATCCCACAGTAAAAGGTGTATTAATATGACACATGAATATGGCTGCAATACTCAGATAAGCTGCCAAGATGATGCATTTTACATAAGAAATGTTATTAAAAAGATCATGGCTTAAGTAATGCCTCTGACATCATCACTACTCACAGAAGCAAACTATCAAGACCTGGGTTCGGCTTGCGGAAATAAGACAGCCACTAAGACTAGAAGGGTAAAGGCAAGAACGGGGTCCGTGCTCTCACAAACAACTGGATTACTGTCTGCCATCTGTCAAAAACTTCATGTTACATGTTTTCCCAAGTATAATTATAATGTTTTCCATTCTCACTGTCTGCATTTCTGCATTTATCATAAACACTGAGAGGCAGATTCATTTTGGATTTATGTCAGCTGACTGCATGGGTCATATCCTGTTTTCAGTTACAGCTGTGAAAATTGGAAATAAAGTCTAGTAAGGTCAGTGAAGTTAATCTAGAATAAGTGAGAGCAGAATGTGGCCCACATTGCTTAAGATACATACAAGATTCAAGACAGGATCCAGAGAAAAGAATGTAGGAATATGAGCTACCTATTTGCCTTGTGAATTCATATTGAAATTTCTCATTTTGAGGAATATGCACAGCACCTCTATACGGTGCATCATTTCAGCAGGGAATGCTAGATTAATGACAGTTTTCTACAGATTTCATACTGGTATCTACATGTACACACACAAAAAAGTTCCTGGAGATATCCGTATTAGTCTGTCTGCGGAACACTTACCTAAAATGCAATCACACACATTAATTTTTATTTTGGTGTTTGTTTAAATGCTTATTTTAATTTAAATCCAGGCAAACGTTGATGTGCAAGTTATTTAGTCTTCCCCTATATTGAAATGTCATCATTAATAAACATAATTTAGTAACAAGATAAAGAACATTTAAATTTGAAGATTTAAATTAATGTTACATCAAATGTAATATTTACCAGATAGACATTTTGTCATTATTAGTAAAATTCACTTAAAAAATATTCTGATAAATCAATGTCTTGAGACTGGGAGTCATTGGTTCTGTTAGTGGAAAAACATCTCAAGAAGAAATCGTTTAAGGTTATACATGTTAACAAAAATCTAGACTATATTCAATCAATGTGAATTTACTGAAGGGCTGGCATTCTACATTGGAACCAGTCATTGAGAAAAGCAAAGCAGATGATATGAAAGATATTTCTGAAAATTAATTGGAAAGATATATAGTGATAAATAATATAAGCATGATATTTCTCATATAAAAACATAGTAAATAACAGTTGTTGTCCTATTAAAAAAAAAAAGTCCTGTATTTTCAGTTCCTCTGTTGTACTTGACCACCTTCTAGTTCCATTAAATGAGCATGCTTATCTAACAGACCTTGCAGGAACACACCTTGGACATCCAAGGATGCTGTTTCATCTCATCTGGAAAACAAATATATTAATTTGATTTTGTAATATTCTGTGGCGTGATTAAGAGGCACAGCTTCACTTGTTTAAGAGTTCATTAGCAATCACTTTATAAAATGATAAAAGCCCTCAACACTATTTGTAGTGAAATAAAGCTGTGCATCAACATTACCCTAGTATTCAAGCACACCACAACTCACAACCACAAAATATTTTTCCCCCTTGAAGTGCGGACTTCACACAAAGCAACATGAAAACCAAATCAGTTCAAGAGAGTATACACATCTCCCCAAAGCAATTCAACACAGATTTCTTTATATATGTAAAATTTCCTGTTTTGGAAGAAGCCAGATAATCAGAGGTTCTCAAACACTTTTGGCTGGGACTCCCTGTGAAAATATTTCAGGCTGTGATGACTCCTCTCTTAAAAAAAAGTGGACCCCCCCATGCTGTTCTATACCTCTCCTCCCCGATGCCATACCTACTTCTGCACTACTGCTGGGGGCGGCACTGCCTTCAGAGCACCCACTGGGCAACTGCTGCCCTCCAGCCATCTAGCTCTAAAGGGCTCTGGCTGTCAACCATGCACGGGGCTGAAAGCCACAGCCATGTCATGTGTGGGGGCTGACAGCTCATGAACTCACCCCCAATAACCATGCGACTCCCTGTGGGGTCCCAACCCCCAATTTGGGAGCCCCTGTGTTAAATGCTAACAGATTATTTGCATTTTCTCTTCATTTCACTTGCAGAATGCATGCATGCATTCTCTCAACTGGATTTATTTTACCATAATGGGAAATAAGAGTAACTGTGATTTATATTGTTCAGGTATTTTGTCTTAGCAATGTCATAATTTATCGAGTCATCCAGAAATGGGTCTCAATCAATCTAATTTTTAGATGCATGTGTTTTCCTAGCTGATGTAGTATAGCCTAAACTTAAAATATTGCTTGTATTAGGTATTTTATAAGCCATTGTTTAAGTGGATGCAACATACTCGAAGAAGAGGGAGGGAGAGAGAATGGAAAAAGCAGATTTTTTTTTTTCTAGTCCTAACAATTACAGATAAAAAATTCAGGAGATAGATATCTACTTATTAGTGAATTAAATAGTATAAATTTATATAGATATGAGCCATTTTTTTCATACCACACTATGCAGTCCTCTTGATTTACTCTCTGATTCATGTGAAAAAAAATTAATAAAATAGTGACTTCTGACACTGAATGCTGAATGGCATATGGTGTGTTTTAATTGATGCTATCATACAGTTACTATGATGATATGCTTATCAAGCTTTATTTAATGCAGAGCATGAGCAATATGTGTTATCTGTGGTTATGAGTAATGGGGTGTCCAGACATACTTTCTGCTGCAAACATCATCATCACTGATCTCCAACATTCCTTTCCTGAATCTGTCCTTGTTTACTGTTGCCTAATTTTTGCTGTGATATTGGTACTTGAGCCAGAAAAAGAAAAAGGCCTTGATTTTTTTTTTCATAAGGTGCTCCACAGTTGTGAAATTTAACGAAAAAAATCTGGATTTGAGTATCAAGTTCCAACAAACGGGATATTGATCTATACATATATGTGGTACTGCATTGATCTACATAACATACTCTCCCGTGTATGTAACTCAATGGTGTTAATCAGGGTGACAACAACCCACCTTGTAGCCACACAGTCACACTTACAGTGCTGCATATCCATGGCTCTCAGGTGCCCTTGGCCAAGTAGAAGCTTTCCTTTTTGATTCATTTTCCTATTCTTAGTGCTGTCTCTCACAGATGACATCTCAGGGAGGGCCACAGATTGTTTTCCCCCACATTTGTGCTCAGGATTTTCTGGGACAAGAAACTAAGCAAGGCTGTGAAATTATAGGGATTTTTCTCTAGTGTCTGAAATACAAGCATGATTTTATTCTGTCTAGGCTGCTCAGAGAATGAGGAGCAAAATATTTACAAGCAAGGTTTTCAGTGTGAAGGGCCAGAGGGATTTACGCTGTACAAATGAATGCTGTAAGCTTAACCACAGAGGCACTGACAGACTTTTGAAGGCCAAAACATAAAGCTCCACTCTCCTTTGAACAGGAATAACCCATTGTCAAGGGGAAATTTTACCACCAGTAAAGGTGCCTAGAGGGTTGGGCCGAGGTGTGACATGTTGCCTTTCTCCTGGGCATTCCCCTTTCTCAGGATAGCTCTGCCCTATGGTGGTCTTTCCTTTTAGCAACTGAGTCTTTAGGTACACATTCCAGTTCACCCCATTCAGGGACACATCAAGAGTTCAATAATATGGAAGTCTTCAGAAATCAGCAAGGGCTTCAGGGCTTCCCCCGAGATAGGGTCTTGGGGTCTGGACCCTGGAACTTTCAGAATCTTCCCCAACTACATTCCCTGCTGAGGGACAGACATCTATCATTGTCCCCTCTTTAGGAGACAGTAGAGGAGCCTGGACCCACCCTATCCACAAGGCTCCAATGGTAGGTTGCTAAGCCCTGTGTCTTGTGCTATGCAGCTGCCTCTCTGAATCAGTTCCTACCAGTACCTCTTCCTCTCACAGGATAAACTAAATAACTGACCACAAAAATCAAGTTTCTGACCTTCAGAAATCACCAGTCCTGTCTTTGCGGGCTTGGTTAGGTCAGGATCACCAGGCCTCAAGCAGCAGAAACACTTGTGGACTTCCCAGGAATTCAGAGTGCTGGTTGGCTACCTTCTGTGTGCCTGGCGTGAGCTACTCTGCTTCTCATTTTAACCTCTTTCTCTAGCTTGTGCAGGCCATGAGGATGTGGTGGGGCCAGGCTGTCTGGTTCCCGAGGAGCTCCTTAACCCCGTTTTCTCCAGTGACAGGTTTGTATATCCCATCACACCTAGGGGAGAAAATGCTCTCCTAGTTTCAGCCTCCATCTTCTTACTTATTCTTCCATTGGAGGAACATGATGTGTCCCCATTACGGACAGAAAGACCTGCTCTACCTGCTTAGCTGATGAATGAATGTGGTAAGATCTGTGCCAGGAAGTCCAAAGGAGGCAAGGGCCATATATATCAGTGCTCACTGCCTATATTCTTCCACCTAGGAGGCGACTATCTTGGCTTAACAGAGAAAATTCTGGCAAGTGTAAACACAAAAAGAGGTTTACAAGAGGTGGAAGTTTGTACAGATGACTAGGGAGGAGTATAGAAATATTGCTCAAGCATGCAGGGGTGAAATCAGAAGGCCAAAGCACAATTAGAGCTGCAACTAGCAAGGGATGTGAAGAGTAAACAGAAGGGTTTCTATGGATACATTAGCAACAAGAAGGTGGTCAGGGAAAATGTGGGTCTCTTATTCAATGGCCTGGGCCGTCTCTTGGAGGTAGCGGGACCCAGGGCCAATCTGCCTGGAGGGCTGGTCCACTCTGTCCCCAGGAACCTCGGTGGCTGCCCCAGGGACCCTGGTTGCATCTGGCAACCTGAGGCCACCCGCCACCAGGAACTGGCCCTGGCCCAGACCAACCGGCAGCAGGAACGGGGGTGGGGTAGGCTGGCCCCAAGGCTGGGTTCATCTCTCCTGCTCCGCCCCTGGGCCGGCTGGTCCACCCTGGGGGTGGGGCAGGCCAGCCCAGAGGCCAGGCTCTGCCCTTCCCCTCTGCTCTGCCTTGCCTTCGGCAGGAACCCGAAGGCGGCGGGAACCCGAAGGCAGCAGGGCCGGGGGAGTGAGCGGGCTGCACAGTCTGCAGTGGAGGGGCAGCACAGGGCCCTCGAAACCGCGGGGCTAAGGGTGATCACCCCGCTCACACCCCCCAAGGGATGGCCCTGTCAGGGGGGGGGGGGGCAACCTAATTATAGGTGATGTAGAAAAAGCTGAACTACTTGATGATTTTTTTTGCCATAGTCTTCACAGACAAGGCCAGCTCCCAGACTACTGCACTAGGCAGCAGAGTATGGGGTAAATGTGAGTAGTATTCAGTGGTGAAAGAACAGGTTAAGAACAAGCACAAGTCTATGGGGCCAGATGCAATGCACCCAAGGCTTCAGAGAGAATTTGATGGATGTGACTGCAGAGCCATCGGACATTTCTTGAAAATTTGTGGCGAATTGGGGAGGTCCTGGATGACTGGAAAAAGGCAAATATAGAGCCCATCTTCAATGAAAAGAAGGATGATCTGGGGAATGACAAACCTCACTTCAGTCCCCAGAAAAGTCATGGAACAAGTCCTCAAGGAATCCATTTTAAAGTACTTAAAGAAGAGGAAGGTGATCAGAACAGTCAGCATGAATTCATCAAGGGCAAGTCATGCGTGACCACCTTGATTGCCTTCTACAATAAGAGGAATGGTACCGTGGAAGTGGGGAAAGTGATGGGTATGATGTACTTCCTGCATTTAGTACAGAAGAACCCCATGGACTGCTGCAGGCTGGGGACCAACTGGCTAAGCAACAGTTCTGTAGAAAAGGACCTGGCGGTTACAGTGACAAGAAGCCGGTTATGAGTCAACTGTGTGCTCTTGTTGACAAGCAAGTTAATAGCATATTGGGCTTCAGTCATAGGATCATTGCTAACAGTTCAAGGGAAGTGATTCCCCTCTATTTGGCATTTGTGAGGCCACATCTGGACTCCTGTGTCCGGTTTTCCCACTATAGAAAGGATGTGGACAAACTGGAGAGAGTCCAGCAAAGGGCAATGGAAATGATGAGGGGGCTGAAGTGCATGACTTATGAGAGACTGAGGAAAGAGATATCTTAGTCTGCAGAAGAGAAGTGGGAAATTTGATAACAGCCTTCAACCACCTGAAGGGTAGGGAGTCCAAAGAGAATAGAGCTAGGCTGCTTTCAGTGGTGGCAGATAACAGAACAAAGAGCAATGGTCTCAAGTTCCAATGGGGAAGGTCTATGTTGGATATTAGGAAAAACTTTTTCACTAGGAAAGTGGTGAAGCACTAGAATGGGTTACCTAGGGAGGTGGCAGAATCTCCAGCCTTAGAGGTTTTTAAGGCCCAACTTGACAAAGCCTTGGCTGGGATGATTTAGTTGGGCCTTCCAACCTGGAAGATGTGGCAGGTAACATTTACCTCCCAGGACCATGATGCAATATTTGTAAAGTGTTTTGAAATGCCTAGACAACCAGTTTTATAAACACGAAGTGTTGGTGTGATCTGACTGTTGTTCCAGGTCCGAGCAAGGACAAGTTTGAAGAGCCATGGCTTTGCATGTTAGACAGTAGTAGTCCTCAGCACGTGGGGGAAATGGCAGTAACAAACCTAGTATTAGGCACCTGGGATAGAAGAAGCCCAGCATTTTCTTTGTGTGAGCCAATATGAAATGAGCCACTATCTCAGATCATGCAAGAGAGCAACTAAAATCCAGTTTGTCCAGGCAAGAAACCCCAGTCTCCAACCCATAACCTGTGTCTGGTGCAGGTGAAAAATACTGACTAATGAATTAAACAAGAGGAAAGAGCAGGGTGAGGGGTTCCAATACTTGCCAGAGACTAGTCACACCATATTATGGACACTGAAAATCACAAGTAAATCCCAGATTAGTTTCTTGGTTTGTCTAGTGGATTTCTGTTACTCACTTGGGCATATGCCCTTTTCTATGATTGCTTGAGGCCAAAACTGCAAGAGTGGGAGGGAGTGTATGTGTGTGGAACATGAGGAAGGGTAAAACCAAAACAATTGAAACTGTATAAGATTCTGGAGAATTAAAATCCACTTTGAAGATCACTCAATCTATTATCAGGATCAACATAAAACAAATGGCAGTATCCGTAAACTGCACGGGTTCCAATAAAAGTTATAACAGAGTACCTTTCCAAGAATACTTACAGAGCTCCTTGAAGATGTACTGTAATACTTTCACCCTCCCCCATCAAAGAGATGGTAAAAGTCAATAGACTCATTAACAGTTTTTCCGCAGGAAATGCACATGTGACAAAGTATTGTAAGCAAAGTGCAAGTTACTCCGCAAACATATATGAGTCACTTTTAAATAACTGCTTAGGTGGAGCCTCTAAGTTTTCCTAGCCATTGAATGCAGGAGCCACAGATTCTGAAGCTGTAGATTTCACCATGCCAAATGCTGACATCCTTCATGCTCTCAAATGGTAAAATATGCTACAAAGTAAAAACGTGACAAAGACTAAAGAAAATAGCAGCCAACTAAATGTTACTACTTTTTTAATGTTTGCCTACAAAAAAAGTAAGTTGTAAGCTTCAAGCATTCTATCACTAAAATCTTCCTTTTCAAACAAACGCTTCTGTCAGAAGTGTCTTAATTTCTTATCACAGAATTTCATCCACACACGGAGCAATAAATAATTCATGTTGCTGGCTCTTTGTTGTGTGTCCCTGAACTGCACAGAGCTGGAAGGCTGACAGCTGTGTCAGGACAAGCACCAAAGATCTGACATGACAAGTGACTAACAAGTTTCTTTGAGTCTATAGTGAAAGAAGACAATGGCACAAAGTGCAAAAACGAAATCCTGAAACAAAATGAAACTGTTTCTTTCTCTTTACCTAAGTGTTTGCTATGAGCTTATTTCCGACCCATAACCTCTGGTCATTTTATAGTACTGCCCAGCCCCCTTTACTCCTCACATTCGCCTGGCCATTTACGCCTGTCCACGGATCAATATGAGCAATTCTTGGAGAAATACGATGTCTCCATGACAACCAAGCCACAAATTCTCAGTGGAAAGCAGTGAGACCAGTAGTAAAATCTCCAGAGACTTTCAGACCTACAAGGCAAGATGTCTTAAAATGCAGGAATGGACAGAGAGAAAAGCCAGAGTAATTCATTGTTTATTACCAGTTTAATGATCTCAGATGGTCAGAATGAAACTCAGTTTTTAAGTTTAGATTCTTTATATACACATATTTTTTCCCAATCAATATTCACCTCTGGACAGTCTTGCATCCTTTTCTTTATTTCACAGACACATATGGTATGCAGATCTATATATTCTATACTCCCAACCAATGGCATGCACATTTTGTCACCCCAAACAACTTGAAGGTTAAAATTAAAACCTTTAGATAGAGGGAGCCCTAAATTAATTCTCATCTGTACCAGTTATGATTGTTAACCTTAATTTAATTCTTTGTATCTTCTGTCCACCGCAGACCAAAAAAATAAAAAATAAAAATGAGGCTACACATTTGTTAACTATAACAGTTCTAGAAGGGTTTATGGACAGTTCCCGAAGAGTGTAACCCTTAAGGTATGGTACCATAAATGGTTTGATATAGCTGAAGTATGGACTTAAACTTATCTCCTTACTATGGTACCTATTATTTTTAAATACCATGCAGCATTTTGCTGTAAATTAGTGAAACCAAGCCAAAGTGGCTTGAAAATACACATAGATTTACAGTTCACTGATTTTAATTATTCTAAAATATCCCATTGCTCATTTCTGTGCAAAAGATGAAAAGGAAATGTACTTCAAATCAGGTACATGACAGGAGTTCAACTCCCAAGGAATCCTGAAAGAGTGGAGTGCACTGAAATATAATCCCATAGCCATGGTTCCTATTTGGGTTCTGAGATGACTTAGGGGACCTGACATGGATTTCAGACTGCACCCTTTCACTGAAAATTAAATCTCAGCCGCGCTCCTTGGGGAAGGATCAGGGGACTGTTGGCAGCTGCCCCCTGTCAGTGCAGGCTGCAAGATTTGGAAATCTCTTAACTAAGCTGACAGGCCACAGAGAGGATGAATCAAAAATATGATACACGGATCAGCACACAAAGATGCAAGAGGGTACACAGAAACCAGATAAAGCAGGAAAGGAAAATATCAGGTGAAAAAAAGATGTTTAACTCTTTCACTAGTGGATATCATATGCATGTTACGCAGTGAATGTGGGCCAGACCAGAACCACACCTTGCTCACCATTTTTATTTAATCACACACTGGTTTTAATCAGCCATAATTAGATGCACTTTAAATTTAATTGCACTCCCTTCAGATTCAGTTAATAAGCTTCTCCTCCACCCATGCATAGACAGAGAAATAAGCAACAAGACAAATCACACAGTCACTACAAGGGGATGCACCTTATATACGTTATTGTAATTAATCATTTCAATATTAAAAATCATTGAAACAAGTACGGTGAATTGATCTGAAAAAGGAATCGGGGTATAACACTGTCACTTTGCTTTTCTTCAGAGCTACAGCATTTGAACGGCTGCTTTATATTCAGCTATAGTAGGTACAGTCTTTCTAATTTTTCATAATCTTACTCTACCTTCAAAGGGTCAGACACCGTACATATATTAACTCAGCAGTTTAGTCCAAAACTAATTATAATGAACTAGTTGTGTCAGTTTTCTTTTTGGTCATGAAGTCTATGTCCTTTCCAGGACCTGAATGCTTGATGAAAGAGGAAAGGATAACAGCTCCACACAATGACCCCTGGAGGTGGCCATTAACTTGACATTGTAGCTGCTAAAAACGAAACTGCATTAAAATGTGCTTTTTTAATACGCCCAAAAGCTGTGAGATATACTTGGTGACTATCTTCAAAGGTCTCTTACCTGGACTCTCAGAGTCTTCCAAGACACAACTGTCAGGCATATACTCAACTCCTTGGAAGTTTACTGAGTTTGGGCAGCTGTCATGCTTGACCACACCGACTGCAACTAAAAAGAAGGAAAAATAGGGAGGAAACTTGTGATATATTTACAGATAAAACACTTCCTTTCTTTGTTGTAGTTCTTTCAAAGCTGAGGTCACACTTTGCAAACACAAACAATTAAAAATAAAATGGAACTTCAGATATTTATTGGGTGGCACATCATAGTTGAAAACTCTATAGATGTGACTTCTTGGTGGGGGAAGAAGTTTGAGGCATCAGCTTAAATGTGACTGATCCCTTTGTAGTGACAAATTTATTCTTTTTCCTTGCATAAACCTGAAACAAATGGAGTAAATTAGTAGCCCAACAAAATGCTCCCTTTGCTCCACCAAAAAGAGCGGTAAATGGAATAAACAATAAATTAGGAGGTCTTGCAAATATTAGAGCCACACACCAGGAAATGGAGTTATTTTATTTTGGTCTATATTAATTAAAAAAAAGTGCTACACAAAGAAACCTGAAATGTGACATTTACATATTACAATATTTATGTATTCACAGCATAAAAAGCAGTGAATTGTAGTTTGGAGATTATCTAAGTAGGAAAACATGTCTTTTTTTATCTAGCTGGTGAATATTCATGATTCTGAAGATAAAATCTACCTTCAATGAGATCTTCATTTTAAAATTTATTTATATGCGATTCACGCTGCATATTAAAATAGACCTAATAAAAGTTATCTTATACAACAAATAAGCAAGAACTCAGCTCTCACAGTTGTCTTTCTCACAGCATGTACATGTTTCTATATCATCTCTCTGTCCCAAGCCTTTGCTGACCAGAAAACATACATTACATTGATAAGGTTAATTACATAGTTAATGGGAAACTGTTGCGCATTATTTCACAGAACACACACAGTTAATGCTTGATCTAAGTCCCCCTGAAGTCCTCACATCTTAACTATACAACTAACTTGGGTCCCAATCCTGCAAACTGATCAAAGCAGTTGCACCTGCACCTTCACCCTCTCCCCCCCAAAATAGGGGCTCTGCACAGATGCCCTTAGGATAAGGGTTGTGGTCATGACTGCATCTCAGTAACCTTTTGCTGAATTTTGCAAGGTGAGCATGTAATATAGGAAGGGAGTTCACTCCAGTTCAACTGCAACTGACAATCCTCAACATTGAAGCAATCAAGTTTCTGTTAATTTTAAAATAAATCAATCCACAGGAGATACACGGACCCAATTTTTTTCCCTTTGTTTGTACAACACCTAGCATAATGGGGTTCTGGTTCCTGAATGGGGCTCCTAATTGCAGCAAGGATACAAATAAGTAATAATAATAATAATGCTCATACTGACACCCTGCATTTTCCATCAGATTATAACTTTTGGCCCCAATCCTGAATGAGCTCTATTAGTGTGGACCCATCCACTTGGAGCCTAACTGAAGCCAAAAATGTTCTAGAACCAACTGCAGAATTAGGGCCTTACATAAATAAACCCTAATACTAATAATGAAATATGTGATCATAATATAACACTTTTCACCTGAACCCCGCCGCCCAACTTTCTCTATAAACTGAACTGAATGTCTGGGGCCATGCCAAGACAGCAACCAGCCAGCACACAGCAACTTGCAAAATGAAGGGACCAAGGGCACCAAGAAAATGTCTAATCTTACAAAAGGTTTTGTGGAGTCATTAACAGCCACACAAAGAAGAACTTTGTTTTTCTAGATGCCATCTGAAAATGCCAACTCACTAAACTGCATGGAACTCAATGTACCTATATCGGATATTAAAGAAAGGACTGCACCAACTCTGAAGGGGAAGAAGAGTCAAAAATGAATTGTTCATACAATGTCTTGTACAGGTAGAACAGAGGTAATTTGCAGGGGGTGAAATTCACCCTATACTGAGATGACCACTACAAGTTTGTGCATCATCTCAGTCTCACTTAAGGGCTCAAACCGAAGGGCATATAGGCCCTTTGCTAGCCCTCTGAATAGGTCTAAGTGCCAACTGTCAAATGTTCATGAGAACAAAGAGCACTTGGAATGGATATTCAAAATAGTAAATTGGAGTGATGTACAAACTATTAAACCATTGTGAACTCACACAAAGATTTACAGAGATTATTCTTTGCAGTATTCAACCTACATGACAATATTAAATTGACTTTGTTCATGTTGTCATGCAGTCACCACAGTAATTAAATCACTTGTGCGTGTCTACATTTTTAGCTCCTTGTGTCGGCAATGCATATCCTCACCAGGAGTGCTTGTATCAATTGTACTGTCTGTGTGGGGCATTGTGAGATGGTGTTTGAAAGCCAGGAACACTCAGTGTAAGCAATGCAGTGCCTACACGGACTGTAACAACCTAACTACATTGACATGAACTCTATGCCTCTCATGGAGATGGAGTTAAGTTGGCATAGTGAGGCAGTCACATCAGCAAGAGCAAAAGTTTAGTGTAGAGATGTAGTTAGGGTGATGTAAGCTGCATTGTGTCGATCTAACTCTGCAGTGTAGACAGACAAATCCTGAATAAGTTTCCCAGACCCGAAAAAGAGCTTGGTACCAGCTTGAAAGCTTGTATCTTTCACCAACAGCAATTTGTCTATTAAAAGATATTACTGCACCTTTCTTGTCTCTCTAATATCCTGGGACTGACATGGCTACAACACTGAATACAGAGATTAAGTTGTTGGTTATATACGTGTGAATCTGAAAGTTAGAGCTGCTGAGAAGTACAGCAGTAGGGAAGCTTCAAATACAGACTATTGTGGTGACAAGGGACTCTCTCTCAGCAACTACTTCCCAGCAGAGAAAGAAAATTATTCCCCCTCAAAAAAATGTGTCAGTGACTATTAATACTGGTCCATCCTCAAATCCTAATGGGTTCCTGTTGAAGCTCATGTGAAGATGGGCACATGGAGTGAAATTTTACTCAGTAATCTGCCTCAGATGCGGTGTTAGTAGCCCTCTAAGAAGTCACTTAGTGATTTCTAGATTTTCCTTGGATTTTGGTCCAAGCCTGCAGTGACTATTGGAGACTGCTTTGTTATAGCATTTCATCCAGATAAAATGATGATTTCTGTGGCAGAAAATACTGATGTGTAGTTTAGCCTCGTAATGTGATGTGATATTGAGTCACATTTCACACTTCTTTGGGGAATTATACTGTAGGAGAAAGGGGGTCTATTGTGTAGGGCAATTACTTTACACTCTTATGGTCAGCCATCTCTGTTAGCCAAAACATAGGGGAACTAAAACCATGGTTTTCCTGGATGGGCTATTGGGCAAATAGGCCCTGCCCTCTCGTCTCTGGGCTTGTGGTCCAGGAAATCAGGAGGTGAGATGTGTTGCACATTACCAAATGGTGGAGTCCTTATTCATTTTGTATAGATGTGTTAGTCACTTGTGCAAATTAGGCCTGCAGTTTTACAAGCATGGACAACTGTGTTCCTGCCTTTGGGTAACAGAATTTAAAAGCATTTGAGATCAAAGTGAATAAATCAACATCAGTATTGCCAATCCCCAAAATTCAAAACTATGAGCCTCAAAAACTCATGATAGACTTAAAAATCTTGACATTTAAAAAAAAAAAAAAAAAAAATCTGAGGTTTTTTATTTGTCTTCCGTTTTTTGTGCTTTTATCTTTAGTGTTTCTAAGACTCTCACAGAACGTACTACTTATAAAGCATTTCAAATCTTATTCCTAAAAATCATTTTCACATAAGAAAGGTGTTCATAAGAATATCATTAATAGGAGATCAAAGAGCCTGCAGTGTTTGTGTATCTCTGCCTAGTCAATGACAGAGCAATATACAGATCTCCTCAGATAAAACTCAGATAAATATACCACACAGTACCCTGTTTCATTGTTCCATAATGATAACATTAGAACTTTTTTTTAAATAACATATTATGTGCACAACTGGAAGTAAAATATTCCTTAAAGAAATCTCCCCACAAAACAAACGAACAAAGGGAATTAAAAGGTTAAAAATAAGAAAGGAAAAGTCTGGAACAAATACAAAGTGAAAGTCAGAACAGTACTTTATAATAATATGTCCATTTATTCTTACTTCTGTTTTGTGACACCATCTAGACTATTTTAAAGTATCCCTGGAAAAGTATCACAGGAAAAGAGGAGTGGTTTTGATAAAATAATTATGACATTTTATTTCCACTCTATTAGCTATAATTGATGTTATGACATGGATAGAACCAACACCTATTTAGTCACAAAACAGAACTAAGAATAAATGGACACATTCCATAAATGGCACATAAAAACTTTGAGGTTCCTGAGCATGATGAGAAAAATGTTCAATATACAGGACCAAAACTTGAACATTTTAATGAAAATATATCTGCTATTTTCCAACATCCTAATAACTGGTTATCATTCGCTGAGTGAAATCAGCTGGCCATGACATAACATTAAAGGCCCACCAGCCTAGAAAGTGTCACAAACCTTAGTGTGGAATCTAGATTTGATTGGTTGGTGTCTTGAATAGAAAAAAAGACATACAGTGTAATTCTTATTTGAACTGAAACTTCAAGTAAATAGTTACATATTATTTTAATTCTGCAAGCTCAAATCATAAAAAACCAAAGTACTTCAAGACCCCACAGGTACCTTGTGTGAAAGATACTTTCAATGGTGAACTGTGCTTTGGGGATATGCAGCAGGAATTAATCACTGTCATTCCCATCTATCTTTAGTTTAAACTCTGAAAAGCCTTGCTAGACTTTAGTAGGAAATATGATACAGAGAAGTAGATATACCTTTAATGCCTATACAGATTCTCAAGAAGGGATATGGAGAAGGAGTATTCATTGTATAGTTAACAACCTGATCACAGTTTCAATTTGTTTTTAATAAGGCTATATGTATTAGTGATTTAAAGACAGAGAATAAAAATCAATGGAAAAATCTACAAGAAACTTGCCATCGTGTATTTCACAATTAAGAACAAGCTGGTGGAAAAACAAAAATTACCCCTCAGTTTGAAGAGAGGGAAGCTGGCCTAGGAGACTACAGGTCCAGAAGATTTATAAATGGTATTAAGGTTTGAAACACTGAATATAGCAGCCTAAATATGGGTAAAGTCTATAGTTGACCAAAAAGTGGAAAAAATGGGTTTCTTCAGTAAACTGGTTGAAATAAACTGTCAGATGACACTATTATAGGGACATGCAAGGACTACAGCCTTTTACTATATTGCACATAGGAGGCCAGGTGCAAAGGTGGGGAACAAAAACTAGAATCTTATCCTGAAATCCTGTCTGATAGGTGTCAATCTCAAAGGAGAAGATTACTGTATTCCTCATAATATTAGTGAAAAACTATATCAAATATCAGCAGTGTTCTAGTAAATCATTTTGAAACAGAGGATAATCCACACAGCATGGCACGAATATCACGGTGCCATATGGTTCTTTCTGCTGCACACTGTGACATGAAGCAGAACTAGGAAAAATGGGAAGAGGATTCATAAAAATGGGAAAAGCATGGTTTCCTATCCCACCAGATACCCGCTTTCTGCCCCTCAAAACTGTATCACCGTTCTCATGTGGAGATGAGGAAGACATGACCAGCTGGAGGGTGTAAGGGAGATGCAGAACACGTCACTGTATGATACTGCACCTCACACTGCAAAATGCAGAGCAAGGCACCTGGCATCAATGTGTTCAGAATTAATGAGCCACGTCCCTAGCTGTTTGGTTGTGCTGCTCTTCCACCTACAATAGAATGTGGAAGAAGCAAAGATTATGGGTTTTTAGCAGGAATACCCTCTACCCTCACTTTTTTAGGCCAGAAGAGAGGATTATGTCATGGCGTACATACCCTGCCCTGGTGACAAAGGGGTTAAAGAACTGCCTCTCCAGACCCTACAATTATGTCAGGGGCAGAATAAAGGTTTAAAAGTGGAAAGTTCCAGATGGTTGCTGGGCAGTTCTGGTGGAAAGCAGATGGCAGAGATACAACGCCCATAAAAGTAGGAAAGCTTCAGGGGAACTGCCATCATGGTGGTCACACACTGATCCTACAACTAGAGAGCTGATTCCAGTGCATGGGCCAGGCAGGGTAGGTGTGGCAAGCTGCAAGGCGATCTGTTAAATGGTTGGTAGAGGGTTCTGGAATCTGAGAATACTGAAAGGACTTGAGGAGTGTGAGCCAGGAGCCCCATCCCCTTCAAATGCAGTCAGAGCATTCCACTCAATTTAGTATCAATGCAACTCCTGTTTATGCAGACGGAGGAACCCCTCTGGGTTTTGCAGTACCCAGACAGCAGGGAGTGCCCATCTGTAACCCAAGAAGCATGACAAGGATATGGACCGCTAGTTCAAAATTAATCTCAGTAACAGGAACCATCAGTTTTAGGTTAATTTCTGATTTTTGATGTCATTTTAAAAAAATCACCGATTTATCCAATTGGCATTAAACTGCGGAGCAGTCAGTTATTTTACAGTAATTAAATGTCAGATTGGCATAGTTTTCATTATGCTTCTTTTTTTTAAAACAGATTAAAGAATTAATCTGTAGAGTCCCTTAAATTAGGAATCTAAAGTAAATGTAGCAGCATTCAGCAATTGGTGTCACCTTTTAAATAAACCAGTATAGAAGGAGTCAATCTGGAAACTAACGAGAAGTAAAGCACAAAGTTAATAGCACTGAGCTAGGACAAAGCATCACAGTCCTGAACTGACAGGGAGAGAGACTCAACTAGATGATGTAATAGGTCTTTTCTTTCTCCAATTTTTAGAATTATGACCAGACATATTAAACAAATGCACAGTACTGCTCTGACCTCTTCAGAAAGCCTCTGTTAAAAGCAAACCGGGGGAATCTTTGCTTACTAGCCATTAGTTCTGACCATTTATGGATCACAATTCGATAACAGAAGACATAAGTTTCCTGAAATAAAATTATATCCTGACTGGCAGAAAAAAATATTACATTCTAGCTGGTCCATAGAACATGATACAAGTGAATCACTTGGAACACTGGGCCGAAAGAAACCTCATGAGGTTCAACAAAGACAAGTGCAAAGTCCTGCACTTAGGATGGAAAAATCTCATGCACTGCTACAGGCTGGGGACCGATCAGCTAAGTAGCAGCGCTGTAGAAAAGGACCTGGGAGTTATGGTGGACGGGAAGATGAATATGAGCCAACAGTGTGCCCTTGTTGCCAAAAAGGCCAATGGCATATTAGGCTGCATCAGTAGGAGTATTGCCAGCAGATCGAGGGATGTGATAATTCCCCTCTATTCGACACTGGTCAGGCCGCATCTGGAGTACTGTGTCCAGTTTTGGGCTCCCCACTACAGAAAGGATGTGGACAAATTAGAAAGAGTCCAGCGGAGGGCAACAAAAATGATTAGGGGGCTGGGGAACATGACTTATGAGGAGAGACTGAAGGAACTAGGCTTATTTAGTCTACAGAAGAGAAGACTGAGGGGAGATTTGATAGCAACCTTCAACTACTTGAAGGGTTGCTCCAAAGAGGAGGGAGCTAGGCTGTTCTCGAGGGTAACAGAGGACAGAACAAGGAGCAATGGTTTCAAATTACAGGTGGGGAGGTCAAGGTTGGATATTAGGAAAAACTTTCTCACTAGGAGGGTGGTGAAGCATTGGAATGGGCTATCTAGGGAGGTGGTAGAATCTTCATCTTTGGAGATTTTTAAGGCTCGGTTAGACAAAACTCTGGCTGGGATAATTTAGGGGGAGTGGTCCTGCTTTTTAGCAGGGGGTTGGACTAGATGACCTCGTGAGGTCCCTTCCAACCCTATTATTCTATGATTCTATGAATCAGTCACTAGTACCCTAATGTGAGTGACAAGAAGATATCCTGTATAGTTTGGAAACAGCTGGTCGAATCATGAACAGAGTGATATAAAAATTATTCCTGATATCAGACTTCAGCATTATGTGGTTATCATTAACTTGCCGTTAGAAATGTATAACTACTATGCTATGTCCCTGGCACAGCCACAGTCACTTCACTTAGCAAGGACTCATTTATTGTCTATTACATGGCAGAAACATTTGACTTCCCATGCACACAATGAAGTTACAGGCACATCAGGTGCACAGTCCACCCCATAGTGAATGAATTGAGATCCAAATATAATTTGCCTTGAAATAGTATTTTTTTTCCTTTTCAAAGTACTACCATATGTTAAAAATCTTTATATATTTAAAAAAGCCATGTCTTTGAAGATAGCACTTTCCCAAGACAGTGAAAGAGGAATTTTCTGAGATTCTTTCCCTCTAAATTTATTTATCCAGAGGGACTTCCTTATTACTCTCAATTAGATATACAAGCATATAACGAATTATACTCTCCAAGGATGTCCTGTTATTGTTTTGCTAGTGCAGTGAAACATTCACTCAGTTTTTAAAGCAATTGACTTGTCCATATACTGTATATACTATAAATAATAAAACACCTTACTAGTAAAATTTGTCTCTAGATTCTGCTATAGGAAATAGAATACCTTTGCATAAACTCTCCCACGTTATTTATTGCAAAGCCCTACAGTATGTGCCTCACTGAACTTTGTAAGGGAGGAAAATAAAAGAAGATTATTTTACAATGCAAACCCCATTTCACTTTTTCAAAAATTATTTCGTTAGATATTGCTTTTGTTTCCTGGCTTTCTTTTATACTTGGAAGGCACAGATGTCATTTTCCCAGAAATGCTTTCCTGCAAAAATTGTTAGCACAAGTTTTAACCAAATATGATTCAGAATTAAATTACTCACTCTCTCTTATTACTTTATCAAGATTATTTATATCTATCTCACTACTCTTTCCTCAAAAGATCAATGACAGACAGCACTATCCAACTTTTCATGGGGCGTGATAGGAGGTTTGGGTTCCTTTTAAATTTTTGTTAGTCTATATTGCAATTGCTATGATTTTCATCATCAAGCAGAATTCCCACTGATTTCAGCATTGGAATCAATGGGGGAGATATTGCACATGTATCGTAATTATCAGTATATCAATAATTTTGTTAAACAAACAAAAAAACAAACAAACCCCAAAGGCACTCATAGCTGAACATTGTAAAATATTAATAGTCAGAATATTTCAGAAAACTTGATTTACTTAGGAACCAGCACCTTCAAATGTATATATTAACTTGAGTCAAAATCTTTGTGGCGCAGATTCCATTTTACCTCACTACTGCAAAAGAACTTTAATTACAGAGAGGCCAAAGTGTTTGGTTTAAAAAACAAAACAGTTGACAGTGAGTTATATTCCTTTGCACAGTGTGAACATTATGCCTTGCATACTCTTTCCTGCTATTAATCTATGATCCTACAAGCTTAACTCATGGAAAACAAATTCGAGGAGACTACCATGACTAACCTCTCTTGGTCAGATTATTATTATTTTGCATTATGGCCTTGAAGATGCATTACTGATAGGGAGGTAAAGCCAGCAACAGCACAGCATGAATCTGCTGAACGGCTCCTATTTGAAAGTGGAAGTACTTATTTCCAAGACATTTCTTTGACGTTCCCTACTGCTAAAATGTTATCTGACTTTAAAAGATGTTCAATCCTATTGTAAGTAATAAGTAAACTCAAGCACTATGGTACAGTATATTGAAGAGTTTCACTTGCTGGTCAAACAGGCATTATTCCAAGAAACTAATGTTGTATAGGACTGCTTCCTGGTGGCTGAGATCTCTGATTGCCAAAAGACAGTGGACTTTTCAGTCAGCAAGCTAGTTACCGATGGATGTGGCTCAAGGCTGACACACAGATTGACTGGTTCACACTAATTTACTTCACACAGATTCCATTTATCTCCTAGAAGATCCCCTGGCAGCAGCTTATAATGGCATATCCTAGGATGCCTGCCTGCATGCGTTTTTAAAGCGGCAGAGCTTGATGAATCTAAGTCCAGAAAACAGTTCACAGATTGAGGACTAGGTGCAATCAAAAAACATCAAGTAGCACAGCTGGGACTTGCTAGCTTGCTTGACTGGTTTGAGCAGCTGAGCATTAACTACGCTTGCTTTCCTGCTGGCAGCCCTGTGTCACAGGACAAATCGGAGCACCACCCGAAAAAAAAAAGGACAGAAAGAAAAGAAAAGTATGGACTCACACAAAGTAATATGCACAGCTGCAGAGATAACTCATTGGAACACTTAACCTTTAATCTTTAAACAACTCCAGGATTCTCAACTAGCTAATATTCTATTTAGCAAGTTTTAAAGTTAAAATGTTGAGCAATTGCTTTTGGTTATTCAAACAGTACTTAAGCAAAAACCTGGAAAAAGCTGAAATAGTTTCCATTGATTTTTTTTCTCTTTTTAGACAAACCCATTTACCATTTGATAACACATACACAGAGAAGAACAGACACCAATAGACTGAATTTAACATTACAACAAGATAAGATACAAGTCAATGCAATTCCCCACCCCCCAAATATGGAATAATTGGCTTTAGTAGATGCTGAGATTCTTAGGAGCAAGGAATTCTAGAATAAAATGATTTTTAAAATTACTGAAAATATAGGTTTACATTGCGGTTCACTAAATGTAAATGGCCAGGAGACGATTCTTCAAAGACACTTGTCAAACACCAAGCAAAAATTAATGTTATTAGACAATAACATTTGACGGCAAATGTGTGGTGGGAGATCCAAAGCACATTTAGCACTGATGAGGTTAAAGACTTGGCTGTAGTGTTAGTTGATGAAAAAGGAGGATTAAGGCTTTAGTATGAGTCTTGACATGATCATGTTGTCTGCCTGCTGTCTTAAGCTTCGAAAAACAGCTGGGATCATCTTCTTATAAGCTCCAACTCAAAGATGTTTAAGCAGTTCCCAATCCAATTAAACAGAGGTAAATATAAGGAAGGACCCTACTGAGTCCAATCATCTTATTTTTTTTTAATGAAAAACAGCATAATTGCAGGTTACACAACTCCTTAATCTCACTTTAAACCCAATAGGCTGCTGTCTTATATTGCACATGGCAGGCCCAGTTAGCCTAAGCTTTCTATATTGGTGTGCTTAATTTTTGGTCATTATCCTTTATTATGCTACTCGTAATCCTAAAAGCCTGTGATTGTGTCTAGATATTTGGTAAGGATTGTACCTGGATATACAGGGATTCTTCTTCTAAGAATAATGGATTAAATGAATTGTACTGTAGGACTAGTCTAGAGTTCTCTGCTGAACGACTGTGAAGTTTGAAATTTGCCAAGTTCCTGTCTCTTTTTTGTCTCTCTTCTAAGCAAAACTACATTCTGAATAGTAGCAATGCTGCTTTAGGAACCTAAACTACTCATGACATTTGAAAATACAAATAGGACAGGACTTTAGAGATAATTCTCCTACATATGATTTTCTGCTTACTAAAATCCTGAGAAAAATTAATATAAAATATGGAAATCCTATTTTACAGGTGGAGTGACATCTGAAATTTAAATGCACTTCTCTCATTCACACACAGTCTCCATACTTATGAGTCTATAGATCTTGGCCACTTATCTCCCTGACTCACATACAGTTAAAGGAGTTTCGGGGCACATACACTATGTGGTCATATAGTGCCATGTTAGAGGTATATGTCTAGCTGTGTATTTTAATAATGATTTCACCTAATATTATAAAAGTGTAAATTAATGTATGTAGTTATTCTTCCCTTCTCCTCTGAGGGTGCTGTGAGGAACGGAAAAAAAAATCATTTTATGAGGGACTACATCAAACACCAGTTCCTCATCTCCGTAAAAGCTCGGAGGAAATTTAACTGATCTGGAGCGAACAGTTTGCAGTAGTTGTGTTACATTATGCATGATTCTTGACTGCACAGTATTTAATGAATGATTTTCAATTACATGTTAAGTTTTATAGTGAACTAGCATTTAAGGAAGAGTACCGCTATCAGTCATATTTCGTATTTATTTCAAATTCTTTTAGAAGGAGATGTGCCTTTCCAATGTAACTGAAACTCTCTTTTAAACATGTGGGTCCTGGCTCTGTATTCAGTAACCAGATAAACCTGACAGGCCTTTATAGGCCACACTCTGTTCTCAATTCTAGTAATTCAACTGAAAAGAGAAGGTGGTCTGTGCTGTTGTGTAAATGATGGAACAAAATGTGTTGCCAAGCCCAAATAGAAGAAAGGTAAATAGTCTGGATGATGGGCTATCAGTGGAGTTATCCTGTGATGAATTTGTCCTTTTTAGTTTTAGTAATGTTAAAGAGGAAGACACAACTTTGGGGAGCAAATCATCTGCCCTCTCTAAACACTGAAGAATACATTTCCCAAAAACCAAATTGAGTGCTCCTTCATCCCAACAGGATAACATTCTTAACTGCTTAACAGATGATATTAGAAATAGGCTTTCATTAGAACTCTAAATCTGAACTTTACCAAGCTTTGGAGATCTCTGAGAGCTCGAACCTCATCCACAGTAGATCTGAACTTTGCAGTTCAGGCCCTTATTTACAAGATACCAGTGGTGTAGCAAGGGTGTCCGGCGCCCGCGGTGCCTGGAGGCCAAGCCCACATTTGTGATCCCCTGGGCGCCTCATGCCCCCTCCCTGCCAGGTGCCCCCTGAAGCTTGGTGCCTTGGGTCTTGGTCCCCCACTCCACCCCTGACCCCCCAGTGCTACACCACTGTGAAATGCATCTGTACAAGGATAATGGATGGAACCCTTTTGAATTTTGGGAGAGTCTGACTTCAGATCTGGATCTAAACATGGAGAGCAAATTACAATAACGAATAATAAACCACAGTGATTTATGTCATCCTAGCAGTAAGTGGGGGGGGACACAGTCCATGAATAAAACCATATCAGAGTGTTTCAAGGGGGAAAGCAGCTAAAAAGAATGCTGCCAAATATTAGTTTTGGCTACATGGAAAAGCTTGATGTGATGAACCTTAATAAGTAACCTATTTCCCCCACAACTGGTGGTGATCCATAGCTGAAATCTGTGGACAGGTAGAGCTGCTTGAAGTAGCATTAGTTCCTGCTGATTTTCTCTGTGGAGTCATGGAGCACAGCTCGGTGTTAATGAATCAATGGCAGTGTGATCTGCCACGCTACTATGGCTGGGTGGAAGAGGCTATAGGGGAATGTGGAACAGAATGACTCTCTACACAGAAGGGGAGACCACGGGCCAAGACTATTATAACGGCAGTACCTTAAATTGACAACTTTGTTCCAGAGACGTTTAAGGGATCCTGCAGAATCTTGGCAACGTTTTGTACGGGGCAATAAGGACCCTTTGTGGAGCTGGCAGCGTAAATTCGCCGTTGTCAGCTGGAGGCCTTGTATCTTCGAGCTGAGGTGTCTTTATATTTTTTAACAGAATAAAAAGCTACACATGCATTGTGGAAACTTGTCTTTGTGTAACGTTCACATAATGTTATTTTTAAGTTCTCGGTGACTACAATTGAAATTTATTATAACCTTTGTTGCTAGTTGCAGCTTCTTATCTCTTGCTGTCAAAATGTATATGGCTTCCCCAAATAAGGGCTAGGTTCTAAATCCATTTACTCACAGGGGTTTAACAATCAGACCAGATTTGTCCTAGTGTAACTGAGATCAGGATCTGGCTATAAAATGGTTGCTGTTTTTACTTTATACTCAATGTGGTTATTGGCTTCAATTTTTTCTCTCTCTCTTTAAATTCTTGCAGTGCTAAGGGGACATTGACTCTATTATATACAAAGGGACAAAGCGTTGTATACTAATGCATCCTGATTCATTTATAAAGGGTTGCACACGTGAAACAGCAGAATTTTCCTCAAAGTGTCTAATCTTAGAATATCTCAATAAGGTTCTGTACATTCACAATAGTGCTAATCCCAAGCATTCAAAAATCATGAGCCAGGCCTCTAAAAATCATGAGATTGGCTTAAAATCATGCGGGTGTTTTTTTCCTTGTTTATTTGTTCATTTTTAAATACTGTGTCTTTGGTTCCTTTTTTATTTTGTTTGGTTTTCTGTTTTCTGAGCCTTTATGGTGCACACAGGTCATACTTTCATGTTTTTCTCCTCAACCATGAGGGCTAGAAATTTCCTTTTTCCAATGAAAGCTGAGATTATCATGCAATTACTTTACTCCAAGAGGTGGGGTTTTAAGAAAAATACTAAATATTGTGACACTTCCAATAAAACAGTGAGCATTGGCAACACTGTATTCATTAACTGTATAATCAAGGTCATCATGTAACTGGGTATTCTTCTTCTTCTTCTTCATTATTTGTATTACTGAAGTGCGTAAGATCCCCCTAGTCATAGGCCGGGATCTTACTATGCTAGGAGCTGTACAAACACAGAACAAAAGGACAGCGCCTACCCCAAACTGCTTACAAACTAAGTACAGTTTGTAAAGTTCTTGTCCTGATACCGAGTTTCTTGGCTGGTCATTATGGAAGTAAAATGTAGGTTAAGACATACTAATTGAGAAGTCTCTCCCTCTGTTAGGAAATCAGCTTCGGACAGAGAGTTGTTAGAAAGGATCACACAAGGAATTGATTTACTTGTGAATGCCCTACCCTGGGAATAGACCACAATCTCAGTGTTTCATTCTTTTAAACATGATGATGATTATAATAATTGTATCACACAATTTAGGAGATTTTCTAATTTTGGAATGTAGCAGTTCACAGTGTTCAAATTATTTCCAACCACTATCCAAGACACCAACAAGAATTTGCTTTTTTAACTGCAAGGGCCCTATTCTGACTTAATAACTATGCCTGTCCCACAGCTTGTTATGTTTTTTTCTTTCTCAATGACATCTAAAATATCTTTATTGAGATATTCTGAAATCTGCCTACCTCAGGCCGTTATTTGTAGGCAAGTAACTTTTTCCTTTAAGAGAACACAGAAGAGCCCTCTTTTTATCTTATCAGATAAAATGGAGATGGCGTATCTCCAAATATACAACAGACATGTATATATTCTGCTTCTTATACATAGGTAATTAGGAAGCACAGTGAAGACAGACTGTTTCCAAAGGGAACAATTCTCAAAAGCCCCATGCAATGTGTCTGAGAAACTGCAGAACTCAAACTTATATGCAAATTTGACTCAGTTGTCTTGGGGTTAAACAGGGACTATGGATTTTTCTCTCATTACAACAGATGATCTGACCTCACCCTCCTCTATGTGCTGTTCCCCAGTGTTTGAACCCTAACACCTATTTTGATTTGCTGTTACAGCCTGACCTGATCCTATGTCATTCACTCCCCTGCATTTAATTTCCTCCCATTCTGTAAGATTCCCATCTTCAAAGCGTCTGACGAAGTGGGATTTTCTCCCATGAAAGCTCATGCGATTAATAAATCTGTTAGTCTTTAAAAGTGCCACAGGACTCTGTTGTCTTGCACAATCAAGGGTGAATATAGGGACACCCACATAGGTTCCTTCATGTCTAAGAAGATAAAAACAAATTTAGTGTTACAGAAAACAACACTGCTAATTAAGAAGATCACCATATATTGTACACCAGCCTCTAACAGACTGAAGTGGAAATATCTGAAGGGCTCCTCCACAGAAGGTATGAATGTGCAGTGGTATCTTGATTGCTGTTTCAAAGACAGTGAATAAATGTGGAATAACTCATAGCTCAGCACTAATCGTTTCTGTAAATGAATCATGGTAAGAAGAACCACTGGCTGGCGACTGACCACGAGGCTGAATTCAGACCGGTGTGCAACTCTGCTGAAGTCAGTCATGTTCTCTTGCTTATGTCACATCTATATTTAGCCAAAGAAAAAGTGAGGTGAAGAAAGAGATACAGAATCATCCCAAGTTATACAGCAGTGGTTATAGGGGAAATAGTTAAAGTAAGATAGCTTCCAGTAATGACAGGCAAAAGAATAAAATGCAGATTTACTCTGGCTGGAATGTAATTAGCACATAGGATTCCATTAAAAACAGAGAAAAGTAGAACCTTCTATCTAATTCCCCACAAAACGTTAGTGGAACCCAAGTCCATACCATTCCTGTAAAATATACACTCAGTCTTCTTGGTCCATCAGCTTAAAACCTACATTTATACATCACTTCAAATATAATTGTATAGCTGTTTTACCTGAGTTCTGACTGCCATTGTTTTCCTGAAATTCTTGCACTTGAATTATATGCAATTATGCAAATTTTAAATACATAAAACCTGATGCTACACTTCTTACTCAAACAAAACTCCTAATGAGCTTTGCTTGAGTAAGGACAACAAGATTTAGTTTTGAACGTGTTAAAACAAAAAGCAGTAAAGTCGAATCTTTCTTTACTGCTTTCAAACCTCCTAACTACAAAAAACAAACAAACAAACAACCCCCCCCAATGAATAATTATGACTAATTCTGTAAGATTAACAAATTATCATGTGGGGAATAAAAAAGATGTATTTAAGTAAGACTGATGTTAATTTCTTCATTAAGTATATGAAAGAATCACCATTTTATAACAAAATTTTAGCATATGTATTGAACAATAATAACCATTTTTAAAATACATATGCAACATATTTAATACCCTTCTCAGCCAGTCTAGTTTTTCACTGTTCCCAAATTAAAGGCAAAGCTTCAATAGTCCTGATAGTCAATTTATTTTTGACAATACATATATTATTTTGAATAGCTTAAAAAAATTATCTCAGATACCTAGGTTAGAAATCCTTTGGCTCACAAATCTTCAGACAGAGGTTTTTTCTAATTGATTTTTTAGCCAAATTTTGACTCCCAGTCTTCTGTTTATGGGAAGCGCCCAATACAAATCAAACACAGAAAGTCATCAATAAGGAATCACTGAAAAATATTTTCCAATATTATGTTTCAAAGGGAAGTGTTCAAGCCCTTTGTAAAGAAATGCCCTAGTATAAGAATCAGTCTGATTTTGAAAAACAGCCTCCAATTTTGCACCCGGAAAAAATGGCAACCATTTTGTGGAAGCCTGAATGAAGGCAGATGCCTAATTACCAGATTGCATTTACAAATCAGGTAATTAGGCATCATTTGTGCCCACACTTATTGGTGGATGCAAAAATTTCAGATATTAAATGAAAAGCCAGTTTTAAAAATTATATTACGTATGTATGATGATGCCTTATATCAAGAAAACTCCAGCTTCTCCACTTCATCATATGCCCTTTATCAAGGATAAAACAAAGAAGCATGGAATGATTTTCTGGAGTGCCTGACTTTTTTTTCCCCTTTCAATATTATTTTGTTTTTCTCTTAAGTGAAGAAATGGATCTCTAATATTGTGACTGATTTAATTATAATTAAGTAATTAAGATGTATCATAATTAACATTATACTACCTTGCATGGAATATAGATTTATCTTATCTCTATATAATACTGCACAATTGCTTTTGACATCAAATTACAGTAATTGAATGCCATTCTCCACATTTCTTCTATCTAAATTTTAGAACCTTAGCATCTTGAAACATTTTTACGATCATCTGAAATGTATTCTTGACCTTTCTTCTTACACACACCTCCTGTAAAGTACCTTTCATGGACATGTAACATTCATAATATATGGAAGGAGGAATGACAAATGCCTTTTTTCACTTTGTAAAGTACAATGGGATAAGTGCTAGGATGTTTTTCAGGTGTTAAGATCGAAGGTGTTTCTCAGATTTTGTCACAGTGTGACTTTATTGTGCCATGGTTACAATACAGCTTATGTAATAACTAAGGCTATAAGTAGGACTCAGGGTAGCTCATATGTTATTGGGGGGAGGGCGGGAGGGAGAGCTCACAATGTTCTAAATGTCACGAGAATTTGAGACTGTTCTAGAAATAATTTGCTTTTTTGGGGACAGTCATATTGATTTTGAAACAAACAAAAAAATTGTGACCCAAAACATATATTATTTTTCATAAGTGTATGATATTGATCTGACCTATTTAAACAAGAGAAGCTCTCAGCTTTGAACTGCTCTTAAAGTGAAGATGCACAGGGCAACAGTAATGTCTAATGTATTAGACTGCAAATGTTGCTACATTCCAACATCTTTGGTTTAGTTTCCCACCAAAGGAAAAAACCCAAGATGGCATAAAACAACTATTAAGCATAAGAAAATTCACAATACTTGTACACTGAAGAGTTTGCCAGGTGAAATATTTTCTGTGTTAACATTCAGTCACACTACCAGTAGACTGGGGAGTTGCTGGACATATTTGAAAGAAAACATTTCATTTTGATCAAACATTTATATATGGCTTGATAACCTGCTATTACAGATCTATTCTGTTAGATTACTGAAACTATCAAAAGCAAACAGTTGATATCCTGGATGAATTTTGGATATTACATACTACTGATGGCATCTCTGCACTTCCAAATCTGACTGAACATCAGACATTTGGGTCACTAAAAACAACTATATATAATAAACTGAAATTCCCTGAGAATGCAATTATTCCTGTTCGTTTCTCTATATTGTTTATTCAATATATAGTTATACAATGAGAGGTAATAAAATTCTTATTTTTTTGTATCTGGGTGTAATTTGCCATGTTTCAGATAAGTATACTTTTAGATACTTGAAAAACTAGATAGCTTATCCGAGGAGTTAACAGAGCATTGTTTAACTGTGAAATTATTGGGAGGCTTCCATTCCTATATAAGCTGTATATGCAGGATTTTGCTGAACTATATATTCTATTAATACTTCACTGGGCATACAAACATTAAAATAGGCTATTTGTTTACTACCATGTCAAGGTTATTCATCATATGCAGTGTCAGAAAGCACACATTGACATCTCATATTGTCTGCTTCAAGGACAAGACCAGTGTGACCTTTGACTTTTTCTTTTAAAAAGGATGAAATCATTCTAGAGGAATAATGCTTAACTGCAAAGCTTCCTTTAAGAATCAATCTGCCATCTATGTTTCCCAGTTTTCTGTAGTATAGCTTGTTAAGTTGTGATGGCTAATTTTCTGCTAAAAGGAGAAGTGTTTTAATGTACCCAAAGTATGTTTCAGATTGGGGTTCTTTTTAAATCTTCTCCTCCAGGCTGAAAATCTGAAACGGTCAGCTCTTCATGAAAGCATGTGACAAAAGGATTTTGCCAGGGCAATAACATTTCTCATTAGGCTTCTCTTTGGCATTAACATGGGTACAAAGCATTGTTCGATGACTTCTCAGACCAGGAAGACCCCTTGTATCAAATAAGCTTTAAAATATTTTAGGGTCTCAATTGTTTTTCTTTGCGAAATATATTAAAGACACAAAGAAACCTCTCAATTGTTTTTCTATGACAGTTCCTACAGCCAAGCAACTGTAAAGCTGTATCAACTGCTGGAACCAGAAGAATTATCTGCTAGTGGTAACCTGCTCCTCCTCTTGTAAAGGAAGCTACCTTAAAGGATGAGTAAAGTGAAAATGGGAGAATATCGAGGAACTAAATTATTCTGCCTTTTAACCATTTCAAAACCCCATACCGTTGAAAGTGTATATGCATTTTATAATCTAATTTATATGTCGGGAAGCTAATATCTTTTTTCACAAGTTTAGCCTAGCACCTACTGTATGTATATGAAAGTATATGCACCATCATATTTATCTGTCACCAGGTATCACTTTTTTGGAGAGAGGGGGTGAGATTCAAATAAACTGGTAATCATATTATCTGTGCAATATACTGGTTTCACTATAAAATTCAACCAACTAGAATACAACATCCTTTGACCTAGCTGATAAAAGGTCAGAAAGCAATTTTGAATAATAAATGAGACCCGTTGACCTCGTGACCCAAGTCTGGCAGGGTCAGTGGCAGCCCTCGCACCAGATGCTGATGGCAGATATACAGACATAGACAGCTCAACTAATGAGTTTCCTGAATACGGGTGTTTTGCTCCAAGGACATTTTACCATACAAAATAAACTTCTAACTAAACTGCATCATGTACAATTAAAATGATATTTGTAGGAAGGTATAATACAATTTATTTTGCAATCCTCATTAGAGCAGTCACTTCACAATGTCTCCTAGCTGCCTGTTAGCCACAAAATTTAATGCATGATGAATGTTTCTTTAAGATATTTCCCTCTTATATTTATGTGATTCCTATTATTGTTTGCATTTGGCTGGGATGAAACAGCACCTCTTTGACGTCTCATTTATTCATTGTCATAAAAATAATTAAAAATACACTAATTTTATCACCCCCAAATTCACAATGAGGGGCACTCTTCTGCATATTGACCTCTCAGTGGGTGAAATTCACCTCTGGTGTGCCAGGCCAGGCTCTTTTCCTCAGCCACCTGAGCTCCCACAATGACATTCAGAATGAGCCAAAAAATAGGTGAATCAGAATGGACCAAGGTAAGGGCCACATAATCCATTAAGTATATATTCATGGACCAACATTCCAAGTAAGTTGAATGAAAGGGGTGTGTTCACTACTCCTTTTATAGGCTGGAATAGCAATCATTGAAGGTGCACTACAGCCTTGGGTCTTGACTCCAGGCTGTCAGGTGGATTTCACCTTCCCAACCCAGAGCTACTTCCCCCACACAGAATGTGGTTGCTCTGGCTCTTTGTAGGTAAAGAGCATGAATTCATTGAGATGTTTGGATCTATGTTTTATATGAATTAGCATTTAAGATAATTTTTTTAAGTTCTGGCCTCTATGTCTAAGCCCAGTTTTTGTGAGTACTTTTCAAACACTAGTCAATTAATCCTTAAAGGACTCTTGGGTGGTGGAGAAGTATTGGAGGGGGAAATGTAGGCAAGTGAGTTCATTATGTACTCTGGGGCGGGGAGAGGGGGAATATTTCCTTTTAACAGTTTTAAATGTGCTGTCTTTCAGTTTAATTGAATGTTTGCTTGTTCTTCTATTATGAGAAGAGATAAATAGAAGCAAGCGGTTGGTTTATTTTCTCCAAATCATTCATTATGCTGTAGATCTTCACCACATTCACTCCTATTTGTCTTCTCTTTAAGCTAAGCAATCTTCCCAGAATCTCCTTAAATTGAAGCCTAATCAATTTCCTCATCCATCTCTACACATCTCCGCCCTATTTCAGCCATATCCCTTTTGCAATAGGGTCAACAGGATGGTTCACAACCTCCCAGAAGAGGATATACCATCACTGTACATAATGACATGTAATATTTTCAGTATTGTTTTCAATCACATTTTTCTTACACGTTGACAATGTATTGGCTCTTGTGGCTGCCACTGAACACTGCCGATGACATCCATGCATGGAATTTATCTCTGCACTAGTTCAGACTCTAACACAGGGATGAGGAAGCAGAGTTTGCATCATCGCGATCCAGGTGCTGCGTAGGGTCGTTATAATTCTTTTAAATAGCGCTGTTAAGGCAACCCTGAAGATGGCCCTGATTGACATGCAGTTACCCAAGCACACAGATCTTGAAGCAGCCAGGGAATAGTTGAGTGGTGGGACCATCCTGTTCACATTTCCCACCCCCTAGAAAAGTCCCATTTTCCAGGGGACTGCAGGGTGAGTTATGGACTGCCCTCAGACAATCTATCCTAAGTTTTATCACTGAGCCAAGTGCATGCTCGAACAGGATTTTTAGAGTTCAGTCAGCATTGTGTGAATACTTACATTGTAGACATCACCAATACGGCATATTGCCTATGTATTTCACCACTGAGTATTCCCGCCATGACAGGGTGCTCAATAACTGGGGACATAACCACTAACCAAACACAAACACCTATACAGTACATACTGAAAAAAGAAAACACATCCTTGTGTGAGAGATTATAAAACCTCATCTAACATCCACTTGTTAGGGGCCTCACATATCTGGGGAAAATAGTCTATACTAGGTAAGGAAACTCTTGTTATAACCAGGGCCTCAGAAAACTGCACTTCATACTCACTTGATATTTTCGATGTCATTAATCGATACTTATGTCAGAAAAGGGCTGCCGAATTTCCTCCAAAACATAAAATCTGATCTGCTGAACAAATGATATTATGGAATGATGGATGCTACAGTTAAGACTGCAATTGACATCTCTTTGTAAGCCTGATTTTCAACTACACTCATTTCCCCCCAACTCTCTATTATTTCCAGTGGCATAACTCATCCCAAGAAAGAACATTTCAGTTCACAGCAGCATCAAAAGCAGCTTCCTTTTCCCAGCCAGGGCCCTACAATGCTCAGGTGCCACCAGACATTTCTCCCTCACATGGGGAAAATCATCCATTGCTTGCATCTGCTGGGTTTATTGCAACTTTGAATTGACAAAGCAGCATAGTCTGCTGTTGTTTTCATGTCTCTCATCATTAACTTTTGACAAAAATCCTTTTTTTTTCTTTGTTACCATGTTTGTCAAATGGTTCAGCCCACAAACTCTAGGTTGGTTGGTTTGACTTTGCTAAGAAGATGGTTTTATTTTGCACGGAATTTGGGAGCCAAGGCGAAAAGATTAATGGGAAAATTATGAAGCTTCATAGCAGAGAGATTAAAAACGGGTAGACAAGAAAGGAACTAAGCAGGGCTCACTGGAGCAGAGGAAGTCAGAGAGTCATGTAGAAGAGAGTAAACCTCTTCCTTCTCATCCAGGTGAGGATACAGGGTCAGGAAGCACACAGGTTCAGCCTGCATACAAGGAGAAACTTGGGAAATGATCACCTTGCTCACATGGAAAAACTATTCTATACAATAGGCTTTTTATTTTATGGACCATACAGCAAGGGCAAAGAATCAAAAGGAACACGGGGGGAACATGGAAGAGTGGCTTGGAGTTGTGCTCCCTGACGTCAGACTGGAGGCCCTGAAGGAGGCAGGAGAATGAGGCACATGGATTGAGAGAGACAATTAGTGAGGTATAAAGGTGATATGAAGAGATGTAGTGGGAAGAGGTGTAGAAGGGGGCGGGGGCCTGGATTTTTATGAACCTTTGTCATCGACTTTGATGGGATGGGATCTGGCCCTTACATTGGGCTGTTTTTTATATGAAATCCAAAGAAGTGGTACTTGACACATGAAAGTCACCCGCTGGTTCAATGATGTGCCTTCCCTAATCACGTCACATGGCCAGCGTCTGCAGGTTTGCACTGAGATTTCCTGTATGTAATCAACCTATATACACAAAATCAGAGACAAGGGCCCAATCGCTCACACCTGAGCAAAACTGGAATAAATAGCCTTTGTGCGGGAAATAAATATAGATTGGAGTGCATTAAATCCTTCCCTCTCCATATCTTGGAGGCAGCAGACAGAGCATTTTTAGGTGGGAGGATCTGGCAAGCACATCTGTGTAGGAGACCCACACCCCCCATTCTAGGCTGCTATGGAAAGAGCCACCAAAGGGCAATGCTTCATAGATTGCCATGTTTTCCTGCCTTCCCCCTCTATGCAGCAAGAGTAGTTAATTTGTATTTTGAGTTCTCCATACCTGTGCAGGGGCAGGGAGGGCAGGAACTTCACCAACATTTTTTCACCTCATTCATCCCAAGTCTTTTATAAATCTCTATGTTGTGTATGAAGAATGTGTAAATGAGGACTAACCACCAAAAAACAGCCTAGATCCATAGTATACAAATATTTATTCTGCTTGACCTGTAGTAACATATTTTCTAAGCAATTGACATGCTCAGCTTTCTCCCCTACTATACCATATACCCCTCCAGGAAACAAAGCAAAACAACTTTTTCCCACTTTAGTACATTTCTGTCCAATTCTGGGCCAAATTCTACTTTTAGATACAATTAGTTCCCTTTATGTTTAACAGGAGCTATGGCCACACAGCAAAGGATGGAATCTGGCTTTTTGGAGTCATCCTCTTATTTTATATTAGGAAGCTGTAACTTTTGCCATCTTTCAATTTGGAGCGTGAATGTATTTTACAGTTTTGTAACTCTCATGAAATAATCCCATTGTACATTTTCTAAGTGTAGCTTGTCCTTTCCCACAGAAAGGTGAACACATTTGTAAGCAGTTTTTTGTCTCAGATGAGCAGTTTCTCTGCATGTACGAGCGACAACATTTCTAACAGAAGTTCATAAAAAATATAAGGGATTTCCCCCACTATTTATTCCCACATTGGTTAAGAAGAAATTTATTTGCTGCTACTTATTTTTCTCTCAAAAAGGGATTCCTAAAAAATCATTGTTGATATTTTGCTATTTACAAGAGTCTTTTTTCTTTATGGTGTCTTCTGAGCTTAATATATTATTAACCGTAATCAAGTTTGCAGAGGTGTACGACAATGTATGCAGTTTCTCCCATGCTTTACAGCTTTTGTGCTTATAACGGTTTTTGAATCTTTATCAGCCTTTAAGCTGAAGTCCTTTTTACACCGTATTTGGACTAAAGCTCATTTGCAGACAGCTGCAATATGAGCTTCCTCGCCCTGCCCTGCCATTGACCTTCAACCTGATCTGAAAGAACCACCTTCTTTCAGAGTGAGAAGTTATTCATTTACTATAATAGCTCCATTTTGGGCCTCCTCAGCAAAACTGGGCAATTGTGCCCAAATGGGATGAGGTAGCAATACTGACCACTGTTTTACAGACTAGGACAAAACCCCCAGGATATTGCAGTTAGGACTGGCTCACAGTCAGAGGCCAAAAAGTTGTTATTTAAAAGTATGGGGGATATGTGGCATTTAAAAAGAAAAAAAGAAAAACAACAACAACAATGGAATTGGACACTTTCTCTGGTTTATATATAAGGGCTTGCATCAGTTTTAGTCCCTGAACATCACAGATTTTTTAGAGGGTGAAATGCAGTCAGTTAGCAGGATGCTGCACTGATTTCAGATGTAAGCTATTCAAGAGAAGAAGTGGAAACCAGAAATAATCAGGCCATTGGGTAATAATTAGAAATAAATAAAATGCTTCTGAAGAAAACAATTAGTCCCAAGCATGACAAGCTGAAATGCAGTCCAGTGTTAAAGAGACAGTTTAGAAGCACATGGTACATTTATCACAGCTCCACAGACAAGTTATTGAGCTGTCTGTGAAAAACAGAGCCAAACAGGAAAGCTTTCAGCAGCAAGCAGTGGTTGAGGTCCTTGATTGATAGAGTTAGATGATGCAAAGCTGTCTGATGGCCTTTCTGAAAAATAAAGTGAAGGAACTCAAGGTCTTTCATGACGATCTCTGACCACAGATGAACAGCTACTTTATTACAGCACAGATTGAGGTTGCACCTTACTCTATATTCTGCCACTTTTCGATGCACACGGTTAACTGTGCCAACAATCCACCGTGTTTAACATAAGTGTCTGCCATCATTGCCGAATTTTAAGAGGCTACTACAAGGGACAGCAAATTACACTGGTTAAAAGCTTTGCTTCTTTCCCTTTCTGTTTAACTGTAGTGACTGAAAATAATACAGTCAATCTTGCGGCAGATTGCTTATTGCTGTAATGGGGCTGATTGTTCTCAGACCAATCTCTCTCATTCAAAAGATAGAGAAGCAACCCAGTTGTGCCTAAAAGCCAAAAATCTACCTGCTGTGCTGTTTCTTTCAGAAATGAAGTTATTTATCTCCCCAGAAATGCAATCTCTTTATTTTCCTAAAGTCATTTTAAAATTGGAGTCTAGTACGCAGTGACATTACACTGTTATTTGATCTCAGAAACCATTATATTTTAAATAGTGTGGACTGCTAAGTGGCCTTGGCTGCATTGGGGCCAATACTGTAGTGGATGAACATCCTTTGAAACAAGATTTTCAAAAATTTGATGCCGAAAGTTAGGCAACCAAACTCATTGTCAAACACCTACATCATGGCTTGATTTGCAGAGGTGCTGACCAGCACAGTTTGCAGAAAATAAGACTATGGGCACCAGAGTTTTAAAGGCATTTAGATCCCTAAGGATGCACATAGTGAAATTTTCGACAGCATCTAGAAGCCTGACTCATTGATTTTAAGGATATACAGGCATCTAGGTCAGTGGTTCTCAATCATTGTTTCGGGACACAAAGGTGCGTCATGAAGAGCCTGGAGGTGTATCACCGAAAACTGGCCGCTCAGCTTGGAGCCGGCTTGAGGCTCCTGCCGCCCACTGCTCTCGCCTGCCGCCACGGCACCAGTCTGTGCTGGCTTGACTCTTCCCCCACCCAGGTCCCGGAGTGATGCATCCTCCAAAGCACCACAGACTCCCAAGAGCTGTCAGCCCAAGCGCCACCACCATCACCGGCAGATTGTAGCATGTCATGCAGGGGAACATCATCTGTCAGGTGTTTCGTGACAGAAAAAAGGTTGAGAACCACTGATCTAGATGCATCTAGGAGCGTATGTGCATATTTAGGCTTCCGGGTATTTGTAAAATGTGGCCATGGGTGCCTAAATATAGAGTTGGGTGCTTAACTTTGAAAATGCTGGTCCTAATTTCCCTAGATACTTTCAGCACTCATTGTCACAAAATGTTCTCTAACCTCTAAAGTGACTGATCTGTATTCAGTGAGATCCAGGTTAGGAGAGACAAGGACAGCAGGAAAGATAGTAGAGCTTCTTGTGTTTGTCTTCTATGCTGTTTCCGTTCCAGCTGACATTTCTGACATCAACAGAATGAAATTTCAGAAAGCATTTTTCAGAGACCATGATTTTGGGCTTGAGTTCCATGCTTTATTTCATTCTATTCAGGTTTCCATTCCACCCTCACTGCCATGATATCTGAGCTACAGTCCAGTAGTGCATTAGATGATATGAATAACATCTGTCATATGTGGTTCTTTTTCACTCCTCTCTCCCCAGAGGAAAAATTGTGTGCACAGTAGGATTTATTTTCCTTTTCTTAATATATTATACGTACACTGTTCTATATGTTTATATTAGCAGAGTCCAGGCCAAAGAAACCTGACTTGCACTTGGAATGTTTTACTCTACATGTGGTATCACTTGCACCACAGTTACATCAGTGTAACTATTGACTTCAGTGGAAACACTCTGATTTACAATGGTTTAAGTGGGAACAGAATCAGAATAGAGCAGATTACAGCAGGCCACCATAATCTTAATCTCCTCTCTCTCAGTAGCCATTACAATAAAGGGCCAGATCTTCAACTGATCTAAATGGCAGAGCCCTAATTAAGGCTATGCTCACTTGCATCCCATGACGATCTGGTACACTGGCTCTTATGCAGTTTTCTATCAATTTCTACTATCCATTTAGAACCGTGTGATCCTTAACGAGGCCAGCAGACAATATATACTAACTTCTTTAAAATACCTTGATTTTAATGTCTGTGTTATTCACACCACATACTAGTCTCTTCTTCAGAATAGTTTTCTCTTGTCATTGTCTTTGTTTAATAACCACTTTAGAAACTGCTGCCTGGCTTGTATCTGATTTTGTAATTAAATTTCCAACTATCAAAGGATTGATAAGAGCAATGGAAGACTCTACTACAAAGTGACCATTGAGGAGCTGGCCCCACATTTTAAGTTCAGAGCCACTTTTCACCAGCAGGAATGTAAAAATTTTAAAAATATTTAAAAAAGAAACAAAGTCCTCAGTTTGATCTTAGGCCACAAGCAGGCAACAAAGCCAAGATACAGGGAGAGGAAAATAAGAGAAAGAAGATGAGATAAAGCCTTGAAATAATAGCAGAGCCAGGACTTGGAGTCATACCAGTCAGTATATAGAAATTAAAATGAAATACAATCAGCCATTTTGGTATAAAGTTACATAATCTTGTGAGTTATTTGATAAATAAATCACATGCAGTACATATGCTTCAAATTAGAAAATAAATACACAGAAATTTCTTCAGTGATGATACAGGACGGGCGGACACTTTGCAAAGAGTCCTAATTCATCATCCAGTCTGGCTTCATTCTCATAGTTACCAAGTAATCAGGACCCTTGGCTCTATGAGAGAAGTTTAAAAACATGGGCATATTTAGTCTTGAGAAAAGAAGACTGAGGGGGACCCATATAAGAGTCTTCAAATATGTTAAGGGCTATTATAAAGTGGATGAGGATCAATTGTTCTATATGTCCATTGAAAGTAGGACAGGAAGTAATGGGCTTAATCTGCATTAAAGGAGATTTAAGTTAGATATTAGGAAAATACTTTCTAACAATAAGGGTAGTTAAGCTCTGCGGCAGACTAAGGAGGCTGGACTTAATTTCCTCCTGAGGTCCCTTCCAGCCCTATAGTTCTATAATTCTATATAATAGCTTTGCAGCTCATTTGCCTTCCAATTAGTATACATCCACTTATGCAATAACATACTTCACTGAAGATAATAAATATATTTCAAACAATTCATATGGATTTATTTTGACTAATGGCATAGTCACTAGAATTCCTGCAATGCTTAATTCAAAGTTAGGTACTTACAATATAATTCAGGTTTTTCCTCATCTGTTTTCTAAAGCACATCCCACACCATAGTACAACCAGATAAAACGGAAGAAGCTCCCAGTGGCCAGTGTTAGATATTGGTCCAATGGGATTGTGGATAATGAAATTAACATTGATCACTATCAGCAGCAAGACAAGCTTTTGCCTGCAAACTCGAAGTCCTACAATGTGTTAAGTTGAAAACTGATGTTCTGTTTTTCCATCTGTCAAACTTGAAACTGAGATTTGGGGGGCATACTATATTTTAATGTAGCTTTTCACTCTGCTTGACTCTAGTTATTCTGTTGTTTTGTTTCTCTCATCCTCAGGGTATAACAATGGAAATTTTTATATTGTTTCATATTTCATTCTGTTGCTTGCATTTCCTCTTCAGAAAAATCTTCAAAACAAAACATATCTGCTTCACATAAAGAAAGGTGTTTTAAAAATATGTATTGACTTTTTTGTATATTAAGCTTTTTGGACAAATCTGGTTGCTAAATGATTGGTCTAGTAACTGTCTTGTCATCTGGAAATGTTCTTAGATTGTTTTTTTGACATGATGTCCCTGCAGAAAGTTGGGTAATGTGACATAAAGAGCATGGGTTTGCCTATCACACTGATTACTTGACGTAATAGTAAGCAAGCTTAAGTGAACTGTGTGTCTTCAATCTTTCCAATCACTTAGGGATGGGCACCAGAGAATACCATCCATCATTCCTGGCCTGAAACATATGGTGCATCAGCAATCTTACGCTGACCTAAATGATAGTAAAAGCTGCTATGCTGTTCACAATAAGAAATTGTTGTCCACTGAATTACAGGTTTGTGATTAGATTGCTAACATGGCCAACTTGATGTATAAGTGAAGTGTCCAGGAAAGATATTCCCTAGGTTTCTTTAAAGATTAATTTATACCCTTGAAATGTGCACCAATCACAAAGTGAAAAAATATGTCAAGATATTTTTCTTGTGAACAAAAAAAGAACTGCAGTGGTAACAGTTATTAATTTATTTCTGGCTGTTTTAGCTAACAGAATTCAACAAACAAGATTTTTAGTGGTTTCTGTTTTGTTGCAAGGTTTTTGTACTGCTTCATTTCTAAAAACATAGGATGCTACAAACACTATGACAAAGTTCCTGACAACTGAGCCAGCCCCATCCCTTGTTCCATCCAGAAAACCAATATATGATTTTTCAAACATCTTGCAAAGACATGTGCACTGCTTGCTGATACTGTAGAAATACATGTGGATATGTGTTTTATCTGCTGGACCCCTGGTTTATGACAAAAGTATAAAGTGTTTCATTTCCAAAATGGACCCTAGTTTCCAAAAGTATAAACTAATATGTTTGACTGTTGTTTCAAAACTTTACAGTTTTGTTTTTGCATGAAACTAGGGTCCATTTCTGCCATCTCTGTTGATTTGGTCATATTGTGAAAAAGGCTTTGAACAGCAGAGTTAGAATTCAACTCTGGAATGTCTAGTGATTCTATAGACATCCTATTTGAAAAGTTCCTAAATTAAGGACCAAACTATGCCTGTTTCTGTCTGGGCACACCATGGGGGGAAATGGCATAAATGGAGCAGGGGAATACAATGAGGGGCTAACTTATGCTACCTATAGGACTTATCTTCCCAAGAGGAGTGTGTCTGGGCAGGGCCAAGGGTCCACCCAGCATGGAAATTCAGAGCAGGGTGCTAGTAAAAGATCAATATGTAATCAAGGGGAGGAAGGAGGCACTGTTTCTCCAGGAAAGCTAAAAAAAAGGATTTTCAGAGACTCATCAGACAGAGCATTTTAAAAACACCAGTGCATAACAACCGGGAACTGGTTAAGAGCAGTTCTAGGAAAATACTGAAAATAATTTCCCATAAATATCTATTTGAATTTGAAGCTAATGAACTTAGCCATGCTCTTAGCCAATTTATGTTCACTGTCTGTGAATATTCACATGAATGCATTTTAATAACAAGAATGTTCATGAAAAACTGACACTGGTAGATGGATTCCTCTCCCCAAGCTTTGGGGCAGTTGGCGAAGCCATTCCACAATTACTACTTCTGATCGCTGATTGGATTAGCTTCAATGACCCTTTACACAGCTCCAGCACTGTGATCAGCAGGGCTGGGTATGAAAGGGAGGGTCCAGACTGTAGTAGGACTTATGGCACTTCACTCCCTTGGCCTGACAAGCTTGTCTGTCATTCTCCGTACTGTTCCTTGTGTGATACCATGCAGCAATTCCTTTGAGAAAGAGCTTCATGCCATGGAAGAGGTGCACTGGCCCTTCTAATTTTGCCTTGGCTTCACTGCCAAACCATTTGTCACAGACACAGGCAGGATTTGTCCTTAAAATATTAATTACAAAAATAAAACTTTCTCAAGCATGCAACACAACTTAACACAAATATATTACATTAAAAAGAGGTTGCTTATATTCTTTCTTCTTAGTCATTTTTTTTGCTTTTGCTCAGTATCATCAATTGGCCAGGAGCAAAAATCCTATAATATACAGTAGATTTGCTTAGCATACCTATTTTGATTGGGAAAAGTGAATCTTACCATAGATACAAGCTAATTGTATGATGAATCCCTTCCTCTGGCATTGCAGATGGCCCAAATATGCCTAGACTATCTGGAAACATCTATTTGAAGGATCTCTCTCATTTCTGTCAAAATGCAATGCTTTCCTGAAAACGCAGATGAAAAGTGGTGCCCATTTAACTTACATAACAATACAAAAATAGATTGTGTTTTCAGTCAACATAAAGATTTATTGATCTTCATTGTCAGCATCAACCTCTCCAATCTGGCAAGATGTAAAACCTTGCCAGCACTCCATTTTTAAAAGAAATGGAGAGTTTAGCAGTAGTGCACAATCAATTTTGCAAAACCCAACAGGCATGATTCATTAAAAAGCCAGCTCTGCTTTTCTGGGGATGGGGGGGGAGGGTAGGTGTGGGGAAACTGAGGTCACCCGTAGGAGAGAAGAGAAAGTACATATATTTTCTTTCTTCTATCCAATATAATAATGAAATGGGAGACTATAGTCCAGCTAGTAATTTACTTATTTTTATGCAAAAAAGACACTGGTTTAAATAGGAATTTAATTTGTGGAATGATGTTATGATGTGCTCTTTCGGGAGTAGTGATCTGTACTTGGATGTGATGTGAGCAGAGCTTAACAAAGAACAGAAAAAAGTTCTGTGGATATTCATTGGAATTTGAAAGCAAATTTCAGTTTGATTGTCTGGCAACTTTTTCATGTGCTCATCTTCCATGACTATGGCTGCGTCTACACTGGTAAATTAAGTCGACTTAAGCTTGCTTAAGTCGACTTAATTTATCTTGCGTCTACACTACAGTTTCCTTAAGTCGACTTAAGCAGCTTGCTTAAGTCAACTTAATGAAAATTAAGTCGACTTTATTAAACCACCTTTCTACTAGACCTAAGGCTTAATTCAACTTTTTTAAGTCTAATTAAGCCAGTGTAGACGTGGGGTAGCCCTAAGTCGAATTAGGGATACCCCAGGACTACACCAATGCCCTCCCTGCTGGCAGAGGGGTCACAGGGGGAGCCTGGCATGCCCCCCAAAGGGCAGGGCCCTGTGTGATGCTGTCTGGATTTAGGGAAGTATTTATGATATTATTTTCTATCCATATATCCTAAATACTATAATCCATAGGAGCTATGTCATGTTTGGTATCAATAGAAAGGTAGTAATTTGCTGGGAATGATTATATAGTTTATGTCTAGGAATTGTATTTGGATTAGAAGTCAGTTTAGTTAGGAGTTTGGTGTTATATCTATATTTTAACTTGTGTGATTTTATGGAAATGTCTGAGAGACATGAGGAATACAACCATTGTGTCCTTAATGGCTCATCAGGATACTCCCTGGGCCCATTGGAGCTGGCACATTCCTTAACATTAAGGAGACAATGGTTTTACACAGCCGCCTCTCTCAGACATTTCCATAAAATCACACAAGTTAAAGTATAGATATAAACACCAAACTCCTAACTAAACTAACTTCTAATCCAAATATAATTCATAGATATAAACTATATAATCATTCCCAGCAAATTACTACCTTTCTATTGATACCAAACATGACATAGCTCCATAGGATTTTAGCATTTAGGATATATGGATAGAAAATAATATCATAAATGCTTCCCTCAATCCCGACAGCAACACACCCTGCTCACATGCCCTTCCGGGGTCCCTGTCCCCCTTTGCCCCATTGCACACAAGGGGTTCCCCCCCCGCCACCACGGACCTGTCCAAGGTCTCCCTAGCCCCTAGAAGTAGACCTAGGCATCCAGTGGGGACGCTCTAGGTCGACTTTGTAAGTTCCCCTTTAAGTCGACTTTAATTTTAAGTGTAGATGCACTAAGTCAACTTAAAGTCGACTTAGTTAAGTCGACTTAAAGTCGACTTAAAAGTGCAAGTGTAGACATAGCCTATGTGAGCAGCCAACCCAGAGTAGCATGATGCGAAAAGCGAATCTGAAATGTATACCCATTGAAGTCATGAGGATGTTCACATGTTTAAGGCAAAGCATGTGCTGACATGCTCTGCTGGATCAGGGCCTTAGTGGCTGAGAAAAAAAATTGAATTCTATGTTTAACTGATATTGTGTTGATCAGTTCTTAGGGAGGCAGGGAACATTATCACTGTTGTTTAGCAGCAGTAGTGTGTTCTGCTGTGCACAAATGACCAAGACAGTCCCTAGCTGGATGGGCTTACAGAACAACATCATAACACTTAGGGTAGATGTATACCAAGAACTGGGAAGCTGGAATATTAAATATCCTCTAGGTGCTATTTTTGAGCACAAAAGTCTGAAAACTTTGGACAACTAGGCTTATGTAGTCTGCAGAAGAGATGGGGAGGGATTGATAGCAACCTTCAACTACTTGAAAGGGTGCGCCAAAGAGGAGGGAGCTAGGCTGTTCTCAGTATTAACAGAGGACAGAACAAGGAGCAATGGTTCTAAGTTGCAGCTGGGGTGGTCAAGGTTGGATATTAAGAAAAACTTTCTCACTAGGAGGTGATGAAGCATTGGAAGGGGTTACTTAGGGAGGTGGTGGAATCTCCATTTTTGGAAACATTTAAGGCCTGGTTAGACAAAACCCTGGCTAGGATGATTTAGTGGGAGTGGTTCTGCTTTTAGCAGGGGGTTGGACTAGATGACCTCATGAGGTCCCTTCCAACCCTAAGCCTATGACTACAATGGCAAATTTAGTCGACTTAAGGAGGCTTAAGTCGATTTAAACAAAGCCATGTCCACACCAGGCTTTCATTAAGTTGACTTAAGAAATTCCTTAAGTCGACTTAATGAAAGCTTAAGTTGACTTACTAAGAACCGCTGGGTAGGTCGACTTAAGCCTCCTTAGGTTGACCTAACCCTTCTTTAGGTCGACCTAAGCCCAGTGTGGACACTTAAGTCCTAACTGCCCTTAGGTCGACTTAGTCCACGTCCATGGACACCATTTTGTTAAGTCGACTTAACAAAGTCGACCTAACTTTTCTTAGTGAAGACATAGCCTAAGAGTCTATGATTCTATTCTATGAACTAATAAAGTCAAGAATTTTGCTAGCTGCTCTGTGGACTTTCCACTAACTGAAAGAGACAATCTTGGTGACTTTGATCATTAGAAATTATTCTACCAGCAGTAACTAGGAGTGATAGACCTTTCTGTAAAGATTGACTAAGATTTGACTTGAGCCCAAATCCTACATCTCTGTCTCCTACTCTTGCAACTGTTTTTGAACAATTTCTTCCCTATTTTGGCTCCTCCAAAAGATTGTGGAGAAGATGCCCTCCAGGTCCTCCATGATAGGGCTGCAAAGGTGTATAATGAGGAAATGACAAAATGAATGAGAGGTGATCTACATACATATACAGTCACATGGAACAAGCCATATGTCGTTCTTACACGTCACACAGACTGGAATAGCACGCCTGAAGGGCTGTTCATAGGGTTGGTCTTGGCCTAGTTACTGCCATATATTACTGCTACTTTTGAAAAATATGAACTTATTTTAGGGACTAGAGTGGCATTAGCCAGAGTTTGGCCCAATAACTATCTCTGAGAATATATTCATAGCTTGCAGATTGTGTTTGTTTCTTTATTGGTGGAAATGGATGGATGGCAAAGCTGCCAAAAAGAATGTAACAGTATCAGCAATGACCTAACGAGAAAAGACATGACGCTATCACACCACCACACTTTTGTAAGGTTGCTGCACTCACATCTTCACTCTTTCTCAGACTGTATCATAACCTATGTTCAGAGATCCTGTTCGGGAAAGCTTTGATGCATGTCTGTATGCATGCATGCAGCAAGTAATGCATTTGATTTCTTAGAAGATATACAGGGGAGACAAAACCGACTGCTTTCTAGCAGCATTATGTTTGTCATGTTTTTATACATGTTCGAGAATAGAGATAAGGCAGTGGCTCTCAACCATTCCGTCCCTTCCATAAGACTGTACCCCTTTCAGGAGTCTGATTTGTCTTCTATACCCCGAAGTTTCTCCTCACTTAAAAACTGCTTGCTTACAAAATCAGAAATAAAAATACAAAAATGTCTCAGCACACTATTACTGAAAACTTGCTGACTTTCTCATTTTTACCATATAATTAGAAATAAATCAATTGTAGTACAAATATTGTACTTACATTTCAGTGTAGAAGACAGAGCAATATAAACAAGCCAGTGTTTGTAAGAAATTTTAGTTTGTACTGGCTTAGCTAGTACTTTTTAGATAGCTTGTTGTAAAACTAGGTAAATATCTAGACAAATTGATGTACCCCCCCCAGAAGACCTCTGCATACCCCCAAGGGCACATGCACCTCTGGTTGAGAAGCACTGATATGAGCTATCTGAATTACTCGTTAAAGAACACATCCTCTAGCCTTCCACTTGATGTTTGAGAGTCAGACAGCTGCAAATACTGTGGTAATCTACTTTTTCGTTCTAGCAGCCATAACATGGTTTATAATTTTTACTTTTCCGCCATACCAGAAAATATTTATTAGTTTACATACCTTTTGACTCCCAAGATGATAAAAATACAACACTGAAATTGGCAGTTCAGATGGAACCTCTTTGGAAAAACACAAACCAAACCACTAATTATTCACGGTAGTAAATTTTCTCATTAGAAAAATGAAAATAGTTTTAGAAATGCCATTTACTACACTTCGTGTTTCTGAAACTCTTCTTTTTAAATGAAGAAATAATATAATTCAGTTGTTATAATGAAATCCTACAATTTTACTGAACTTTGCTGCTCTTTCTCTCCCCCCCCCCCCCTTCTTAACTTTAGAAACTTTAATTGTGCCCTGTGCCAAGTGGAGCTTCGAAAGGGCAGGAGTGGAGTGGGGACTCTAGGGAGATGGCTATGATTCCTATATCCTGTGCTGGCACCATTCCAGTTAGAGTAACTTAGTGATTTTTTTAAGTTGCACTAATAGCATAAGGTCCCTGGGGAACTGCCTTCTTGCAAGAGGAATTCTTGGCCAGCCATTTGCGGACAAAATCTGGCCCCTTTATGCCACCGAAGTGGTGTTCCTAGAAATGTGGCTCACAATCATTAGGATTTTGCATAGTATGTGAAACTACAACAGCTTTCCATCGAATACAGCAAATATTTAAGGTCGATCCAAAGTCCGTTGAAATCAATAAGGCTATGTCTACACTAGAAAAGTTAAGTCGACCTTATTAAGTCGACTTAACAAAAGTCGTCTTAACTTTTCTAGTGTAGACATAGCCCCTTTTCGACCTTATTAAGTCGACTTAACACTTTAAGTCAACTTAATAAAGTCAATTTAGGCGCTAATCCCCGTCCACACTGGCTTAAGTCAACCTAATAAGGTCGACTTGAGCGTTAAGTCCACCTAAAACGAGGTGTTATTAGGTCAACTTCACTTTTCCGTAAGTCAACTTAAGGAAATGCTTAAATTGACTTAAGGAAAGCCCAGTGTGGATGCGGAGTAGTTTAAGTCAACTTAAGCCTCCTTAAGTCGACCTAACTTGTAAGTGTAGAAACACCGTAAGAGATTTCCCACTTCCTTCCATGGACTTTGGATCAGGCCATTAATTCTTCAGTTCTCAGAGCAAAAGTCAATTCTTATTTAAAAACAAACACACATGCAGGAAGGAGATCGAAAAGGGAAAGAAAAAATGTGGCTACTGAGACACAGAATCTTTCTTACTTTGAACATCACAATAAAAAGCAGAACATGGGATCAAACCTTGAGAGATCTCAGACAACAAAAAAGAAAATCAGTAGCAGATCCTAACTAGAAATGCTGACTTATCACCAGATGTTCTTAAACACCTAGTGTAACCCATATGCCTGAAAAGGCTATCTCTGAGAGACCTACTGAGGGTGGGTTACTGTTGCTGGGCAGATTAGCTACCCACAACCAGAAATTTCTGGAAGCAGGGAGTGGTAGCATTTTGAGCATGCTCCACGGTGTACCCTGCTGGTGTGATGTGATGTGATGTCAGTCAGATGACATGAGAGCAGCAGTCTGTGCGGACAGCAAGCTAGAGCTGCCTTGAAAGGAGACCATATGCTCAGTTTTCTGGAGAGAAGCTGAGCCAGGAGTGAACAAGATGTTTTCTCCCTGTAATGGAGTCATTTGCAACAGACCTTGCAGACATGCATAGGGGACTGAGGGCTGGTTGCAAAGGAGAAGAAAAAGCCTGCATGGAATGCTACAGAGGATTCCAGCAAAGGAAGAAGAGGACAGCTATTTCTTGCCACTCAAGCCTCTACGCTGGAACAGAGACTGTAGCTGAGAGTTGGGTGAACTCCACCTGGACTTTGGGACTCTTGGGTATCTTTCATGTGGGGGTTTTCTAGAGGGATTGTTCTTGGTTAATTGTATTTTGTTTTCTTAGGATAAGGTTCATTTAGTTAGTAGTTAATAAAGTTCATTGTTATGTTTGTTTTTAGTAGTATTTTAATGAGGGAGGGTAACTGAGCAATCTTTGCTGTGAGTCCCATACAGACTGGATCCTGGGTCTCCAGCTGCTTTCTCCATAGGAATTGGGATTGATTTCTGTGAGGCACTGGAGAAGGGCAATTAAATAAATTTTAGCCCACCCGAAGGTTACACTAGCAGCTGATAGCAAATTGTTGAAGTGTACAAAGGTACATTTAGTTTTTATTGTTCATGTGTGTTGATCTTTTGCATTGTGCCAAAAGAAATATTCCGTATCTGTGTGGGTCAAGTTTTCACATTTGTCTATAGAAGTAATGTTGTTTGCTCTTCTGCAAATTACAAACATGACCTGACATTCTTCTGCAAATGTAATCTAATTATTAGTGCAAACTGCTTGGAAACTGTGGTAAATTAAGTATACATATGAAGATACAGTATAAGCAAGGTAGTTAACTTATTTTTAATGCTCTTGAAATCCAAAGCATATTCTGTGCAAGTATTATCTTAAGAGTAAAGTTATGATTTATGAATATGCTGCACTTCACAGCACATCACCACATTTATTTATATTCTATTAATAAGTTTCTTGATTGGTATTTTGAGATTTCCTCTTATATTTTGGTGAGAATTCTATTCAGTTTTGTCCAAAACATGTGCTGGGTCAAATTTTAAAATTAGCTATTAGATTAGATTGTGATTATAACTGAATGATAGACACGACCCTCTATTGTTTTGACTGCCAACAGTTTCCATTATAACCCCTTATTTAATCACTCAGAAGTTTCTGAAACATTAACCTTTTTGCCTGAAATCTTCCATATTAATTCTCTGCTACAGAATGATTTTTTTTCTGTGTTTTCAAAAGTTTGGCAATTTTTTCAAATAGTTTTCAGAGTACAAAAATATTCTTGCAACCTTGTTTCAACAATTCTACAAACAAAATAGCTTGGGATTGGAAGATGAAATTTGAATTGGTTTGAATCTTCTGGTGAAAAGTGGGTTTAGTTTTAACTAAGTTATGAGGCTTTGAAAATCATGTGACACATGCAGTTTCAACTATGATAGTGGTAAACTATTTATACAGAAATGTTAAGCTCCTTCATTAGATCAAAATCCTGGTTTCTTCCACAGAAGATAATGACAAACTCTCATTAGCTTCAATGGGATGGCATTTTGGTGCTTAGATCTGTTACATCTTTGGAGAAGGGACTATCTGTATTTTATCTCTTATGCAGAAACGAGGAGTCTATTAATCAGTAATGACTAATAAATAGCAATGGTGATTAGTATATGAAGCTGAAATTTGTAAATTGCCAATTTTTTCTTTCCTTTAATCTGTACAGGACAGATTATTGAAAGGAGTCCTAGGCCTCTCTCAATGTCCGTTGATACATTAAGTAGATTTTATAGAAGTAAGAGTCCTTGTATCTTTGAAAACCCTCTCTTATTTTTATTAAATGATGACCCTATAGCCAGTGGATGTTGGGAGAAGGCATTCTATCATGTTTAGCAAAATTTTGTTTAAGGTATTAAAACTAACTTTGAAACAGTAATATTTTGTAGAATGGCCTAGGAATATCAACAATTTGAATCCTCTCACCCAAAACAGGACTTACGTTACTCAGCTTCAGAATGCAAAACTTTGGGAAATTGTCTACATTTTCAGTTGATGCCAGCACATTTTGTAGTGATGGTATTCTGGGGCACTCTGGCATACAGAAGGTTTTGCCCATGAAAGAACACTGAGCTGCAATTCTTAAATCATTATATTTGTATTGCTTCGTTACCATTAGGGATGGGATGAATCTTTAATTAGTTGGTTCTGACACATATTTTGTCACATTTGCCAGTATTTATATTCGAGCAAATAAACCTCTTCCAAATAGAGCTGACATGGCTATGGCCACGGCTGACATGGCTTGGACACAGAAAAGCCCCAAATTAGCATTTCATAGCATATGGTATACAGACAATAGTAAAGAAGGGGCTTTGTCACATTCTTATTTATAACAGAATAATGGATAGGGGTTAATACTTAAAATGGTTTAAAAATGAAACTCTATAAAGGATATGTGTTAGTTTGGTTCCTTTTTACAATACCAGTGAATAATCTTATCATAGGTGCAGAATGACTTAAATATTTGTTGACACATTCTTTAAACTAGTTATACACAACTTTAGACATGCTTTATGGGCCTCCTGAATGAAGGAAGTCAGAAAAGGTGCTGTATATTTCAGCACATTTTGGTTACTATGCATAATTAATATTGTTCTATTCTTTAATGTTCAAAGCCTACTTTGAACAAGGTGAACAAGTCTCTTCAACTGCACTTCTCCACTGGGAAAGGCAAAATAGATCTCTGCTCGCATAATAGACATCAGGTCCATATGGACATACTCTTGTACTGAACCTTTTAAAATATGCATGGAGAGGCAGAAGTCTGTGCAAAGCTGAACACCTACTCTAGCCCCTTGAAACATAACATTAGTTTTATGGGCCTGTTCCATTTCTATATGCGGATGGTCTGTATTGCCTTCAAATGATAGCTCAATATTAGTTTGACAGCGATTTTTGAGAAGGATGAAGGTATGTTCCTCACTCTGATGGGGGTGTGCATGAAAGGCTTTTCTGGAGATTTTCCATGTTTACTGCCTACTAGCTGAGGTAAATGGTTGACTCTGATTACTGAAGGCTGGGTATTTGTGCTGCTGATGGGTTATTATCAAGATATTCACATTTGCATGTGAATTCCTTTTGAAAATCAAATCTAAATAAATATGTAACTTTTTAAAAAAAATTACTTTCCTTAAATTCAAAGAAGGAATTTTAAACATGTGAGAATTATAAATGTCAGTCATACATCTTTCACTTTCAGGCTGAAATTTCAAATCCCTTCTGACAGACTGTACTGTGTACGGACGTCACTTGCTTTATTGCCAAATAATTACTGCACTCACGTGTCTGTTTATTTTCAGACTGTAGTTAGCTGAATTTATTTTCTTCTATTGTGAGTTTGTGTGGGGGTATAGATATATAGTTGGTAGTGTACCTGGGACTTTGCAAAGTGTTTTTATATTCTGTTGGCTTGTTATTCAAAAGGAGAGAGTCATTAGTAATAACTTTACTAACATTTATGTTGGTGCTGTTATGTTTATCAGTTTCAGCTTGAAGGATCATGGTGCTATAGGTTTTGGGATTTTCATATTATTGCTCTGTTGCTATCAGTAGTAATGAGGTTGGAATCCAATATGTTACAGGCTCCTAGCTATCAAGCTTTCTCCTTGTTTAACATGCTTTATGCTCTAGATTAAGCTGTTGGATCAAAAAAACAAAGTAGCTAGAGGATATTTCGGGGCAAAACACTTCCCTGGTTATCACTGCCTAATGGTTTTATTTTTCTCAATTCTACAGTCCCATAACAATATACCTGGGTCTGTTTTAATTTACTGGATAGCTCAGATGCCCGTATACAAGCCTGATGGGCTGGTAGACTTGGTGACATATCTATGTACGTACTTAATGCATGCAGAATAATCTATGCAGACTTTTCAAGCCTGGATGATGGGCTATCATGACTTTTTAGTTTGGTTTCTCTGAAACTTATAAAATCCCATAAACGTGTGTAAACAGTACAGATGGGTGTCTGAATGTCTTCTGTTTCTCTGCATTGTCCGTTTAACATTCTCTGCAGTCTACCGTTGTTCTCATCTGGGCTCTATGTCTGTGTGTTCTCGCACATATATTGTGTTTTCTAAAACAATGTTGTGGATTGCAAACTGGAAAAAGCCTTTCTATTAAGGAAAAAGGGGCATATGTCTTATCTTTTCCACAAAGACAGCTACCAGAAGGCATTAGTCTTTGGAAAGCTTTGTGTGAAGATTGGGGAAGAAAGAGAAAGATCTCCCACAAGACCTATGCATTCTTACTACTAGTACTTCAGTAATTAATTCCCATTTTCTTTGTTTTATGAAAGCTAGTTTCAGGTATCTGTCTTACAGTGGAGAACTGCAGCCTCAAGGCAGCTTCTCTGAACAAAGGCGATGGAACCAGCTGTGCTCGTATTTGGGGAAGCAGATCTCTGTTTCTGCACCTCTTCCTTCTCTCCTTGATGCCTTCTGCTCTCACAACCAACTTATGGAGGCAAGAGCAGAGCCGGACACAACTATGTCCACCCCTCTGGAGGAAGGGCTGGAGCAGCCACTGGTCAGTGGCACATGAGAGCAGGCTGGCACCAAATAACAGGTAGGACTGCCCAGCCTGGACCAATCAACTAGGCCCTGGTGGAGAAACCCAACCCATAGTAGGGGCATGAAGAGCATGTGCACCAGCTGCCAAGGTGGAGAATGCAACACCTGGATGAGAGGCAGGAGGACACAGAGAGTGACAGCTGCCCTTTCCCAGCCTCAAGCCATCTATCATCTACTGTAGCGCCCCCCCTCCCCCCAGTTTCTAGCTTCCCTCACTCCCCCATCACATTCCTCTACTCCCAAATTCCCAGGGTGTTCACTTCTTTTCCCAGTCTTTCAGAGGGAAAGAAACTTTTCTTTTTCCCAAGGAACTTTTCTCAACAGTTTGAGACAATTTAAATAACGGATATTTGCAGTTCTCTTTTTCATTTGTACATTTGCAGTCACAACTGAGAATTGGATTTTGTATTTTCAGTGTGTTTATGTTGTGTATTTCTCTAAAAGAATTTTAAAATTAATTTAAATAGAGGAGACCATAAGCCCATATCTTTTCTACACTTTATTTAACAGAATTTTCCTGCTTGCATGGCTTTTAATTTTAATAATTTAAGTGGCAGATCGATTACAAGTATTTTCTCATTGTTAAAGAGGGTTATTATGACTATAAAGACACACACACACACACACACACACACACACACACACACACACACACACCACGTATATATAGCTACGTAGAACCAGCATTTTCTTTTTGACTTTAAATCCACATACAGTTATGAAAAATGAATTATTTCAAGAGCCTTTGCTTCTAAATTCTGTGTCTGTGGTACTAGGAAGATATCTAGTAGCTGATTTGTTGAAATTAATAAGTATAGATACTTGATAAGAATTAGATTTGATATCACTTTAGTTGCAAAAGCATAGAACCAACATAAAAGAATTCTGAGAAAGGAGAGATTTGCCTGTACTATATTAACAATTGAGGAAAGATGAGCCAAATAGGATGAACCAATTTTTTAAAAATCACTGACAGAACTTGTACAAAAATAATATAAATACCTACTAGGGTGATAACAATAACTCTTTTACCTTTAAATAAAAACCCTACTATTTGCTTTCTAAGAACAAATGTGTAAAGGAAACTATATAACTCATATCACAAATACAAAGTATTACAAGTAACTAGCTATTTTATTATTTTCTCTCCAATTATGGATATGGGAAAACATGTTGCTGTGTTCTTAGTCAACAGATTTACAAATCTCTCCCCCCTGCATTTAACCACTTCCTTTGCACATATTTTAGAATACCTCTCTCATTCTCTTTTTCTGTTTTAGCTTTTCTAAGCCTTTTATTGGGTTGTTTTTTGTTTGGTTTTTTTGTTCCTAGGGTTGGCACTACCATATAAGGCATTGGCTTAGGGACTTGGTGGCATTTACTAAATCCTATTGCCTCCTGTCCTTAGATGATCAGGATGCTGGGTCATGGGGAGCTTGGATAAGGGCCCTCTCTAAGTATGCAAATATTGAATGTTGTTGTATTTTTAGTTAACATTTAGATTTACAAACATCCATTTCCTTTAACTGTTTAATAAATCTCTTTGTGTGTGTTTTAAAACAGCTGTTTCTCCTTTCACATTTTAGCTTTTCTCATGCTTACCAGACTGCTGGCTTAAGGGTTCTTGGCTACATAGTAAGTGGTACTGGTTTCCTGCCCTAAGCAAGGAGGGCCTTGGGGAGGTCCAGAGGCTTAGGTCAGGACCCTCTCTAATTAAAATGTACTGGGACTTTGATCATTTTTCTTGTAACACATCTCAGTCAGTGCATGTATTTAAACCCCCCCCCCCCCCCCATATACATTTTAGCTGTACTTTTAATTTCTAGTGAGTTTGCTGATTTATGGGTTCTGGCTGTATAGTAGTTCTTTTTGGTCTCCCTCTCTAGGTGAGATGAGCTTTGGGAAAGACAGAGGGATCTGGGGAAGGCTCTGTTTGAACTGCAATATTTTGGAGAATGTTTTTGGTTAACACATAGATTTATGAATATCCACTTCCTTTGTGTGTCTTTTTGCATGCATAGCTTTAAATGTCCCTTTCTGTTTGCTTGTTAGATTTTTCATAATCTTAGGTATGTTTCTTCCAGTGGTGGCACTCCTTATTAGTCACTAGTTTCAGGTACCTGGGCCATATATAAAATTCTGTTGGTTTCCTTCTCTAGGCAAGGTGGGCCTTCCAGCTGGGAATCAGGGGGTGGAAGAAGTTAGGTCAGACCCTGGCAGAGTAAAGATTTAGGTATTAACATTATTTTCAGTACATCATCATTTCCTATGACACTGAGGTAAGATGGGACTTCCAGAGATAATCATCAATATCTCATTTATCACTCTCTTATTCATCTCTGGTGCAATATGCAACTTGGGATAAGAAAAATGTTTTTAAATTTATAATAAACAGGGACCCCTGTTTATTATAAAACTGAACTCTACACATACCCCATCAGGTAGTATACCTCTTTTAATAAATAAAATGAATGCAGTTATGGTTGATGAATAATAATGAAGTTGACCTGACAGATATAACATAGTAATTTATAATTTTCTCATTCCTTTATTATGCTTTAACTCTTCATGAAGATAGCTAGAAATACAGAGACACAAATGCTATGTATACGTAAAAACAGCTCCCAAAATCTGCCAAGATTTTTAAGCTGCTGTAGATAAAACCCTTCTGCAACAACAAATATTATGCAGCTGTATTTAAAATGTATGGCTTCCTTACTCTTTTCTTGTACTATGTCCTGGTGGAATCCTATCCCTTCTAATGTTTTGGAGAAGTCTGAGGTGGCGCCTGTACAATTTGATTTTGTGTAAAAATACACACCAAATCTGATTTCTGTTACATTAAGGAGTTCTCTGGCAAAATATATGGAGCAAGGAATGAAATAATGTGTAGTTTTAGAACTGGTCTTCAAGCTTACTTCCTTTAATACTTGACCACTAATATTAAAGAATATTGGATCAAAGTACAATTTTAATTGAATACACATATAAGATGATATAGTGGTAGAGTTAAGCCGCAGGTTAGATGCTAAAAAATAAAATTGATTTGTATTCTTTTACTGGAAATATTTGTAATGTGAAACTACTATAAAATACACTCATTTTAATGCATATTCAGTACAGGACAAAGCAAATTGCTGTCACTGGCTTATATTCAAACTCCATTCATCAAACAGAATGCTTAACTCATTGGCTTGGGATATAAAATAATATACTAAAGAATCCCATTCTCATTAATAGTGGTGAAATGTTGATGTGGCTTATACAATCATTTCTAATGGCTCTTTGTGATGCCATCCATCAGATAAGCTTTAATGTCAAGATTTAAAACAAAACAAATCAAAAATGGCTTTACTCTGAGAAGTAAATAAGTGTTCACAGTATTTTAAACTAGTTTGTTATATATGAAGTTGCATAGGGTGGCAAATTTTCAAAACCGGGCCTTTAACTCTGTGCATAACATTCCTGGGCCTGCAGAATGCATTTCTGCTCATGAGGAAATCAGCAGAACTGGGTAGGGAACAGAAATTCCATTTTGCAGAAAATTTCTTTCCAATTCAGAACTAGCCACAAAATTATTAAGTTCTACCCAAAAGAAAATTTTTTTAGAAAATCATTTTAGCCCAGTTGAAACATATCTATTTCACAAAATTGAAGGATTTATTTTCAATTTTGACTTTTTCTTATGATAATTTATTGAAGCCATTTATAAAATATCAAAAAGTTTCATTCCAAAAATATCGAAATAGGATGCTACAACACTATTGTAACTTATTCACTTGTTTTTTACTCCAAAACAAAATGTTGGTAAAGTTGATCATTTTATGAAGCATTTCAACTTTGACAGAACTGTATTTTCCAACAGAAAACTGCTAGTCTAATTTTTTTTAACCAGCTCTAGAAATCAATGACAGTTTGCAGCATGATTAGGGCCAAAATTCTGTATACATCTGCCAAAAGCATACAGTCACACAAAATGAATGCAAGTACTATTTTCTTCATCTTCTTCTTGTATATTCTTTTACTTTGACCTTATCTTCCCTGATAAGATTCTAAAACAATTTCTATGTGCATGATTTTTAAACATGCTTCCTACCCCATCCTTCACATAATCTCGCATTTCCAGCTACTTTTCTTCTTGCACATTTTACTACCATAGGCTTAGGCCTGGTTTATACTACAGGGCTAAGTTGGTGGGAGATACGAAATCCGTGTGCCGCAGAATGCGTATCTCCCGTCGACTTAGTTATTCTTACTTACCGCAGTGTCTTCACTCAGCTGCATCAACTTGAAGTGCTCTCCAGTCGACAACCGTCTTACTCCATTTGGAGGGGTGGAGTTACTGAGTTGACTGGAGAGTGCTTCCAGGATCAATTTAGCCAGCTACACTGGCCACTCAATCGATCCTGTTGTATCAATCCATGAGGATTGATGCAGTTTTTTTTCAGTATAGACAAGGCCTTAGTCTCCCTAAAATGGAATGTATCTTTACCCCCAATTCCTCTTCTCTGCATTTCTCCCTTACTTGCACTGACAACTTTTCCATCCTTCCTGTCCCAATATTTCTCACCTTCAGTGAAATATTTGGCTCTACTATCATCATTTTTAAAGTAGATCCAAAATCCACTTTTTTTTTCACCTTCCCAAGTAGTGAAGTTCTCTTCCACGTCTTTATCTTTCACCTTGAATATGGTACCCTTTGATTCTCATGTCTCCAGGTCATTTTACATGCTCATCTCATTTTCCTTTCCAATCACTCTATAACTACTTTCTCAGCTTTGACTCTGATCACCGACTTGACGTCTCTTAAAAAAATCCAAGCTCACCAATCTCTCTTTCAAGGCCCTGCATAATCTCACCTTCACCTACTGTGTTGTTTTCATCTCCCTATTTGCCATCTTGCCTCATAGTTGTCTTATCTCATTGTTCTGATCAATTGTTCCTGCCTTGGCATGGGAACAAGGGGAAGGAGAAAAGGGCACGAGGAATGAGCATGCCCTTCCTCTCCCCTTCTCCTCCTTATAAATCCCACACAAGGGAAGACAGAAACAGACTGTGAGGATGGACTCCAGAGAAAGCTAGGGCCTAGTCTGTACTGACGGTGGCAAATTTGTTGCTGTCAGTTTGATCTTTCTGGTTCAATTGAGCAGTCAGTGAAGATCCCTTCAATCTACCTGGAAGTTGCTGCGGTAAGTCCAGGAAGACTAGCACTGAGTCGAAGGGACATAATTTCCCTTTAATTCAGCACAGTGGAGACACCATGGTAAGTAGAGGTTAGGGAATCAAAGGGAAATACGCAAGTTATTATACATAGCTTGCATGTCTCCCTTCGACTGCCACCAAATTCTATGGTCAGCGTAGACCTCATCTAGGAATATGAGGCAACAAAGGAAGACTGAAAGCAAGAGGAAGGAAAGTGAGGGACATGGGACTGGGAGAAGAGGAACTGTTTGCTGAGAAATGAGCAGGAGCCCAGATGCCAAACAAAAGATGGAGGAAAAGAAGAAGAGGGAGCCAGAAAAAGCACCTGTCAGTCCCATTTTAGTCTCTACCAGGCATTTCTTTTTCTTTTTCCAATTCTGTGTGATTTAAGCATGTTCTAAAGAGTAAACATCTCATACTGATGATCCTTAAAAACCCATGTTGTTGGGAGACTTGATCTTTTCACTACCTTTGCTTATATTAGTTCCTCTTCTCTGCATGAATTTAGACTGAAATACAGTAGTCTGTTAAGATTTCCTCATTTCCTCTCCTGCCTACTTACCCCATCCTCGTGCTTCTACTTTCTTCATACCGGAAAATGAGTTCAAAATCCAGTCTGAGATATTTGCACTGACCAATTTGCTGATTAAGTTCAACATTACAAACTGGTGATGTTTCCACATGCCTATGTTGGCATGTTTCATGTATAATTGCCTCTTCTTTTCCCTAATTCTTTGATCTTTCAATGCCAGTCCTGTCCCACTGCCTCTCCTCTTCAAACTTTTCCCATTCTCTCTCTCCTTAGAGCAAGTCATTCTATATTTTTGTTCCCTCCTTATTGACTTTATCATTGATTGTACAAATGGTCAGCATACAAGTGAGGAGAGAGTAGCACAAGTTGCAGAAGAGTGGTACTAATAGCTATCTCTTTCTTTGTCTACTTCTAAAGCTCCATCATGCAATAGCTCTGCATCAGTATCTCACTGCAGCCCAGATTTTGCTCAGTGTACATATTTTTACTCTGGCTTTGGAACCGTGCCAACACAAAGAAACCAAGGATGCAAGGAATATATATTGCTCATGTACATATCCACCTCAGAGCAAATGTGGAGGTGGGGTTAGCCAGATGTGGAATCTGGTGCAGATGCTGCATCTAAGGATAGAGATTTCAGAGAGAACAATGTTCAAATATCCCAGGTGTTTAGGTTTCCGCAGGAACTTAACCCAACCATACATATTACACTAATACCAGTAGCAGTAAATAACAATATCAAATGCCTTTGATCCAGATGAAGATGATACCCTCAGCAAATCAACAGATCAAGGCCAAGTTCTGATTTAAAATCCATGCAATCCCAGTGAAGTCAATGGACACTTTAAGTCAGAGCAGAATTTGAACCTAGTTATTAAAAACAACAAACAGCAACAAAGCCATAAAAGGGTATTTGGCCAAATGTGAACAGATACCTGGCTGGCAACCAGAAGGATCTTTGATAAAGAATTCCACAGCCACCCCTCCTCCCCTCACACACTATCCTCACCTTCTTAATCAGGCAGCAAGACCTCACACTGGGGGCAGGAAGGATTCATTTGCTACAGAATGGCTTTCTAAGAGAGGTGTGCATAAAGTACACCTAAAATGGTTTCCACAACCAGACAGATTTCCTTCTGAAAAACTCAGCAGGCAGTGGAAATCTGTTCTCTGACCTTCTGCTGCAGAAGGCCACTAAACTATTCTGTTGAATAGAAGCTTTTATGTGGTGCCTTTCATTGATATACCACTACTGTCTGAATATCATTCTCTGTTTTAAGAAAACATATTGCTGTAGTTCATTGTGTAGATAAAAGTATTTGAAGATTATTTAGGTAATAAAGATGATTATTTACATGGCTTGTGTATCTGTTTTATATTTATATTATGCTGAAGTTTAAGCAACTTTAAAATTCAAATCCACTATTAAAATCATGATGTCATGTTTATCAGCAAAATCTTCATTTTACCAAGAACCACTTTATCTATCAGAAGGGTAGAGAGAGATTTAAACTTCATGCAAACAAATATATTTGAAATATTTCAATTTCAAACATATTAGAAAACTTGAACCATTAACACTTTCTTAAATTAGGAACTGCAGAGTACAAAAACAGACATTATTACAACCTTAACAGTATGATTTATATGGAGTTTTTCATATTTAAAGAGTTCACTAGCCATTAAATTATAAACTTATCCGCCACAGAGACATAGGGTAAAATGAAGTCAGTCAATAATATTGTTAAATATTTGGGAATAAAGCTCATCTACCATTTAACAACAGATTGCACTTCTTCAATAACTGAATCACTTCCCCGATCATTTCCATTTGTAGAATAACATGACACATCAACCCATTTACATCAGCACATCACTCTGGTGTCTGCATGTCCCACAATCTCTAATTTACATACCTTCATAACACCCTTTGAGGCAGAGAAATACTATTAGCCTCATTTTACATATGGGGAATAGAGATACAAACTGGCTACAAGACTGGTGCATGGTCACACAGTGAAAAGCGCAACCATTTGATACCTTTTTAGAGATATTGCACTTGATTTGCCTGGCAGTGCGGTACGGCGCCACAGTAGAGAACTGCTTTAGAAGTGACTCTGGGATGCTTTCACTTTGCTTAGGAAAGAGGCTAGAATGCTTTAAACTAAATCTGCAACTTCGGTTACAGAAGTATGAGGCATGCAAGAAAAGTTATGAAGAGACCGTTGCTTTACTAAAGGACTGAGCCAAAGCCCATTGAAATCAATGCAAAGATTCCCATTAACTTCCAAAGGCTTTGAGTCAGGTCCCAAACGAATATTCCCACCCTACCATAAGAAATTGTTGTTCCCGTTTTTGTGTTCTTTTTGCATGGCCATGTAGGAAAGGTGAGCCCATTTTATAAAGCAGCATCACAAAGAAAAATCCCACTGGGTTCTGGGAGACAAGAAAGACCAGCAGCGATGTCCTTTCTGGGGCTGAATTACTGGAGTCATTTCTTCTATTAATTCTTCAGAATTATTTTATATATATATATTAACACTTTACACACTTGTGTGTGTGTGTGTATATATGTATGTTACAGACTTGACTTCTTTATCTAGACACCAAATAATGTGTCTTCATTTAATTGCAGGCAAAAGTGATGACATTTTTAATTAATTAATCAGTAGAATAGATAGATGTCTAAATATTATCATTTATATCTACAAAGTTCAGGAGACAAATCATTCTGCAAAACACCCTATATAATATGTTATAATCTTAAAAGGAAATACTACCCTTGGATCAAACTCTAAACCAGAGGTGGGCAATGATATTTAGAGGGGGGCCGGTGATGGCAGCAGAAAGCTGGCCTGGGGCCAGAGTGGAGAGGAAGTGGTGGAAGAAGGATGGGGGTGAGCTGGGCAAGTGGAGCCGGCGGCAGGGAGAGCTGGTAGGGGAGTAAATGGGGAGAGCTGGTGGGGGGACAGCTGGGCTGGAGGTGAGGGAAAGCTGGCTGGGGCAGGTGGGGAGTGGGGGGGCATAAGTGGGCAGGGCAGCGCCAGCCCCAGCACGCTGCAGCGCTGACCCCAGCCCTGGTGTGGTGCAGCATTGGCCATGGGGGGTGGAAAGGGGCAGCGCAGTGCCAGCCATGAGGGGGGGCGGTGCAGTGCTGGCCTGGGGTCATGCAGCACCGGCCCAGTCCGCAGCCCCAAAGCAATGAAGCACTGGCTAGGTGGGGGCAAAAGGGGGGGGGGGGGAGAGCAGGCCAGGGCCAGCGGGCCCACAGAGGCCTCAGGCAGGCTGGATCTGGCTGTATTTTGCCCACCCCTGCCCTAAACTCATTACTCAGACTTTAAATAAAGGCTCAACTGATTTCATTGAGAGTCTGCTGAGTAAAAATAGGTTAAACATCTTAGGATTTGGACTCTTGTTGTTAGTCACAGTAAACCAATAACACAGTACAAGGATGATGGCATCTAAGGCTATGTCTACACTTGCTAAACTTAGTTCGAATTAGTTAATTCAAACTAACTAATTCGACCTAATTTTAGTTACAGTTAGTTAGTTAGTTTACTAACACTGGAATGTTAGTTCGAACTAAGCAAGCACTTGCTTAGTTCGAATTAGCGATCCCCATTCATTTCAATGGCCGGTTAATTCGAACTAAGAAATTAGTTTGAATTAACATGGCCACATTGGTTAATTTGAACTAGTTAGTTCGAATTAACCCCTTAGTTCGAATACCCTATTCGAATTTATTAATTCGAATTAAGGAAGCCCTTAATTCAAACTAACTAAAGCCTGGTGTAGCCATGGCTTTAGTTAGTTCGTATTAAGCCTCCTTAATTCGAACTAACTTGCCAGTGTAGACACAGCCTAAGATTCCTAATACTTTCGCACTGGATCATAGTGAATTTTTGTAACCTTGAATTAAGGGTTAAAGATCTGAGACAATGTTTAGCACTTACATTGATAACTTACATGCTGAAAACTACACTACAACCCATAAATATTTAGGCAAGTAAGAAGTGCTTTATCAAATGAAGGATTAAAAATAGATGGTAATTATACTGCATGTTGACTTACTCTTAGATCAGTTTAATAAACTTCTATCAACATCACTGACTAGCCCATATATTTCAAAAGATCTGTTTATAACAACATTCTAAGAAAAGCCTTTAGAAGGAGAGTGTATAATACACATATTTTATAATATATACACAGCCTGGCTGCCTTGCCAACTATTGGAAATATATCTGTGTTACTTGCATATTATGTCAATACAATACAATTAGAAAAAATCTAAATTGAAAAGAGAAAAACTGTAGGTTAATAGGTTGGTATTATGTACAACATCAAATTATGACATCTCTTCCCTTTCCTTTGTGTGTTCACAATCTACTCTACAATACTTCAAAATGTCTGCAAAAGTGATATTTTTCATACCATATACTTTTATTTAGAATAATAGATGCACACAGCCTATACTAGAGGTTGTAAAAGACTATATCCCATCCAATATAAAGTAAGTAAAAACAGTGTGTTCATTAATATATGTAATTGTTTGTCCTTTCAAAATTCTCCTAACTTAGTTCTTTCACTGAGTTATCTTGACTAATCTGCATATAACATGATAAAAAATGAAACAGTCATAACCAACCAAATATATCATGAGCCAAATTCTACTCAGTTATACCATTGTAAATACAGAATAAATCCACTGACATTATTACTTTGAGACTCGGGCCCTGATTTTTAGAGGTATTAAAGTTTTCAGAGCTTCAATCTCAACTTCGAAAATGGTTTAAGCATTTAGGATCTTAAATTTTATTGATGGGGGATTTATACATCAAAGTACCTAAATCCCTTTTGAAAAAGAGACTTAGGAACTGAAACACCAAGCATAGAAACTTCTATATATCTTTAAAAATCTGGGTTTTAGTCCCTAGGAATTATCATTAAGACTTCACTTCAATTAGTGAAAAAGACTACTATATTTTGTAATTCTTTTCTATCACAAGCTACATATCAAAAAAGTATTTTCACCTGTTGAAATAGACAAAGACTTGAACCAAAGTAAAATATCCTGAACTTTGCAGCTGTCTCAACGCAGATCTAAAATTCCCAGATAGCTTCTCTGAAATGTACCAAGTCAAAAGCCCAGATTTTAAGGAAGTTTCAATTCAGACCAGATCTGAACTTCAAGACTGGCATTCTCATAAATTATTCTGCTCCTCACCTCTTAAAAAAAAAAATGATCCAAAAAAAATCTCCCATATAAGCAAAATATAACTTCATAAGTGTTAATTATTCAAAGCTTTAGCATTTCTGTAATATTACAACACTCTAGATTATGGAAAATGTAATTTTTCTTTGTGGCCTGAAACATGCATCACTCATCATTTTTAGTGTCCTGGAACAAGTAGATTGGTAAGAAATTTTCATGACAGAAACACACACTCAATGAGATTATAAATTAGCTTCCTGAGAGAAGGCTCACTAATAAGATTACATCTAAAATTTAGGTCACTTAATTTTAAGATTCAACTAATGGGCTAAAAAATTGATATCACTTCATAACATAAATTCAGATTCAATCTTTTCCTACCATAAACATTAGCACCATTAAAAAAAGATGCAACGATTAAGTTTGTTGTAAAATGAAATGATCCAGCTGTAAAATTCATTTTTCATTGTATAGGTTCTAGTAATTAAAAAAAGAAAAGATTCCATATCACATCACAAAGTTATACAAGTTTAAGCAATATATTTTTAGTATAGTATAAGTCTGTTCTTACTGAAAAAAGAGACATTTTAAAATCTCTTCATTTAAAAAATTTGTAATATACTGATTTCATCTCCAAACACACTTGCTTAATTTGTTTTCAATCATATTTCCAAGACCAGAACTATTTAAAACATCTTAATAAAAACAATCCTCACCTTCTTTAATGTTCATTACTTAAATATGATAATAATAGAATTTGGATGTCCTTTGAATACCTGACAATTGTATGAGAAAATTGATAGGCTGTTAGGTCAGAAAGAGGACACTTGGCTTGTCGTGTACAGAAATAATATATTATGAACTCATATTCTTAACATGTTTTAAGTACTAGAAAAAGTTGTGATGAAAAAATATGCCAGTAAATTTTGCACTTACTCGGTAAGGGAATATTTTTAATGTATTTCGCCACCTGCTCTGCCTGTTCAGTCTTCGGCAGTGTCTGCACCTCAGTATTTCCAATGTCGACCATGGTCACTGGCTGGCTGCTGATTGATGTCTTTTTCAAGGTTTTTATACTTCTTTGTACTTCTGCTAATAACGCTGCTTGTATCATCTCAATAATCTGTCATGAATGAAGATTATTAGTGGAGGACATTTATATTCTAATTATTGACTTTTTTTCAAATGTTGGTATCAGAAACATCCAATTTAAGATAACTATAGTAGTTTCCATTAAAAAGTCAACATTTGCCAATAGTTGCCACCAAATGATAAATGAAACACCATCAATTCCCGTTCTCCCCTCCCCCCCGCCCCGTAATACTTAGATAAAGAAATAACTATTAACTGGATAGTAGCTGGATGGGACGTGTTGTCAATGGTGACTTTTGTAGAGTACATGAGTTTTAATTTTCACTAGCTTTACTATAATCTACAAGCTCCAAATATCTTAGAGAGTGTGTGCCTGATTTTTTGCTGGTGTAAAATTGCAGAGATTCATTGACTTCAATAAAGCTATGCCAAATTACAACAGCTAAGGATCTACATCTGCTTAATTAATATAAAAATTCTCCAATTTTGTTGCATGCTGTGAGCAGCAATGAGTAAAGACTGAGTAAATCCTCCATGATTTGGCTTTGTCTTCTTAGAATTCCAGTTGTTTCATCCTCAATGCAGAAAGTTGCGCTAGTGTTTTCCCGTTAGCAATGGTATCACATGCCTGTGCCCTCAGACAGACTGGTGCAATATTCTTTTTCAAAAGCAAGAAGAAAGCACTCCACAGAACTCCTGTTAGCCTAAAGGAAAGATTGCATATCTGCTGGAATTACGACTGGCCTGCAATGCGAGTTCAGCAGTATGTTCTGGCAGTTGATTATTTCTGCCCTTGCTTGGTGGTGTCACTGCATTTCAATATGAATTAAACACAGAAAATCTATTTTGAATTAATAAGGTTGAAGGTTTGGAATTAACTCTATTAAAGCATGGGTATTCTGTTAAAGCTTTTTCAACACTCCACATTCAGCGTTGTGCCTAGGTACTGCAGTATAGTTTAGAAATATCTCCAGTACTCTGAGCCTCTCTCAATAGAAAAGATAGATGTTTCAATATCAAGGTATAAATCAACTGAGATTCAACAACCACAATTAATTGCTTTTGTGTCTTCAAGTTTTGACATCGTTTCATGTATTTTAGCATCTTAAATTTCCACATGATTTTGAATGACACCTTAAGTCCCAAACTCTATTTTTTCTACTGGGAGATTAAAAATCTCACAGCTTTTTTAATGAGAAAAGGGCTTTTTTTTCAGGTGTTCTTTTCTAAAATGTCTCTTTCTTCAACTGTAGTACACTAAGGCCTCATCTACACTAGAAAGTGGTGTTGACGCAAGTTACAGCGATGATCAAAAAGTGCAATAATTACAATGTTTGAGCCTGTCCACACAGCACTCATTGTGTTGCCAAAGCCCATCCACAGCCGGTGCTCTAGCATCAAGAGTGAGAACAGTGCAATCTGAACAACTATCCCACTGTGCAACTCACAACTTTGTGCCACTAGAAATGTGGGAAGGTGGAGAGGACTGCACTGCATCATGGATGCGGGCCCAATGTCCAATGATGCAGTGATTTCTGTCCTCTTTCTCTATGGGTTTCTGACTGCATTACACATCAGTTTTCAACAGTTCCAGATTATGCATCTGCCATATTTATCTGAAAAGATGGATCCTGCGCTGCTCCCCACTGTTGTTGTCACGGTTCTGAACACATCACTGCTGCTCATGCAGTATATCATGAGCTCCCAACTGGAACAGAAATCCTATGTGCCATGTAAACAAACAATGCTAGATTACTGTTTGCATTCATAGAACAACTGCACATAGTGCACCATCCCTTTTGGACACATGAAACAAGCACCGAGTGGTGGGATCACACTGTTATGCAGATCTGGGATGATGAGCAGCAGCTGTAGAACTTCCAAATGCATAAAGCCACCTTCATGGATCTCTGTGCAGTGCTTGCCCCTGCCCTGCGGTACAAGGACACTAGAAACATAGAATATTAGGGCTGGAAGGGTCCTGATGAGGTCATCTAGTCCAACCCCCTTCTAAAAGCAGGACCACTCCCACTAAATCATCCCAGCTAGGGTTTTGTCTAACTGGGCTTTAAAAGTTTCCAAAGATGGTGATTCCACCACCTCCCTAGGTAACCCATTCCAGTGCTTCACCACCCTCCTAGTGAGAAAGTTTTTCCTAATATCCAACCTAGATCTCCCCAGCTGCAACTTGAAACCATTGTTCCTTGTTCTGTCCTCTATCACCACTGAGAACAGCCTAGCTCCCTCCTCTTTGGAGCATCCCTTCAAGTAGTTGAAGGTTGCTATCAAATCCCCCCCTCAGTCTTCTCTTCTGCAGACTAGATAAGTCTAGTTCCTTCAGTCTCTCCTCATAAGCCATGTGCCCCAGCCCCCTAATCATTTTTGTTTCTCTCCACTGGACTCTTTCTAATTTGTCCACATCCTTTCTATAGTAGGGAGCCCAAAACTGGACACAATATTCTAGATGAGCCCTCACCAGTGCTGAATAGAGGGGAATAATTGCATTCCTTGATCCTCTGGCAATGCTACTACTAGTGTAGCCCAATATGCCGTTGGCCTTTTTGGCAACAAGAGCACACTGTTGACTCATAACCAACTTCCTGTCCACCATAATCCCCAGGTCCTTTTCTACAGAACTGCTACTTAGTTGTTTGGTCCCCAACCTGTAGCAGTACATGGGATTTTTTCCGTCCTAAGTGCAGGATTTTGTACTTGTCCTTGTTGAACCCCATGAGATTTTTTTTGGCCCAATGCCCCAATTTTTCTAGGTCTCTCTGAATCCTATCTCTACCCTCCAGCATGTCTATCAGTCCCCTCAGCTTGATATCATCTGCAAATTTACTGAGCATGCAATCTAGCCCATCATCCAGATCATTAATGAAGATGTTGAACAAAACCGACCCCAGGACCAACTAGACATTGAGCCATTGATCCTTACCCGCTAAGCCCAAAGATCTAGCCAGCTTTCTATCCACCTTACAGCCCATTCATCCAACCCATACCTCCTTAACTTGCTGACAAGAATGCTGTGGGAAACCGTATCAAAAGCTTTGCTAAAATTAAGGTATATCACGTCGATGGCTATTCCCACATCCACAAAGACCATCAACTCATCAGAGAAGGTAATAAGGTTGGTTAGGCATGATTTGCCCTTGGTGAATCCATTCTGACTATTCCTGATCAGCCTGTTTTCCTCCAAGTGTTTCAGATTGGATTCTTTGAGGACCTGCTCTATGATTTTTCCAGGGAATGAGATGAGGCTGATTGGTCTGTAGTTCCCCGGATCTTCCTTTTTCCCCTTCTTAAAGATAGGTATTATATTTGAATAAAAGTTACCCTTTTGGTGGAGAAGAGTGTGGAGATTGCTGTGTGGAAGCTGGCAACTCCAGGCGCCTACCAACCAGTTGCTACTCAGTTTGGAGGCCAGAAGTCCACCACTGGAGCCGTGTTATCACAAGCATGCAGAGCCATTAATCACATTCTGCTACAAAGGACTGTGAATCTTGGAAATGTGCATGAAATAGTGAATGGCTTTGCAGCAATCGGATTCCCTAACTATGGCAGAGTGATAGATGGCACACATATCCCCGCAGATCATGCTGTGACGGAGTACATCAATAGAAATGGGTACTTCTCTATGGTACAGCAGATGCCAGTGGATCACTGTTGACATTTCACTGACATTGTGGATTGGTCAGTGAAAATGCATCTTCAGGAACATCAACCTGTATAGAAAGCTGCAAGCAGGAACTTCCTTTCCAGACCAAAAGATTCCTATGGGGGACAATGAAATACCCATCGTGATCCTGGGAGACCCAGCTTACCCCTAACTACCCAAGCTCATGAAGCCATATGCAGGCAACCTGGAGAGCAGCAAGGAGCACTTCAATAAAAAGTTGAGCAGGTGCCAAATAAACATTGAATGTGGCAGATTAAAAGCTTGCTAAATGAGATATTCATTACTTGAATTGCTACTGTGTACACCAGACAAGCAGTATTTTGTAATGTGTAATTTCCTCTAACATCGTGGGATGGAATGAAAAGTCTAGCAAAATGGCACAACATGATATTTGGAAGGCACTTGAAAATCTCTTCATGCTACTTATCTATCACTGTTGAATACACATTTGCACATCACTCTGTGTGGTTTCACACCTTCAGCTTTGTCCCCTCCCTGGACACTTTCTGACAATCTGAATAGCTCTAACTATGTCTGAGAATTAAAAATGTCCCCCCTTAAGAGCTTTGCCTGTTACTACCAACAGACTCTCTTCAAAGCTTCCCAGCATCTCTTAATTACCTGATTGCTAATTTCTACTACCTCCAATATCCATCTTATTATCCATTATTATTATGATGAATGAATTTCTATATTCTGTTGTCTAAATTAGAAATAGCACAATTCCTGTACTTTTGCAAGCAGTATTGTAGACATTATCCACTTTTAACATGGGATAGTGGGCAGACACTTCTGGAGATAACTTGATGATGACATGATAATTAGAAATAATTTTGCTACGGGGCAAGAGAGGGCCTCACGGAACATACATGGTATGCTTCCAGCAACAAATATGGATATCAAAGCATAGGAGGCAATTGTCTGGCCACCAGACCTCACAACAGTAACATTGCACAACAGTTCTTCAAGGAAAGTGAAGAAGGGTGGTAATAATTTTGCTTACTCCCATCTTTACAAAATTATATTTTACCATGTTCTTACAAAATTATATTTGTCTCTCCACAATTTAGCCATTACTTCAAATGGCTACTAATCTCGTTGTTAAGACTAGACCAGAGAAGAGACAGCCTGAGAAGCTGCTTCCATACTTATCAAGCCATAAACTCCACAGAATTAAGCAGCTGGTCATCTATAAACGAAGTACCTTGCTAGTTTGTTCCATGCCACCAAAAGACTATGGAGGGGAATGAAGATGCTATGTGGCCCACCAGTCTTTCTGCAGGATGGAGGCAAGCAGGAGAGAGGGGAAACATTGACTGTAAGAAGCTGCACTGTACTAAGCCATGTTTACAGAGTTAGCATAAGTTAGCATTCTTAGCATAAGTGAGCCGCTCCATTCTGTAGAACAGACTGTATATGGACTGTGTGCAAAGAGAACCATCTGGCTACTAACTACAGGTACAAATCTACAGGCACAAATAACTGTAGGCACATTTTATAGATTTACAGTACTTAGATTCATAAGTGCTCTAAAACAGCGGCTCTCAACCTTTTGCAGGTCACGACATGCTTTGCGGTGTGCACGATCCTACAGGGCACACCAGCCCACCCACCCATCTCCAGGCTGAATCCAGGCATCTCCCCAGCTCTCCACAACATGGCAACACAGTAATATGTCCTGACATGGTGGTCGAGAACCGCTGCTCTAAAACGTGCACACAATTAGTGTTAAGGTAGTGATATAGTGAGTTTAGTGGAGTTCTGTCCATTTCTAGGTGAGCAAGTGACCATATAACAGCCCCGATTCTGTAATATGTAGTGTGCAAGTGGCCTACTGATCCCACAGAGAACTTTTCCTGACATGCTATATGCCATATGATCAGTGCCTACAAGTACTTATTTTGGCTCCAATACTGCAAAACCTTAAGTACTTCATGGACTGTGAGCGGGACCACTGACTAATAACATTATGTATAAGGCACGTCCACAGTTTGCTCTAAGTGGCGGTCTTGGAAGAGAGACCAAGAACTGGCCTGGAAGGAGGAGAGAGACTGAGCTATCCTCTTTCCAATAAGGTCCCTCCAAGTCAGGGATTGAGGAACCTTATATGAACAGCATGGGGAAGCTTCGCTCATGGATAAAGGACTTTGTATGGATGCCAGTCCAGCATCTTTCAGAACGATTAATTTCACACAATTTTTTTTTTTGAAAGAGCTGGGAACAGGACAGGAAGGACCAGGTAGTTGGGAGAACTGCATTTTTCTATCTGAAATGACTCAGGGAAGGTATTTGAAATTTCAAATGGAGGAATGGGAAGGAGAGACCATTTAACATCTCAAAGCTAAAGAGCCAGGGAGAACAGGGAGACAATTTTTTTTAATAAAGGATTCTCAGGGGAAATCCTTGAATATATCTTTCTTCCTGCTGACAGTCAGTAATAGGAAAAACATGGTCTGATTACACTATGGACTGACTGACTGACCTGGAAGGGAACTTTCCATTGTATTGTTGTTTTTTATTGTTCATATCTGCAACTAGATCCTGTATAACAGCTGCAATATAAATTAATGTATTAAATAAAATAAAAATACAACACAATGTTAATTGCACAAATAAAGGGGAATAAACTAGTTTTTAGTATGAAATAGTAGCAGACAAGAATACTGAAACAACCATTTTCTATAGTAAATGCTATTGGGCAAACAGTCCAGAACACGAGAGGAGTCAGGGAATACACACACACACACACACACACACACACACACACACACACACTCTCTCTCTCTCTCTTTTCACTGTCACACACACACACTCTTCACTTGAAACAGTAGAGAGCTAATTGGTAGAAAATACAAAAGAAAGTCATAATTCATGCCATGTACAATAGATACTGAATATGTCAACTCTGCTTGAATTTTATCATTAGAGCATATCGTTAAGCAAGCTGTCTCTGTGTGTAGCCAATCTGCTGTGACTATTGTAACATCTAAAATCATTTGTGACATTGGCAATACGGCCTTGTGTCATCAGCTATTAAACCAACTCCCATTCATGTTTTATTGCTGGTAGGCTGGCTCCGTTAATCCCTTCACTTCACAAAGCATAGGCTCACAGCCAACACATTAATAAATGGAGGCCTGAAGCATGAGCCAAGTAGGCAGCTTCACTCTAACAGATTAGTCCAAAACCTCTCTGAAGTTTTTAAGCCCCCTGCTTGTGGCACCTGTTACGAGGTGTCTTTGTCAATGCTCAGCCACATTCTGTGGGTGCCTCTGACTTCCACATACCTGCCAGAAAGCTTTGTGCTGACTGTGCTTACAAAATCCAGTAATGTGTCCATGTTCCTAAGACCAGCCATGGTTTTAATAGTTTCCATTGAATTAATTGGAAAGTACAAATGGAGAGACCAACCACCACCACAAAGTTTCCTGGATACATGCTTTCCCATCCCCAAATGCAAAAGATCAAACTTTTCAGTGACTGAGCAGAGAAGATCTAACCTGACAACTGCAGCAACTGAGACTGACCTCCTATTTGACTTTTCAATAAAAGGATTTCCAAGAGAAAAATAACCTTTGTTCTGAGGGGAAAAGTTAGTGGGGGAAAGACAGGCTGCTGAACTAATGTGGAACATGACTGGACGGTGAAAGAGAATTAATAATCCATAGTAATTGAGGTGTATCAGAAGTGTACAAGAGGAAATGCTGAACTCATTTGACGTCAATGTTTGCAGACACCACTGCTATCTATTATGGCTAACAGTATGACACAAAGTATTATTTCTACTGTACTATGAATGCATCCCAGCTGTGGAATGGTTTTCTCATTGATGCACCTGCCATTGGAAATGCAGTATATAGCTACATACAATTAAAAGAATTTCAGCAGAGTAAAGTAAATAAGGAACCCATTTATAAAGGGTACTTGACTCCTTCAGACCCAACTCTCTTGTGGCTGCAGTTATACAAACCTCAAATGACCCAGATCACAATGTAGGATCCATTATGTACCTATTGTCAGTATGACACTGTGATCGAGGGGCACCAGTGCAATTACAGTTCTGACTCAGTTTCCCTTTGTGGGTTGCACTAAGTCCAATGAAGTTAATGTATATTTCATAGATTTCATAGACTTTAAGGCCAGATGGGACCATTATGATTAACTATTCTGATCCTCTGCATAACATATGCCAGAGAATTTCTCCTAATGATTTCTGCATCCAGGAACTTGTGCTTGAATTAGACGGAGAAAATCTTGTAGAGAGACATCCACTCTTGATCTCAAATCTTCAGGTGATGGAGAGTGTATTTCAAGATTGGTGTGGGATGGAACCCAAAGACGGACATTTCAAAAAATATGTTTCTACAGCCTCCTGAGAAGATTTTTTTAGGCCTTTAAATTGGATTCACTAGTGCTGAGGAGCCATGCCGTTTAATAGATCCTAGGTGGCTAAAAGCTCATATTGTCAAAGGAAGATGTATGCTAATTTCAAACAAATATTTTGAGCATACAGGATGGTTTATATGACAAGTAATTTTGCACATAGATTCATAGAAACTGGAAGAAACCATGAGAGGTCATCGAGTCCAGTCCCCTGCACTCATGGCAGGACCAAGTACTCTCTTAAACCATCCCTGACAGGTGCTTGTCTAACCTGCTCTTAAAAGCTTCCAATGATAGAGATTCCTCAACCTGCCTAGGCAACTTACTCCAGTGGTTAATCACCCTGACAGTTAGGAAATTTTTCCTAATGTCCAACCTGTAGCTGAGTGGCTGCAGCCCTTCAGGTGTGGAATGAACTGACCAGTAGCATATGACTTGTCATGTCAGGTGCTATTTTTAAATAAAAGAATTATTTGCTTCTTCCTATTTCATTTCATTCTTTCTACAAGAGACAAGATTTCCTGTTGTAGTTCTGACTAATCAGATTAATAACAGATGTAGATAATTATTAATAAAAATAGAATCTTAGAAATATAGCACTGGAAGAGCCTTTGAGAGGGCATCTTGTCAAATCCCCTGCACTGATACAGGGCTAAGAATTATCTAGACAAGTGATATTCAGATGTCAGTGGTTCAGGAACCAAATAATAAGCGATCAACATTACTCCAAATACCCACAGTACTGTGAATTCATTGTTTCATTTACTATAGCACTACTGATATTTAAACAGTATGGCAGGGGAAATATTTAGGTTTTTATAGTATATAATTCTCTCAGCAAATACTACTTCGTGCAAGTTGATAACTTAATTGGTTAATAACATAGTAAAAGCATCCTGATTGGTTAACTTAAATTGATTAATAATTAAATCAAACAGTGTTTTAATATCATGTGCTGCAAAGAGCCACAAGAGACACATTGAAGAGCCACTTACAGCTCATGAGCAGCAGTCTGAGTATCATTGATGTAGACCATCCCTGACAAGTGTTTGTCTAACTTGTTCTAAAAACCTCCAGTGATGAAAACTCCACACATCTATTCCAGTACTTAACTACTCTTACAGTTAATAAGTTTTTCCTAATGTCTTACTTCTATTTCCCTTACTGCAATTTAAGCCCATTAACTCTTGTCTTGTCCTCAGTGATTGAGGAGAACCATTTATCAACTTTTTATAACTACCTTTTATGTATTTGAAGACGATTATGTCCCTCTTCAATCTTCTCTTCTCCAAACTAAACAAACCCAGTTTTTTCAATCTTTCCTCTTCGGTCATATTTTCTATTTGTTTTATCATTTCTGTTGCCCTCTTCTGAACTTTTGCCAATTTGTCCACATTCTTCCAAAATGTGGTGCCCAGTTTAGACACAGGACTCCAGCTGAGACCTTTCTAGTGCTGAATAGAATGGAAGAATTACTTCTCATCTCTTGCTTACAATACTCCTTTCTAATAGACCTAGAATGATGATTGCTTTTTTTGCAACAATGTTCCATTGTTGGCTCATATTCAGTCAGTGATCCACTATAACCCCCAGTCCCTTTTCTGGAGTACTCTTTTCTATGCAGTCATTTCCCCTTTTGAATTTGTGCAATTGATTATTCCTTCCTAAATCTATAGTTTTGCATCTGAATTTAATCCTATTTAATTCAGACCATTTCTGCAGTTTGTCAAGGTAAGTTTGAATTCTATTCCTGTCCTCCAAAGGACTTGCAACATCTCCCATCAGCAAATTTTATAAGTGTACTCTCTATGGTGCCCCTTCAGGAGTCTAGTTTATTTAACCCAAAGATGGAACATTATACAATTAAGCTGGCACCCCAGCATCTATAGTCAAAGAGAAAGGGGCTGGGTTTAACTTTAGTCCATCAACCTGATATATGTCCAGGTCCCTTACCAAAGGGACCCTCTTGACGTGGAACCATTTGCTGGAACCAGGGCCTCTTGTTATCAGCTGAGGAAGGGTCTCTCTTCTTGGATTAAAGTCCCCACAGAGGTCAAACCACAACAATCTTCCCTTAGAAAAGCACATAATTCTCCTGATCTGGGATTTCTGCTGCTAATTGGTGAACTCCTTCCATAATGACTGGGGTTCACTGTTTCTTGGCATTCATAGCCAGTCCATTTTGGAGTCTCTGCCACATAGGAGAGTATTTTCCTTGGTTTTCTTTCCCGTTGAGCCACCTCACCAGGTCTCCTTGAGAAGCTCTCCTTTTGGAAACATCCTCTTCCCAGGAATCTCTATTCTCTTACTCTGCCCCATAGGGAGTAGTTGCCTTTTATCATGCCCAGGTGCTTCCCTGCCTAATGATCTGTCCCTCAGACACTCAATTAATTAATTAGTCCCAGGTGATCCTGAGTTGTCTTATTTCCCCATGTGAAGCTTTCCAAAGATAGACTGATTCCTTCAGAGGGCCACCTACCCTCTGATGTACATGACAAATGCATCTTATACTACATTAATCACCAGGACATCCCACAGCTACCTAAAGTCCCCCTAAAGTCTACCTGCCATGACGCCAAGATCTGCACCAGCAAAGATGGAAGTTCAATCTGCCCTGAGAAGCTGGAATTTGCTCTTTTTTTAGCATGCTTTTACAGGGGATCATTCTGAGTAAGGCAGGTAGCCCTGACGACACAACCTTTAAAAAAAAAAACGAGAGTCCTGTGGCACCTTATAGACTAACAAATTTTCTTCGGCATAAGCTTTCGTGGGCTATAACCCACTTCGTCAGATGCATGGAGTGGAAATCACAGAGGAGAAGTATATTTACACATGCCAGGATGGAGGGGGGCAAGCGTAGGCAAAGTCAACTCAGAGAGCAGATGGGGCCTATTCACACCTGTTGATAAATGTGTGAACAGTCCTCGAAAGCTTATGCTGAAGAAAATTTGTTAGTCTATAAGGTGCCACAGGACTCTCGCTGTTTTTTGCTGTACTACAGACTAACACAGCTACCCCTCTGGAAATTACAACCTTTTAAGAAGGCCATACTCCTTCTAGAGCACATATGAAAAATGATCAAGTCACGTACACCATATTGGACTTCCCATGCTTCTACAGGAATATACAACAGCTTTTTAAAAATGCAACTTTAAACTTTTAAAAATTATTAGATGGAACTCTTATCCTCTTTGTCAAACAAGCAACATGCACCAGAATGGAAGTACAAGAGCACTGAGTTTTAAATGATTCCTGTGGCTCAGTGTCACCTGGATTAGGCACTATGATGACAATGACTTTGCCATCTCCAACAACATACTCTAAAAAAAATAAAAAAAATAATCAATTTCATAATAACTATACTGTAGTTTAATATAATAATACTTTCTCCATAGAATATCTGAATGGCAGAATGCATGCGATAATTTCCCCAAAGCCTACATTTATCATGTTACATCATGATATTAACTTTCACACTAAATAGCCACAAACATCAATTAAAAAAATTAAAATATGACAGTCAGCATGCACTATTTCCTACCTTTACGGATTGGTCTCTCCAACAAGCAATGACTTTCACTAGTGAGACATTCGCAGGATCAGGGAAATGGCATCCACTTTTATCTGAAAATATACAAACTGTTCTTTATGAGCTCACAATACAATGCACATAAATAACATACATGAAATTTCTACCAGTCTTGCAGTATACATGTTTAAATTTTGTATGGTTTAGCAATATATCTGAAACAGAATCATTTGTTTTTGCTTTATGCACAAACATATCCGTGTGAGACATTTATATTATGTACTATATAATTGCATTAGAGTTATTCACAGTGCATTTTTTTGTGACGGTACGCAGGGGTGTGGAGTACTGGCACCTTTTTGCCAGCTCCGCTGCCAAGCTGGGGGGTGGGGTCTGCAGGAGAAAGGAGCGCATCACTGGAAGAAGAGGGGTGGCACAGAAGGAAGAGAGGTGGGAGAGGCATTTTTCAAATTTACTATCAAGATATGAGCAACAGCACCTTCCTCCCCTCCCTCACCCCCCAAAAACCACTGGATATTATATATGTCTCCTCACCCTAACTCAAATGGATACATTTTATTTCTAAAGGGTTAGAAATGGTGCCCATTAGAGCTCTGTGAAACTTGATGGCTTCTTTTTCCCAGAGGTTTGCGCAAACATTTTATTCTTTTTCAGTGAGTTTGCCTGTGCCCAAATAAGTCTTTCCCCATTTCAGAATTGATACTATGCACTAGATTTTACCAAGACCTTTCAAATAAGTCTCACCTGAAGTTTCTAGGATAAGTCATGTTTAAGCTAAGGAAAGGAAAGGCAAAAAAAAAAAAAAAGCTTTAGGAGAATATTCTAAAGATGATTAACAATTTTTCTTTTAATAAAGTTCCATATTTCAAAAAGAAGCTTGTCTTACTCAATGCAAATTCCAACAAAAGAACTGAGCAGTGGTCACAGCTATCTGATTTTTAGTAAGTGAAGTGGAAATGCCCTTTCTTTTAGTATTTTAAGATGCTAAACATCTATGAAATATGTAACAATTTATTTAATCAGTATTATGGGACAGATCCTCACAACATGCAAATGGGCATCATTCCATTGACTACAATTGGAGCTACGACAATTTGCATTAGCTGAGGATCTGGCTCAGTATTGTTGTTACAAGCTAACTGTGCTCTTCAGTGTTGTTATGGAAAATGTTTCAAAATCAAGCTGTAGTGCAAGGTGGAATTTCCTTTCCTAACATAAATTTTATACTTATTTCATATTGTTGTCTTTGGCATAAATGAAGATGTAATTCTGCTATAGGAACTAACAGACCAGTTCTCTCCTATATTCAAGCTAATGTCAGATTGTCTGACCAACAGTAGCAGCACAGACGAATTACTGATTTATTCCAATAATGGGTATTGCATTTTATGGAAACCAGTTTTTATATTTGGCTTAGAAATATGTAGACAAGTACTTCATGTGTATTAAGTCTAAAAAATTAATACAAATAAAGTTAAAGGGAAATAAAATAGGCAAAGAAGAAAGGGGATATTTTCTGATTATATTTAGATGAGATGATGAGTCCTATGAGGAGAAGAGACATAACAGGAAGGCCATTCCAGCTGGTAGACTCTACTATGGAGAAAGAGGGTTATTTTAAAGAGGCTTCTGAAATGATTTTTTTGGAGGTTATGGTAATATTTCTTACCACGTAAGAAAAGGAAGATGACAATACCTGTATGGAAGGGAAGAGCAATGTTGCATTAATCAAGGCCAAAAATATAGATAAAGTTACAGATAATGATTTCAGCAACCATGGAAATGTATGGATATTCACATTTACTAAAAATGATCCTTAGAGTGCTGAAATATTCAAGAACAATATATATATATATATATATATATATATAGACACACACATATAAAAGAATAATAATCCATCCTTTGTAAAATATCTGCTGCACAGATAACCTCAGTCTAGTCTAATTTGTGCGCCTGACTTCTCAGGTGATTTTCAGAGCAAATTCATGCTCATGAATTGGCAGGTCTTGCTCAGTCAGTCCAGTTCTGCCTTATTTGAACTTTAACAGGCCAATGCCATCCATTAGCTGCTTATCTCAATATCTGGCAAATAAGCTTTGCTGAAAAATATATATGGTATTTAGAGGAAATTAATATCAATCTTTGAAGTATGGTAACATGAAAATCCCTGAATATTAATACTGAGTAAATGCCCTTGATTACAGCCCTAAATTGTATATGGTACATTAAAATACTGTTGGAGGTCTAAAGTATCCTGATAAAAAAAACCATATTATCCATGTTTTTAAAAAAAAGAAGTTGGATTGCCGCAGTCTAGTTTGTGGGATTTGCAGAATCATGCAAATGTTTTGTAGAGCGCATAGCAAAGCTTGTGGTATGAATTAGTGCAATCTGAATCAGTACACTACACTCTTCAACTGCTGGCTATGTAAATATACTTACATTTGTACTGTGTAAGCACTTTTAGAATATATAAAAGACAGATTGACAAAAGCAATTGAATTCACATAGCCATCCATATAGATGTAGCTATATGGAAAGAAGCAAAGAAAGAATATGCAATACAATTTTATAGCATGAAAGAAACAGGCACAAGAGGTTACTTAAAATTATATTTTTATTAACTGATTTGACAGAAAAGGATTACAAATGCCAAAAAGTGAGAGAGAAGCAAAAATGAGAATGGCACAGTAACATTTTCCTTTTCAATTTTTCAATTGCATTTGCAATGGTTTCTCATGGACAGCTAATCAGGTGAATTTTGCTTTTGATCTTTCCTTTTTCTGTCTTCTATCATTTGCTTACTTTGTTCATTGACCATCAAAACCAATGTTCGTTGATTTCGGTTATAGCTGCTGACTGGCACCATGTACCAGGAAAAATAATGGAGCAAATAATTAAAGAATCAATTAGCAAACATCTAGAAGATAACATCAAAGTGATAGTCATCATGGATTTGTCAAGAACAAATTGTGTCAAACCAACCCGATAGCTTTCTACGACACCGAAGGACATAAAGAGTAGGGTACTGTAGTGATTGGTTCTCAGTCTGGTTCTGTTCAATATTTTCATCAAGATTTAGATGATGGCATAGAAAATACAATAAATAAAGTTTGCTGATGATACCACGCTGGGAAGGGTTGCAAGTGCTTTGGAGGATAGGATCATAATTCAAAATGATTTGGACAAACTGGTGAAATGGTCTGAGGTAAACAGACTGAAATTCAATGAAGACAAGTGCTAAGTACTACACTTAGGAAAGAACAAGCCATTGCATACATACAACATGGGCAATGACGGCCTAGGAAGGAGTACTGTGGAAAGGTTTCTGGGTGTCATAGTGGACCACAAGCTAAATATAAGTCAACAGTGTTACACTGTTGCAAAAAAAGCAAACACCATTCTGGGATGTATTAACAGGAGTATTGTAAGTAAGACACGAGAAGTAATTCTTCCTCTCTACTCTGGAACACTTGACTTATGAGGGAAGATTGAAAGAGCTGGGTTTGTTTAGTCTGGAAAAGAGGAGACATGGTAACAGTTTTAAAGTACCTAAAAGGTCGTCACAAGGAGGAGAGAGAAAAATTGTTCTCCTTAACTGCCAATGATAGGACAAGAAGCAATGGGCTTAAATTACGGCAAGGGACATTAGGAAAAAATTCCTAACTGTCAGGGTGATTAACCACTGGAATAAGTTGCCTAAGCAGGTTGTGGAATCTCCATCATTGGAAGTTTTTAAGAGCAGGTTAGACAAACACCTGTCAGGGATGGCTTAAGAGGGTACTTAGTCCTGCCATGAGTGCAGGGGATCAGACTCAATGACCTCTCATGGTCCCTTCCAGTTTCTATGAATCTATGAGGTAATTTAAGGGAATTAAAATTAAATTCCTACAAATTTTACTTGACACAGTTGGTGAATTAATACAAACAAGTTGCAATTTCAGGTAAAACAATTTATAGAAAAATATTTAATCAGTTCACACACTGCCTTTCCTCAGGCAAAACTTCCATTCACATCAGTGAGGGTATTATTTGAATAAGGACAAAAGATTTGGACCTTTTATACAGAAATAAGATCAAGATGACATAGTGACATGTAACATTTTCTCTCTTGCACTGCCTCAATCCAATCTGCCATATCTTTGAAGAATAAATGTTTATTTAAAACAAGGTTCAAATGATAGTTCACTTCTCTAATCTGAGCTCAGGATTCCCATACTGTGGGAGAATCCTTGCTGGTGAGGAGCTGGCATAACTGGCTCTACAAAACCGCAGGTGTGGGAAATGAATTGTGGCCAGAGTACTGCTACGTTCCAGTTATCCATGTTTGGTATAATGACCCAATCACCCCCATTGGGTATAATCCCGAGCAGAGGCGGCCTTTGGCTATTGGGGACCCTAAGCGAAGACCCATAGCAGGGCCCCCTATACACCCACAGGGTCCCCCTCTATGGCCCTGTTCCCCCTGCCGCCGAACCCCCACTCTGGCCCCAGCTCCACCCCACGTGGCCCCAGTCCCCTGAGTAAGTTCCTCCTCCTGCTGCTGACCCTTACTACTCAGGGCCCTAGGCATGCGCCTGCTTCGCCTACCCCAAAAGCTTCCTCTGGCCCTGAGAGGGAAGAAGGGGTGAAGGAGGTGTATATCCAACTTTGTCCTTGAGTTCTGCCCTATACTAAACATCCCTTGGCTGGACTTATGGGTTGGCCCAGTCAGTGCAAAGAAAGTGTACACTGTTATAATTCTGATTTGTGTAGCTTTTGCTTATACCTATGCTTGGCTTGTATGCATGTATTTTATCTCACACATGTATAGCTTTCTTTATAAGTTTAAGAAATCTTTATTTTTATAAAAGAATATTTAGGATAAGTAGGCAAGTTAGCATAACTTTTAGTTGCTGAAATCCAAGAAACCTACAGGCCTCATTGTAAATTTTTCCAGGATGAGTCTGTTTGTAACAGCTTTGCAAGTGGGTGAGGTGAGAAGTTAAAATAGGTTAAATTTATCAAAGGGTAAGGCTTGTTTTCCTGTGATCACACAATATCAGATCCTAATATAATATAGGTGACAGGTGAATCACAACTTTAAGTGAGGCCATTTGACATTTTGACAGAACACCACAAAACCCACAAAATTCGTAAATAAGTAAAGGGAAAGGTGACATGGAATATTCTGGTAGGGAAAATATGTCAATTGTACGCATGAACCCCTTAACTAATAATCTGAAGGTACCCTGACAATTTCTGGGTTAAAAACCTATATTTGGGTAAGGAAGAATGAAATCATTTAGTTTATTTTTAGAGGGGTATAAAGGTGTAGAGTCAGTAATGTAAGGAAAAAGATATTTAAGATCCTAGAATTTGTTAAGCTATGAAACTCCCTCATCTTTCACTCTGACACCATCTTGCTCAAGCGAAGAATCTTCAAAGACCTACTGCTTATTCTTTCTTATTATTTTACTTTAGTTAAGTTTTAGTTAAGTTTGTTAAAGGCTATTAGAGCCTACACTCCTCATCTCAACATCTTTATCCTAGGAGAGTGTAAGTATAAGCTACTTATTAATTGTTTTATAGGATATATAGTTTGGTTTTAATTTGTTGTTAATTGTATAAGGTTTTGTATAAGGCTTTAAGTATATTTTATCAACTAATAATTGTATTATTTTTATGCTTATGCTTTTGGCAATAACGAAGTGTTATAAAATGTTTTAAGAATCCTTTGTAACTCTGATAGTTCCTCTGGGGAGTCCTGTTTGTAATTTCATCTGTGGTCAGATTAGGACTAGAACCTACTTCTGTGACAACTAAGTAAATCATCATAACAAGTATCTAAAATTCCAAATTATCCTCTAAATCTGGTCTACATTTGGTTGTGTTCACCTATCCACTCTGTACAAATCTCAATCAGGGATGAGGTCAAAGGTAGAGAAGAATCAGGCCCTAGAATTCTGAAGGGACACAGTGTCTCCTTGATGTCACAACATGTGGAACAAAGTGTTCACTCTTGGGAAGACTGTGAGGCCTATACTACTCAGATCCAATGGTTCTGATTTGCAGATCCAGAACAGAAGTGTTATCCAGTGAAAAAGGTTGATCAGACTGAAGAGCCCAGGACAACCTGGTTCTGATCCCAACACAAAAATCCCTATGTCCATATGTTTCCAGTCAGCTTCTGTCTCTTTTCTTTACTCTTTCAGAGTAAAATAAACTCCATAATTCCTGAACAGATGACAGAAAAGGAATGAACTATGGAAAACTGGAAATGGACAAGAGTTGTAGTAGCTCATTTATATGTATCCCTGACTCTCATCTAGAAAAGAGTCAGAATTTGGCCCTAAGGAATTTATATTATACATTTATGCAGGATTTACTGTGTAATAGAACCATGCTAGGTTTGTTTGGCAATGCAGGCTGACAAATAAGTCATCCGTATGCTACCTCATATTGCTCTTGAAAATTCTTTGGTTGGTTGCATGTTGTAAAAACAAACGAATATTGACTGGTTTGCAGGGCAAGATTGGTAAACTATTGCCGGAGGGATGTTAAAGTGCAGAGATTACTTTATTCCGCCCTAAGCCAAAAGTCTAAAGGCATTATTGAAAAAGCAAGATGACTGCAGTAATACAAAGCCAAGAGTTTGCTTGAAGGTTTATGTATGTTATTGCGCAGGTATGTGATGGTGCTGAGGGAGATAGAATTGTATGGAAAAAAGAGTCAGCATTTCTTTCATTACAGTCTCTCTTGTTTTTCACATGGCTTGCAAATGCCTTAGGAAATGCAATTGGATATTTTGTTGTCACGCAAAATGTATTCTTGAGTCCAATATGTATCATTTTATAGTCAACATGTTGTTTACATGCTTTTGTGATCACCACATAAGAAAAGAACAAATCACATCAAGCTTATACCCATCTAACTACTATATCTAGAAAATTATTTTTTAAAAATCCAGTGGCTGTATAGGGCAATAAGAAAACTATATTAAAATAACAATTTCAGTATTTAAACTTCATCAAGTGTTTTATCTAATGTAAAATATAAAACAAATAAAAACAAAAATACTGTATGTGTGTTAGTGTTGCATCCTTCTATATATACAATTTGGTAACTTACCATAAATAATGGAAAACACAGAGCTGAATGTTTCAGAACTTCTCCATTTGTTGCGTACAGATTCTAATCTTTGAGGACTAAAAATTAAACAAACATGAAATCAGTACATAATATTGACAAAAACTTTGACAAATGTATCATTAGCACTTATTCAAGTCCATACACTTGTAACAGCCACTGGGTTTATTATTATTATTATTACTTTTAATATGGAACCAGTCTTGCAAACTGTTTCCAAGTATGGTGTCCACTGAGAACATTCTCAAAGAATATACTATTTTAAAACAATGCACTGTGATGTTAATACAGTCTCAAATTCTGCAGTCCTTACTCATGCAATATTCTGACTGACATCAACAAGTAATTAATTACTTCAGTATTTGGCCCACAGAACTTACTAAGAACAGGACTCCCTTATTATTACACAAATAAAATACAATGAAAATAATGTGTTCAACATCTCTTTCACAAAATATTTTGCTTTTAGTACTGAGAAAAAGTTTTCATGCGCTAGGCAGTCTGAGTTTTAGAGCTGACTTTTAGGATTCTGTTCAAAGTATATTTTAATTGTACATACCATATTAAAATGTATTTTCTTTGCCCCCTCTCCCCCATTCATTTTAACTATCAGTAAACCATAAAACTAAAGGGAGCCCTAATAACACTGAACAATTCTAGAAGCCTCCTAATGCTTCATAGTATCTTTAAGGGAATAATATGGATACAAATTTCAAAAGGCAGAAAGGAAAAAAATCTTTGAAGATCTTTTATCTGCTAGTTTTTTCTGCTCTTTTATGAGCATATAGATGCAGTTTAAAGGGTCTATTTTAATAGGAATATGGCTGAAAGCCTTAAGAAGCAACCATACCCCAACTGTTCTTTCCTATTTTACAATCAGATATTTTACTGTACATTTGTCTGTGTTAGAAAGCTGATTACATTTTTTTTTTTTAAATTCACAAATATCTCCTTGAATAAAAGCACTCAGGGCAGTTCATGGCTCATCTTATTTGTAATTTGTTACTGGTTTTGGACAGCAAACTTTTGTGAAAATGTGAAATGTCTGCGAATCCCAACAATGTCATTAATTTTAGCATTGATGACTAATGGTCTGAAAATATACACCAGAAACATGCTATTTGCTATTAATTATTCTCAAGTTCAAAAAGTTTCAGTCATCCAAGCAGAGAGAAAAAAACAATATTATGTGACAAGTTCCAGAGAGGTAGCCATGTTAGTCGGTATACAGCAAAAAAACAAGAGTCCTGTGACACCTTAAAGACTAACAAATTTATTCGGGCATATTATGTGGTTTAGGTAACCAACTATACAACACAAATAACAGAACAGTAAATCCCTAACAGTTCATAGGTAAACTATAGCTTAAAAAAATATTGATCCAAGCCGTTAGGTGGAAACTTACAGACAAAATATACATTAGAAGAAATTCTGGATGACTTCATGTTCTAGGACTCATTCATATTATTATTATTATTTATTTGTGCTGCAAGTAGTTCCTAGGAGAGCCAGTGACAGACTAGGGACCAGTTGTATTATGTGCTCTTTAAACACAGAAAAAAAGATGGTCTCTGCCCTCCAGAAGTTCACAATGTAAGTAATCTACCCTGCTTAAACAGTATTGGCAGTGTGCCATGCAGGTCAGCTGGGCTCCAAAACCTGCTTAGTATAGCAGTTGTTGGTAGGGTTTTTTCCACCTTGATGTTGTTGAGTTTGAATCCCTCTGGTTCAGCACTGAATCCTTTCCCATCTTTTTCTCCAGTGGAGTAAGGGTAATATAAGCATCTTGTCTGCCTCAGACAGACCATCTGGTCCTTCCCTCTGTTTTTCCTACCCCACTGACTGGTTCTTTCAATGCAATGGCAAATGGGAATTGTATTTTTACTTATTTTTCCCCTGAGCATCTGGTAGACTTAGTTGGGCCAACCATGCTACTTTTCAGGATAGTTATGTGCTTGTGATTTAAATTAAATCAACTGGGCCAGGTGCACTTGTATAGTTTCACTGCAACTTTTAACTAGGCAGGAGTCTGTTACTGAATGGCTCATTACCCTTATTGTGGCCAGAGCTTATCCTAACCCTGAGCGCAGAACTGGGAGAAAGTAAAGATGGGTTATTTATGGAGGGTTGAGATAGGGGACACTGAGCACAGATTATTGCATCCCACTGTCAGACCTTTAGTCTTTGCAAGAAGGGATGAAGGGAAGGCTGAATCACAAAGCTGCAGGGAATACAAGGAGTCCCATTTGACTTTGGGTCTATTATTGTCAGAAAGTAAACAAGGGTCTCCATAAGCTCCTACGAAAGGTTAGACAGCTGGGCAGAGAGACGGACATGCTTTTATTTCTGTATTACTGGTTAATGAAATAAGTTTTAAAAAGTTGGGCCAGAATCTCAGTGTAACTTCATTGAGATTAATAGAACTATGTCACTTTAGTTCAGCCCAAGGCCTGCTCCCCTGCTCCCATTCATTTAAACCATTAATCAGTGAGTGGCATTTTTACTCGAGCCTTGCATTGCTGGAATAGTTACATTTCATAATACATGAGCAGACTGACCTTTTAATTGCTATCCTTAAATTATGGAAAATAATTTAAGATAGCAAATATGATTGAAAAGCCCCTACTATTACTCACACAGAAAGAAAACATTGTCATGGTGGAGTACTGTGTCCTTTGTTTCTTTGCCTATTTGGAAGCACTTCTTTTTTTTGAAAAAAATCATCTATAGAAGACTAGAGCTAATTCCTATGGCTCTACTTCATTCCTCTCACAATGACAGCTAACTGTTGCTTTAAATCACCTCAGCAATTTTGTCTCAATACAACTCCACACAATTTTGATTCTTTATGAAAATGGTTCTTGACTGTGACAAGGCGTAACTTGCAGTTTTATTGATACAGGGGAGGAAAACAAAATACTTCACGCAACCTATTCTGCTTGTATCTTTGCTTATTGGGAAGGGCGGGAGGTGCGAGGGAAGGGTGCCGGGACAGATATTGTGACTGAAGTGTCTAAAATCTAGAACTGCTTCCTAAAGTTCAATGATAAGGCAAAGTTTAGTTTCAAAATGTATTAGGACAGACAGATGCTGGAAATACCATCAGCTTCATAAGAGGGAAAGGTTTAAATTAATAGAGAACCTATGGGATCACCTAGCTGTTGGCAAAAATGCAAAAGTTTTTCCAGTTACTGTAGATTATAGTGAACTGATTAGGATTCCTGATGTGATACATTGGGTAGAGCTTGATAAAGTACAGCATTTCATAGAGACACTATAAAAGTAGATTCTTGAGTAGGAATGCACCCTGAAAAATGGGCAGGGTGGTTATGATGTGGCCAAGGCAGCCAGGAAATGCACTAATTCTGCAAATGCCCCTGGCAACCTCTATCCTCATCAAAACTCTCATTTGCCATAATGCCTACAAAAAAACTTCAAATGGTTAGGCCAATGATACACCTAGACCACAGTCTATCATGCTGATCAATATTGTCTCACTTTATCCTTGTATACTCCCCCATCTGTATTAGTTTTTATGGATTTGCCTTTTCTAGGTGACATACATTGCCTGATTTAAGTTTTTAACATTTTTAAATTAAAACTACTACTTTTAAAGTGGTTGTATGGGGCAAGGGTTCTGAATCCAAAGAACATAGCTGGGGTACTAAGACTTCAGTTAGACCTATTAAAGGGACTTTAATAGGTTTTGGTTAGGTTTTTCTTTTTCAATATGAACATTCAATTTCAACTTTAAAGTGTCTTAGAACTTGCTTCTACATCCTTTTGTCTTGTTTATCCTTACTAACAAATCTCTAAACTATGGTATGAATTTCTTAGGCTATGTCTACACTTGCAAGTTAGTTCAAATTAAGGAAGCTTAATTTGAACTAATTTAAGCCTTGGCCACACTAGGCTTTCATTAGTTCAAATTAAGGGCTTCCTTAATTCGAACTAATAAATTGGATTGCTTAGTTTGAACTAACCCTTAATTCGAAATATTTAGTTCGAATCAAGTCAATGTGGCCATATTAGTTCGAACTAATCGGCAGATTGACTTTCATGCAACTGACTAATTCGAACTAAGCAAGTGCCCAGCATGGACATGGCTAGTTCGAACTAGCATTCTAGTGGGGCCATGCTCGTTCGAGTTAAGTTAATTCAAATGAACTAAAATTAGTTCGAATTAGTTATTTCGAATTAACTAATTTGAACTAGCTTTTGTAAGTGTAGACATAGCCTTAGTGTGTGCGCCAAGGAATTATACAAACTGAAGTCTGAATCTTCTTAATACTGTTGAATATTAAACAGTGACTGGGTTATGCTAATAACTGACTCTTTATACCCCTTTTTCCATTTAAATTATACCCCATTCCATCAGCAACACTGATGTTAATCATCCCTAAAACACTGAGCTGAGAACAGCATAGCTTTGCTAAACAATAACAGTCTATGGATGACATCTTTTGCCTGATTAGTTTGCTCCACTTGGCTTGGTCAAAGAATGTGGAACACGTTATTTTCCCCTGGATGCTGAAAAAACATTCAGCCAAGTACATTTATTTTGAGTACCATAAATGGAATTTGGGGCAGGTTCTCAAAACACAGGGACAGACAGATGCATTCAGCATCAGTTCCCAGCAGCTGCCTTTACTATTGGGTTTTAGTCTCTTTGCATTAGGTGGGGGAAGTAAAAAAGGCTGCTTCTGTCGCCAGTGTTTTGTTTGCTTTGGCCACAAAGCCAATGTCTTGTGTGGCAAACGAGTCACATCAACTGTGCCGAATGGAAATTAGAATAGCAAAGTCAAAGTCTGCCCTATATGTAACAGGCTGTGCTTTTATTTTGAAGGAAGGGATCCAGTAGTTTCAGTATTGGGGGAAGACTGATCTTGAGGTAAAGGCGTGGAACTGGAGCTGGGTGGGTCTAGTTGTATTCCCAATTCTACCTGAGACCTTGACAAAATCTCTGTGTCTCTGTTAAACAAAGATAATACTCATCTCACATTCTGATAGAACACATAATTCCTCCAAAATCTCTCCCTACCTCAAAGAATATCCAAGGAAATATGTCAGAACAAGTTTGCAATGAGCTTCATTACATAGCTGTCTATATTTAAGAGTATAAAGCCTGTAAATTTTTTCATATCTTTCCCTTTATTAGGGAAAAAACTAATAAGAAAAAGTTCTCACCTGTCAATTGTGTTGATGACTTCCAAAGGCATATTAACTATCTTATTGACTAAAGATAGCCTGCTCAATAAGTAGGATACAATTTGTGACCCGTGTGTTCCATCAGTATTATTTTCTAGTCCATATTTCTTTCCACTTTGTCCTTGGGCTGCAGCGATGTACTTGTTTGACAAATCTAGCACTTTTCTTGAAAACAAGTTAATTTGCATGTGTTCTTCCTCTGCACCACTGTGATTACGATTCCATCCTGGAAGCATTAGTGATATATGATTTCCATTTGACACTAGTCCAAAAGAAACCGGACACTTAAGACTCATAATATCTAAATATCTAACACAGTGATTGTCTAATTCTTTATCCACACCCCACGGTAAGAGACATGACAAAAGCAGTTTAGCTGTGTCTGTGGTGATGTTAGCATCGATTTTTCCTGATGGCTGTAGTCTAATCTTTTTTGAACTCTTCATTTTTTTCTGTCTTTTGATGCCACCACTTTCTTCCAAAGATTTCACTGCATGATTATCCCTATGGACCTTTCTTTCATAAACATTTTTTACTTGCCCATCCACTGGGAAGAGAGAGCCAGCAGTTCTATTTCTTTTTAATGTTAGAGTCCTTTTCTCTGCTGTGGTTTTGTCTCTCTTTAAAATGTCATAACTGTGGAATGAATGTGACGATTTCAATCCACTGAGTTGAGATGACAGTAAAAGTTCTACAATTTTTTCCAGATCAAATAAGAGAACATGAAAGCTTATGTTGTTCCATTTTGTCTTTACTGGCAAGATAGTAAAAGGCTGTTGGGCATGGCTGGTACCAATTTCCTGAAATAAAAAAGTTGTACATTAAATGTCAAAATCAAATTCACAGAGCTACATAACTTTACCTAGTTCTAAGCTTAGAGTTACATATGGAATAGACCTTATTCCCTGGTTTGCACCACTGATTTCAACTGAACTATATGAATAATTATGTATTCACAGCAGCATGACTATGTACTAGGCACTTTCCAAATGCTAAGGATAAAAATAAATGTCTGCACTGAGTAACTTACTAGACAGGTAAGTAGACAGAAGGAAGGGAAAGAAGAATAGGAACAACAGACATTATAGGAAATGTTGTTAATGACAACTATATTTATGGGTGCCTAACACTTTTGAGATAAGATCCTGTATTCACTTGGTTATAACTCTGCCAAAATTTTACTATTTGGGCTGAAATTTTCTCTGCTGCATCCTGCCTCAGGCTGATATTTTTTTGGGAATATTTCCACAAAAACAGCTGTTTCCAGGAATACAGTTAGGAAAAGGTACATTTTGATCATGCAGAAAAAATTCCTACAGTCTTATCATTAAGAAGATCAAGCACTTCCAAGTTTTGGAGCAGAGACTAAAAATTTGTCAAGGGTGTGCCTTTTGACATCCATATGAAAAGCTACCCAAATCTGGCCAAGATCAGCACATGTTTGTGAGGGTATGTCTACATTGCAAAGTAAACCCTTGCTTAAGATCAGGTTTAATCCTCCTCCCACCCCACTTGCATGTACACATGGGCAGTCGTGCTAACCAAGGGCTTGGGCACGAGATCCTAAGACCCAACAGACCATTATTTTAGTCCCACTTATTAATGTGGTATTATTTTCCCAGCACAACTCTCTTTTTTAAAAAACTGACAGTTGCAAATGTGGAATCAGCTATAATTACTCACAACTTTTAGCTGACCCATTAAAAAGTGTGACAGAAATAATCTTGCATGCTGAACCATAGCACCATGTCTGCTGAAAAAATTAGGAAAATACTGCTCCAAACCATCTTTTCTCTATTTTTATTTCCAGAGCTTCACTCTTCACAAGATTCACTGCACATAGTTCACTAAGATCAAGCATTTAACCTTTTTCTACCAGAACCCATTGCTATTCGGTCAACCTCTAGCAGATTAAGAAAAGGAGACAATCTTGTTCCAAACAGTTTACCATCTGAAAGATTAAGTGAAGACATGATACACTACAAAATCCAGAGAAGGGAGTTAATTTTTAAACATGTCCAAGCTTAATTGCCTCCTTGTGGCATCACAGAGGAAAATTCTGTCCTCAAAATCCAGTGCGTAGATTTAAAAGCAGAAGTTGGTTCTTGGTGAGCAAAAAGAATAGATTAGGTGAGAAGATAAATAGGAGAGTACGGGATTAAGCCATGACAAAAAAAAAAGTGCCTACAAGAATTTTCCATATTAGGACATCAACTCTATACATTAGTCAATCTCCAGACAGAAAAGTTTCTGGACACTGCTGATACTATCCAAGAAATGTAGGGTATAACACTATAGCAAGAGGACATTGACAAAGACATATTGACTTAATTATGGTAGGGCGCACACAGATGGAATGGAGAATCTAAAGATGGACAGAACCTAAGGATCCATGAGGAATTCCAGCCTCTACCTCGTGGACTTGGAGACATCTACCTAAGTCTAAACCTTATATATTTCCTTCTACCCCCACTTTCCTGGCAGTATGAATTCCTCAGGAGTTAGGCTGTTTAAGGCATTATGCAGTTTAGTTGCTTCCCAAAGAACACAAAGCAAGCTGATGGCAGAGCTAAGGAGAGAATCTGGAAGGACTCAATCTCATGATCAAACTTTTCTGCACTTCCCTACAACACAGAGATGTTAACAACAATAAAAGCAATATTCCATTTTCTCTCATTTCTGACAATTTTTGCTCTGCCCAGTGTAAATCAATCTCAGCTATTGTTGATTTTGCACTTCATTCCAAACTGTTCAGTTTCATATTACTGGGCCTATTCAAATACAGAGTCATTCACCTCTTCTCACTCTCTCAAGCACTTGCAAATTATGCTGTATAAATAAGTCAAAATGAATTAAATTTATGACATAATGTAAATACGAAGGCTTACTTCCTTGTGGAATTGCAAATTAAATGACCATAACTAGGGTTTATTCAGCATCGCACACACATTCGGCACTCAGCTTTACAGAGTACAATATAGCAATGCTTTTAGTTTTTAATTCATTACAATTATTATTAAATACAAGTAGAACCTAATGGCAATCTCAAACTGTGTTATGTAGGCTATGGATTGGCAACTTGTGAAAGATTTTTCCCACCATCAATATTCTATCAACTTTTATTATCTATTGAAACAAAGACAAATTTTCATCCTCTGGAAGATAAAACTTAAAATAATAAGATGAACTCAGCATTGTCCACTTAAAATATATGGTTGTTCATAACCAATCAGTAAAATTGCTTTATAATTCCTCTTCATAGGTTTAATTTATTTTTTGGCTTTTCAATAGCTCTACCCAAATTTTGGGAAGAAGATCACTTTGTGCGCTACCAGGTCTATGAATCTTGACTGATCACAGGGTAAGTTAAAGCTGCTTAAGTACTTGAGTTGTAAACACAAACAGAAGACTCTACCTCACTTTATGGGTCAGTAGCACAACTCCAACACAAAGCAATTGAATGATGTCAACAAGGATAATAGTCCAAGAAATGATCAACTTTACAGTAAGTAAATAAGTGAAAGATTTAGTGTTATGTCCTCACCTCCCCCACTCCCACCATACCACTCATCTTATGGTTATATTCTTGAGCAGAATTAAGAAGAAAAGTTGTGAGAGAGTGTTTGCTCTGCAGTGGTCCTGTAATGGCTGATCCAGAGATGGACTGTTTAACTGTAATTCTAACTAGTCTTTAACACTGTAAAATACACAGGATGTTTTATTCCTTGGCATTTTAAAATAGATTTTCTTTAGCAATAATTTAGATGGGTTTTTATGATAGTTGATACAGTATATAAATTCACATATATGATTATGCATATATACACATATTCACCCATAATGGCATGATAGGCAGTAACTTCTAAATCTGAGTGAAAACAGTATATAGCAATGGACTATTATTTAGTGTATATGATACTGTGCCCATTATAGTTAATGGAAGTTGGAAAACGTCCATAAGTTACATGATGAAAATATTACCATTAGAAAAATAATTCACACCTAATAAGAATAACTTTTAACGCATAAACTGAGATAAGATTATAATATTTTCCCAGGAAAAACTATCAGTGTTCCTCCCATAAGTGAGAGGTCATCCTTAAAAGGTTAAGACTTGCTTTAAATAACTATATAGTCATGATTAGAAGAAATTAATAAAAATACAATGGATCTTACTCCACACAGTCCTGATATGGAATTTACAAAGTCTGCACAATAACTGAATTTCCAGAAATATCTTTTATTGGATTGCAGTGTTCTCTTAAAGTTAGTTTTCTCTCTTTTTTTTTATAGTAACTAATAAATATTTAAAATCTTATCTTGGTGAACATTTCTGGGTTGTCCACTAATGTCTATTTGTCTAACCCTTACTTCCTAAGAAACAAGAAACAGTGATATGTAAAACCAACTAAGTTCTCTCATTACAACAGGTGATTTGACCTCACCTTCCTCTGTGTGCTGTTCCCCAGTGTTTGAATCCTAACACCTATTCTGATTTGCTGTTACAGCCTGACCTGATCCTATGTCATCCACGTCCCTGCCTTTAATTTCCTCCCATACTGTAAGTTTCCCATCTTCAAAGCGTCTGATGAAGTGCGATTTTCTCCTACGAAAGCTCATGCGACAAATAAATCTGTTAGTCTTTAAAATGCCACAGGACTCTGTTGTTTTTCAACTAAGTTATGGTGGGCTACATTCATAATGGCTGGTGCCCACACTTGTTTCCCCTGTTAAATACCAAAGCAGTCACAATGTCATGGAGAGATGGCAGCCACTTTGCCAATTTCCAGTAGACACAGCACTGTCACATGTTCTGCACTTTAAATCAAAACTGGCCTGTCCCTTTTGGACAGTCTTAATTCAAAGTTTAAACATATCTGAGAATCCACGCTACTGTATTCATATTATGGGGAAGTCACGACTTCTGTGTGTGGAGGATCCTACACAACAAAACTGGTGCAGTTACACTGAACACAGAGATGGTAAAATTCAGGGAGCCCATGAAATGTGGATCTAATGTCCAGGAGTGATGCAAGTCATTCTGTGACATAGATTGCTATTTTCCACCGACACAGGCTGTTCAGGACAGGACAAAGTAGGGTCCAGTGTACCCAGACTATGCAGATCCACCAGCTGATGCTTCTGTTCATGGAGATAGGCATGGTCCACTGCTATTCTATAGTCTGGGGCAGCTTCTGACTTCCTTCCCTCCTTTCCTGAACAGAGCCTGAGTATATCGACTTGGCACAAAAGGAAGGATTATTTCCTGTATGCAGGAAAAATGACATTCTTTCCTACTCCTGACCCGCAACTACATCAGTATATGCTATTAACTACAACTGGTTTAAGACAGACACACCACATAAAAATTTCATGGAAAGAACAATTCAAATGCTATTTTACCTAGCTACCTTCTCGTCAAGGATCTTTTCCACTGGGAGTCTACTTATTCTAGGAACAATAGCCCACTTAAAATACACTTCCATTAGCTCGTAGGGATTCCCATACTGTTTCAACTCCTCATACACCCATTTTCTTCATGCACTGCCTTTCTTAGCATTCTGTTGTGGATTTAGTGTTGAAAAAGGGATTTGACAAGAACTGCCTTGACATTCACTTTACATAAGGGAAGTAAAGTGGTAGAACCACATGACGGATTTCCAAAGCAAGCCTCATCCAACGGGTCACCTCCCCTATAACCCTATAAATAAAGGGCTTGATTCTTCACAGCCTTGCAACTTGTGTAGTTATTTATACCTGTGCAAAGTGAGTGCAAAAGTATCAAATGGGAATGTTCCACTCTCAGGAGCAGCCTTTTATATCTATTGTGCACTTACTTTGCAGCTTTATGAATGACTACACAAAGTACAAAGCAAAGAAGAATATGGCTTCAAAGTTGTCAACAACTTGGGCGTGATTCTTCTGTCACCCTGGTGTAAATCCTAAACAACTCAACTGAAGCCAATGAACCAAATTCTTCCATAAATTATAAAAGTGTAAGTCTATAGTCCATTAATATCAATGAAGTACTTCTGAATTTACTCTGATGCAACAGCAGAATTTGGCCAAATGGAGTAGAACTGATTAAAGTGAGAAAGTCACCTCTCAAATTCTTCAAAAGGAAAAAAAGATGGAAAAAAATCTCTGAAACACATTTTTGGTAATCAAGTATCAGGTGCACATATGCATTAAATCTCTATTATAAAACAGACATACGGCCCAATCCTATAAGCAGACGACTTAAACCAGTTAAAACTGAGAATGATCAGCACCTATCAGGATAAGTTACTGTGCATCCAATGAGAATATGAAGATCTTTTCGGTAACGACATATAGACTTGGTTCATTCACGGTGGGATGCTTTTATAAAGCCTTCTTTCTCTTGACTGTCTTCTATTTTTCACATCTTTACACTTTTTCTTTTGGAATTTGAGTACCATTAAGGTATCATATATATAATCCTAATAAATGGAGGCCCCAATTCAGCCAACCATTTAAGTATGTGCTTAAAGTTAATCATGTGCTTAAATGTTTTACTCAAGGGGGAAAAACTTGTTTTTACGATGAAATCAAAATGATATTTAATGCATTATTAAAAAGACAGGCTGAATAAGATCTGTTAAATTTATCAACTATGAGTTAAACACCCTGAACCTAACACGTCTCTGTATACATATATTGACTGAAGGCTGATGACGTATTTTTAATTTATACTGTTAATGTATTTGTGCTTCAATGCTTCATTTTACACGTGTATTATTAAATAAAACCACTAGTTAATACAAAATCTCTACTTGGTGGAGTATCTTCAACCACAGCTTCTCTACGTGATAATTTCTAAAATATCACAGTAATTTCTCACACGGCCTTCTTGAAGTACAAAATCATTATGCATATTTCAATCTAATTAATAAATATTTGCTTTTATCATGTCATATCAGCTCTGCAATTTGACCTTTAATTGTACCATGAAGATGAAAGAAATTTTAAAAAGCCTTTCTGTCTGAATCATTCAATGTTCAGTACTTCTGTGGTAATCAATATCTTCTACGATACAGGTGAGAATTTATTTTTCAGCAAAAAACAAGAGCCTCAATTACTAGAAATATTGGGGATGGGAGAAGACTGTGTGCCAACATTTACAGAGGTTCTAGGAATTACATAGGACCAGATCCTGTCAGTGACTGGAAAGTCAGTGGGAGTTCAGAGCATTCATCACCTCTCAAAAATCCAGCCCTGTCAAACCATAAATGTGTAAAAATAAAGCACTGCATGATGACAGGTGTGACTGTACAAAAAAAAGGCCAGTTATATCTAGCATCCTACTGGTTTCCTACCATTGCTGGGTCTGGGAGAGTGGCTGCCTTCAGTATGAAAACATAGTTCCAAACAGAGGTCATTTCTATTTCTCCATGATGCTTTGTGCTCTCTGACAAGAAGCAATAACTATTTTTAAAACAGATTTTATATTGATTGAATACACGGAAAAGCTATACAAAGGGCTTTGCTTATTTAGCACTTGCCGTTTTCAGCATTTATAAGAAAATATAAATATCACAGAGAGAGAACATGTGCAATACTGTATTTAAAGATCCTTACACAAATTATTTTACCAAGTATGAAATATGTGCTTCTCCCATGGAATTATCTGACCAAACAAATATACAAACAATGCATGAAATGGCTGGCTTCGTGTACATTAAAGCATTGGCCATTCATTTCTAAATCCTCTGACCCCTGGGTTGCTGTAGATGGTTGTCGATAGTGAAAAAAATTGCCTCCTTCAAATGCGCCGGGTGGACAGCAGCTTGATGATTGGCAGCACAAATAGAAGACAAACGAGAAAGCCTTCAATCTGCAGCTGATGCACAAGAAGAACAGGGGGAGCTGAGTTTACAATAGAGAAAACATTACCAAGCTAATGGCACAGGCAATCATCTGACCACCATGCATCTCTGATAGCAGCAGGGCATCCATTTTCAGTTAAGTGTTAGAGTACCTTTTTGCTTTCTCTGACCACTGCAGGGGTAAAACAACCTAGAGCGTGAAACCCAGTGACTGGTAATAAATTACTATATTGGATACTTTTTGTTTTCTTTCAGCAATGACTTTACTGTGTATTCCTGCTATCATTACCAATTAAAGTGGATACCGTTTTAGAAAGCTGTATCTAACTGTATAGCAGTCCCAATGCTCCAATTGCTTTTGCAAGTATCACAGGGTCAAGAGGCTCCTTTGACCTTTATCAGCTAAGTCTCTCTGACCACTCACTATTTGAAGCAATCTCAGCTGAACAGATGGATACTTTTGCAGACCCTATAAAGCTTAGAATATAAAGATAAATGAAATTGTGTTTCAGGCTTCAGACTGGTTTATGAGCATAAAATATTGTTAGCAAGCTCCACAAAAACCTCTTACTTCAAATTGCACCCCTTGTACCTACCTAATAAACATTTTGTCTATGTGTAAATTGTATTTATTTTGGTGCAATTTTATTCATGTAACAAAAGGGTTTATATAATTTACATGGCTAGCTATTGAAAAATGACTTCAGAATTTCACAAGCTATGATTTAATTGATAAAATTTAAAGAAGCATGAAAAGGACGTAAATCCAGCTTTACACCTCAGCACTCAGAGTAGATAGTGCGGCTCAGAGCCCATGGTCAAATAGACCACTGAATGCAGGAACACTTCTACAACAGTCAGGCACCACAAGAGTGGTTAGAGACAGCTTCAATCTTTATTTCAGATTTCTGTGGCTTTATAATTTCAGGAAAGGCACTAACACCTTCAAACACTGCACCAGGATTTAGCTATATTAACTTTAATGACAACCACATGTCAAACTCCCTAGGAAATGCTTCAGAGATTGAGAATAAATGCCATGTCAACATTTAATTATCCCTTTCCATTTTTTAAAATTTTAAATCACAGATAAGAATTACAAAGAGCATAATAATTTCATACTATCTGAATATGGGATTAATGGATTTTATAGATTGAGCTAAATCGTATCAATGGATCTACTAAATACTTAGTATGTAAAATAATATGCAAAATTCAACTATTTTAAATAAAAATTCAGAAACATAGAGCAATGAATATTATCAGGTTTAGATTCATATAGTTTAATAGTCTCAAAATATTTTCACATTATGGCTATATTATAATGTAGTATTAAAATGATATACTGACCAGTCTGAATGAACCTTTATAATATTCTCTAATATTCTATCAAACTATTTTACAGTATATGTATTGATTATATATTAATAGCTAGATCTAAATCATTCATTTGGATAAACTGAAAAAACTATCAATGATTTAATTGAATTGATTCAATATCTATGAAACAACAATCAATGATATCAGTGATTCAATGAACTGAAAGAACTATCATTAATTCAGACTATAAAGAAAGGTAGGTTGATCAAGAGCAGTTTAATTTTGGTCCATATTATCATTTATGAAATGTATCTGGATTTGTCGCAGCTGAATCAGACACTGTGGTTAAGAGGAGTGAAGGTGAATACTCATTACCATAAGAATTCCACTGCCAAAATTGTTCTCTGTGGGTGTCACTCATAGAACTAGCTAGACATTTACTTTTTTGAAAAAGAAAAAGGAAAGAAAAAGGAAAAAAAAACTTGGCTGAGTTTTTAATCTGACACAAACATTTAGATATAGAGCCAACATCTCCATCCTTCTGCAGGAGGCCACATATCTTTTCACAGAGAATATTGTACCAAGACTTTTTCCAGTCTTTTGCCCTAATACTACATCATTCATTCAACTATTTGCAATATTCATGCTAAAAATCCTCCAACAGTCACTTGCAAATGTACTGCTGTCTTATTTTCATGCCCAGCGGAGAAGATTCACAACATGGAATGTGAGCAATTAAAAGGCATTAACTAGAGTGGTAAAAGTGAAAGGAAGCACCTTTTCAGGTACACGTTACAGGCATGTAGCCAGCCCCTGTTTTCTGGCTGGGCCCCTGCAAGTGCAGGGTAGGCCTGGCCAAGGGCAGCTTCCGGTCATATGACCAGAAGATGCCCCGCCCCAAGAGAGGGGGAGAGCCACTACGCCTGGGTCGGCAGCGGCACAAATTCCAATGCTACAGCCGTGGGGCTGGCCAGCAGCTAGCAGCCACAAGCAAGACAGAGGTGCCGGGAGTTGCAAGTGGAGCAGATGCATTGGCGCCAGTGTCTCTGCCTCACTCGTGGCCACCAGCTGCTAGGGGGCCCCGTGGCTACAGCGGCAAAGTTTGCACCACTGCTGGGAGCTAAGAATTAGCACAGAATTAGTCCCATCATGACCAATGGAATTATTCACAAGAATAAAATTAAACACCTGTTTAAATGTTTGCACGATTGGTGCTTATGTTTTAATATATTAGCTATAAGCATTGAGCATCAAGTAAAAAATTGCATAAAGTTAACTGGAGTTGGCAAGTTTTTCCCTTCTATTCTGGTGTATGATGTACTGAGATACCTTGGTTGCAGGTAAAACCTACTACAGTATGTAGGCTCCAATCCTACAAAGACTTAGACAACTGCTTAACTTTACACAATAGTCCAACTGACGTCATTGGGACTGCTGACAGCATGTCAAGTCAAGCAGGTGCATCAGTCTTCACAGGATGATTAATTTAAATATTTTATATTCATACAGCTTTCTGTCATACTTTACTTCTGAAGTCCATCACACATTTTTAGTACACTGGAAGCATTGAACTAAAGTTTTAAAACATAACTTATCTGCAGACAGAATTAGACCAGCATGAGATAATGTTCCCTTTGACATATTACCCAGGTCAAATTTGTGCTTCTCCCAAATTGGGATCATGCCCAAGAAAACTGGGTAATTCCAGTTTATCCACTAATACTAACCAGTAAGTTTGCCAGAACCTACAGCTCCCATTGCCACAAACACTCTGTCCCTATTGAGATGAAGGCCAAATTCATTCTAGTAAAATTACAAGTTGATAAGAAAAAGTCTACTTTGATGTAACTTAGGGTATGTCTACACTGATTTTGCTGTAGCAGGCTGCAGGGATCGATGCAGTGGGATCGACAAAGTGGCCAGTGAAGACCCAAGCAATCGATTCCAGAAATAATCTCCATTTGATGTAGTAACTCCACATCCCGGAAAAGAGTAACAGTGCATCGACCGGAGGGCATTTTCCATTGGCGCAGTGCAGTGAAGAAGCCACGGTAAGGGAGTGTAAGTAAGTTAATAGGTGATATGTATTCTATAGCATGTAGCTTGCATATCTCCCATCAACGCAGCAGTATAGACCAGGGCTTAGTTACCAAGGAATAAGTGTATGATACAGTAGAAGTTGGCCTGTTTAGTGTTGGAGGCCCAATGCAATTTGAGTGGCTTGAATACTGTCCTACAGACCTAGAACAGCTTCAGTTGCTTGCTTGGCTATTCTGACCCCTGTAGCATGACATCTTCTGGTTGGCAGAGAGTAATCTTGTAGATGTCTCAGTTTCTTCATATCATGACATATAACAAGATGAAATATACAACATGTATGCTTGCATAGATAAAGGTGATGGGAACAAGAAGTTATCCTTGAATGTCTGAGGGTACACTTTTTCATTGCCAAGGGACATATATTTACACTGCTCCGCCTATCACCAGATGTTGTTTTGACTACTCCAGTTATCATGGTGACAATGGAATGTCCTCAAGTGTAAGAATCCAATCTAGGTAATTAGCATATATAATAATGATGAGAGAGGTAATTAGGTGAAAGATGTTTATAAAAGGGTATAAAAACTAAATTATTTAGACAAAGCAGCGCAGTCCATCGACCTCTGATTCGGCAGGAGGTGCTGCCAGTTGGACCAGACGCTCCTGGGCATGGCCCCTGAAGACAGCTGTTCCTGTATACAGACTTCTCAGTGACCACTTTGCTCTCCAGGCTTAGTGAGTATGATATATTGGAGTTAATTTTAGCCTTTGTATGTAACTAGTATATCTATAGAAAACTTTGCATATTAAATCTTATTGATCTGCAAATCAGGCGTACCGTGTCTCATTGGTATTCACACTGATTACTAACTGTCCAGTAACACCATTTAGTTACATCATACTTTCAAGTGTGTGCATGTGGGGTGTGAGGCGTTATTTTGTTTTTCTTGTTTTTGCTAGCTACTCTCATCCAGACCCCAGCACACATGTTAGAATAACAGACTCATTTCTGCATTTTACATCTACGGCTTTTGATGGAACACTGGGGGAGAGTGTACTAGACTTGGTTCACAATGTTCTGGAGTGAAGTCATAACCCCACAGATGTCAATGAGAGTTTTGCTAGAGCACTGGGCCACAGTTAAGGATTGTTTGTGATAAAAGGGAAGCAATTTTCAGCAATCAAAATAGCGTTGAGGTCTTTGGAAAGGCTTTGGGACAAGTGACTACACTGTTATTCCATATGGTCATTATTTCTGATCTATTCTAAATGCAGAAATAACAAATGTCAGTATATAGTCTGCCCTTCAGACTTTTAAACGTAAATGTTCTAGTGTTTCATCAGCACGGAACAGATTTGAATTTTCCTTTTTCCATGGTGTATCAAGAAGAAATAGATATGCAAGTGAAAATAGACAAGATCCCCTGCCTTATTCAGACACTACTTATCTGTGCAAACTAATCAGGAAGGTTATCTCCTTATAATTGGGGACAGAGTCCCCTTGACCTAGAGAACAAAGGAACATGTACTTGTAGGGGACAGCACCAGTGTTTGGAACTGGACCCAAACAGACTGAGGGTCCATTAATTTGGGACTATGATACTGACTGCCATATCACTGGAAAGCTTTGGACCTCCCACGACCTAGAAAATATGGAAGTAGTTACGTTGTTTTCAATCTTGGCTTGGGATTGAAAATGTATTGGTTGATATTTAATTTCATGTGCTTAATATTTAATATGCTATTTATTTCTTAGCATGGCAACCCATCTTCAGACAGATTCAAATTAAAGACTAGCTGGATTTTCAGATAAGCACCTTACACATCACTTACATAGGTGTGCCAGGAATGAAATGGAATTTCTTTTTTTGTGTGCCTTGATGCGGCAATTAGACAAACCTACTATCACAGTGAGCTACCGAAGAGGGAAAAATTTGCTGAACTGCAACACTCTTAGTTTGATATGGATGTAAAATGAGACTGGATAGTTTAATATTAAGATATGTAGGAGGATAATGCAGAGCTACTGGAGATGCTGCCAAGGGGGGGCTAACCGTATTGGAAGAGTATAATGCTCAGAATAAGGATGCACAGGAACTGAAATTGCATAAGTTAACTTGACGTGGCTGATTCTTGGGCCCAGTGGAATAACACCTGATGATTTACGTGGGTGTTCCAAGTACATATTTCACATAGTGAAGTAGAGATTTTTAAGGACCCAGGCCTAGAAAAATAATTTCCACTGAGACAATGGAAATTTTGCACACATAAGGACTATAGGATCAGATCCTTAAAATGTTACTTTACCCTGAAAGCTTACAACGAGGTCAACAGCTACTTCTGTGCAACCCTGAAATCTTCCTATTCTGCCCTCACTGACACCTGTATAATTCCACTGATGGCTAATGGAGTTGCAAAGATGTCAATGAGCGCATACTGTGAAAACAATGGGGCTGTACAGATGTAGCTGAAGTTTAATTTGTACCATAAAACCTCTGAGAAAGAAGTAGGCCAGACTGTCAAAACCAAGGTAAGTTTGCAATGGCTGTAGTTAGAAGAGACTTCTGTTTATTTTCCATCTGAACAAAGCTGATAGGAAATCTTTGAGACACAAAGAATATGGGAACCCACAGTGCTTCCTTGGCTTGGTCACCTTTCAGGGCACAACAACACAACATATGAACCTATTTAGTGCTATTTTTCCTTTCAGCAATGGTGAGAATTTCAGTTAAGTAGCTCACAAAAGGTACCTGGCAGCAAGTGAGTAGTGTTCACCTATAATAGGAGATTTAAGTGTACAGAGTTAGGGGTCTTTCCAAACCTGAGTCCTGGGGTGGAATTTCAGGAGTAAACATCCTTCAAGATCCTCAAGATAATACTTATTTGTATATAGATGGCTGACTTATTTCTGAGAAAGCCAAAATTCTTTTGTTTTGAATAGATACTATAAGCAACAGAGCTCAGAAATTTCTTAAAGATCAAAATGCATGTGTATATGTATGTTTTTCTTTGGCTAACTGAACATGAAGCAGGGGGCTAGACCAAAGTTACCAAGCCTTTCATTTTGTCATCTATCAAGAGGGTGAAATATAATCCACTGGGCCAAAGAGTACATCCACCTCTGTCAATCAGTGGTGAGGACCCCCTGAGAACATCACTCTATACTCTGACAATTGAGATACAAAGCTCATAACCAAGAGAAGGGTATTGATAGTCATCTCAGGGTATAGCTACACTGTAGACTTGATAGCAATGATGCAGTGGGATGAAGCAGACCCGCTTAATCAATCCCATATGGTGTCTCCCATCAACACTGATAATCCACCTCCCCAAAAGAAGTAAGGCTGCATCAACGCGAAGGCGTCTCTTATTGACGCAGCACCGTGAAGACACCGCAGTATGTAAATATAAGTATGTCGATGGGAGACATGCAAGACTCGATATGTAGCTTTCATATCTCCCATCAACCACTGGTAGTAATGTAGACCAAGCTTCAGATTGTAATATTAGCAGTTATTTCTAACAGAACCTGCAGACAGGTAACTGGAAAGATTTGCCATAAAGACTGTTTCCACCTGGTACTTACAGCAGAAAAGTATAGGTGCTTCCAAACAATACTACTGCATTAACAATCTTTTGGTCTAAAATATTTCACAGGGCTTGTTAACAGGATCAGAATTAAGTGCCACAACATTCTTAATGCTTCAAACCAGGATCAATTTAGATACCTGTACAAGAAAAAGCACAAGGAACTTCTAGTATTTTAAACTCTCTTCAATATAATATCAAAGAGAAATATTACAGACATCCATAAGTGGTCTCTAACTTTCTAAGTAAATATCTAGGGTCTTATTCTCCAGTGTCTTGTTTGTAGTATTGTCGTTAACATTTTTATTCTCCTACAGTGCAATCAGATCAGAATTGCAGCTTTCAACACACATTTTGCATTCATGTAAATGATGAGGTCAGAGGAGAACATACTGAAGTCAATGGAGAATCAGACTCTCCCTGCCATGACCTAATCCGGAGAAGTGTTGAGCACTTGCTGTTTTTCCCATGGTGTTTATGGGAGATACAAGTGATCAGTACTTTTTATGACTAGGTTTTTATTCCATTACAGACAATAATTAATTTAACAACTCATTTTATTGTAGTTATTTTATTTTATCTGTTTCTTAATACAATACATTTCACATAAAATAGTATTGTGCTGAAATATTTTCTATTTCTAAATCATGGGGAAATATTCCTTCAAAATTTAGGGTTTTATTCCTTGGCTCATTTTCCCATTGTATCCATTAGTATAAGTTCCAGAAGGGTAGCTGTGTTAGTCTGTATATAATAAAACAACAAAAGACCGGTGGCACTTTAAAGACTAACAAATTTTTGGGGGCATAAGCTTTCTTGGGCTCCAACCAACTTCATCAGTTGCATCTGATGAAGTGGGTTGCAGCCCACGAAAGCTTCTGCCCAAAGAAATGTGTTAGTCTTTAAGGTGCCCCAGGACTCTCATTATTAATTAGTATGTTAGATTCTGAACACCAATCCTAATAAAAACTCCGAAATATAGAAGCAGTGCCATTATAGAGACCCTTTGAAATAGGCTTGTCAGAATTCATTTTTTATTTTCTATGATGGATAATATTAATGTTTATTTTATAGCATTTTCTTTTATTTTTAGCTGTTTAAGGTTTTACAATTGTGGAAAATTATTGTGGGGCGATAGTTACCTGATAGTTGACATTAAGATTAAAAAAGTTCAAGCTCTACACTGTTAAAATCTAAACTGTCAACATTACTTGTCAAAATAAATATCCTTAGATAAAAATCTTATAAGTTCTCAGATAGCATTTTTCTTACTTTGCCCATCTGTAAATTTCATTTATTATCAATTGCATTTTTTTTGTCAGTTTGTGTGTGTGGTGAAATCAACAATTACCAACAAAATGTTTTCAAAGCCTAGTTTTAAAGTAGCTTGCTGGTGCTATTAATTGATCAGGTGTCATTACCAGGCAAAAGCTTTTACTGACTTGCCCCCCAATTTTAACCATCCATTCCTTATAAACACCCTCAAGACCAGAAACTAAAATTAACTAACAATGTTATTTTTAGCTGCCACTTCAGAATTTTATCATGGAACTATTTACATACTATAATAAATAATTACCTAATGTTCTATATTCTGAACTTTTTTGGGTGTGTAGTCACAGTATAAAAGTGGTCACAATATAAGCTACTGAAGGTGGTAACAAATTTGTTGCTATAATTACACAGTCTGGGGAATAGCTATCCCTTTCTAATTTTGAGCAAATATAAGAAAAAGCAAACTTCAGCTCCCCTAGTGAAAATAACACTCCACTGCAGGAGATTTCTATCTAGGAATAGAAATTACAGTGTTGTGTATCTTCAGAGAGCATTAATAAATTTCTGTATTCTGTAGAAAAATCTCCCCAGGAACAAGCAATATTAGTTATAACAATTCATAGCTTCTAATGGCTTCTTACACAAAAGGTACAGCAGTTGTTACTGAACACTTCTAGTTGCTATTATTACACAATTATTTTTATAATTAATATTATTATTAAAGTCCCAGAATAAGCTATAGTAATCACTGAGTAAAATGATGTTAGTAAAGGACATTTAGGTGTTTTCACTGTACTACTTGTAATGCTTATTCAACATTACATGCCATGTCAGCAATGAAAGATCAACATTTCTTCAGAAATCTTTGTTACATGAAATATGTACAGTACTAAACATATTCAAAATGTTAATATTATATATGTATGTGTGTAACGTATGGGCGCATATGGGTGTGTACATCTAAGTACACTTCTCTCAGCATCTTTGTCTCATTATTATAGCTGAACAAATCCACAAGTTATTCTTAAATTACCTAAAATGGGCCAGTTCATGGTATAATTCAACAAACCAAGGACTTAAATACAATTACATCAAGGATTAATTTGGTTTGATTATTTTTTTTCAAACTTTTCAAAGGTATCTCGTCTTCCTTACTGTGCTTGTCTATGAGAAGTTCTAATCAAACTTCTTAAATAAATGGAAAAAGACCAGTAAATTGCCAACACTGTTGCACTAGCACATTAGTTAAACTGCAGCTAAAATGCTAACAGTAATGGTTCCTGAAATATCAAGAGAACAATTCTTAGGAACACCACATTTTTTACAAAACAATTACATCTTTTTAAGACCATATGAAGCATTTTTAAAACCTTTTTTCCCCCAAGTTTTACACATAGTTGCATGTTTCAAATAATAACTGTGACTTAAAAGCATAAGAAAAGTTCAAAAAAATACAATAAATGAGGTGGTCTTGTATGGAGAGTCTACTGTAATTAATACCAGGGATTCAATACCTATTGCTACCAGTCAGGTATCATAGCAACCTTGCGTCACTGAATACTGCTAGAAAACTGTTCAGCACCAGCAAGTGTCTGCTCTAGGAAAATCTGCAATGGCACATATTGTCAACATCTATGGTGTTGCCATGGGCACCACAAAGAAATCTATATTAAAAAGGTATGATAGGAGAATTGACAGGAAGAATCCTGGGGGTAGTAGATAGCAAAATGTAAGTAGAAATGAAGGATCATTTTTATTGAAGGAATAGTTATGTAATTTATGTATCTAAATCCCAATACCCATTCAGAGAATCCAAATAATAAGGAATTATAATTGTGATTAAATATGTACCAATGTTAGAAACCCTACCCTACTATATACTAAAACTCTACACTTTTATCTTTTATTGCCAGTTTTAATCTGAAACTAAAACAAAACCACTTTTAAAATAATATTTAAACTTCCACCTATAAACTCTAGATAGTCTTGTATAAATCTGCAGAAAAGAAAAAAGCAGGTTACTATGAACAAGAGCCCAATATTGATTTTTCTGCGGTGCAGTAAAGCATCTCCATTCTATTTGGCTGCTGTCAAAGCCACTCTTTAACAGCTGGAGTCAAATTGCACTATTTACAGCAAGAGCCCTTGTCAAGTGGACCATAAGTATTCTAACAATACACTATTCAAATGGCACTTTGCCACACAAATTGCTGACTTGATGAATACCCTATGTCAATGACTAAGGCCAATATAAAAGTTTCATTTTTATTAGAGGTTTTACATTCACACATTAAGTAAAGCTTTCTTTGAAGAACTATTAAGCTATATATTTCAGGCCTTTTGACGTTGAAAATAATTAAAATCTGTTTAAATACATCAAGGGAATTTGACAATATTAATATGGATTTTGTGTTAACTGCATTTGTCACACCCTTCTATTATTGGTACTCCCACTGACACGTGCAGCACAATACAAGAATTAAAATGGCCAAAGCACCATGAAATCAAAGCATTCTTCTTTTGTATCTATGATTTACATGATGACAAATGTTTTGATATAAGGAAGTGTTTGAAGTTGTATTATGAAGTGAGGAGTTTTTTTCCTGTCTTTCTAGTATGGGGTTAATGTGCATTCATTAATTTGCAGACTTTTTAAAATCATATAGTTAATAATACAACATACTGTAGTCTTTTAAACACAAAACCAAGACCAAATCCTGCTTGCCTTGCTCGTGTGAATAGTCTCATTGTGTGAAATTGGGATTTACTTGCATGAATAAACTAAACAGGATTGGATTCCCACTTTTCACAATTCTTCAGACCCATCTTTTGAATTGGAGCACATCATACATTTTTATGCTAAAAGATGGAGACAAAATGTAAACTGTAACACTGGTAATTAAATATATTGTAGAACAAAGTGAAATCAGAATATGTCCCATTCTATATTTGCTGATAAAAATGGATGACTATGTCTACACTGGCAAGTTAGTTCGAATTAAGGAAGCTTAATTCGAACTAACTAAAGCCATGGCTACACTAGGCTTTAATTAGTTCGAATTAAGGGCTTCCTTAATTCGATCTAATAAATTCGAACAGGCTATTCGAAGTAAGGGTTAATTCAAACTAGTTAGTTCGAATTAACCAATGTGACCACGTTAGTTCGAACTAATTGCTTAGTTTGAACTAACCGGCCCATTGAATTCAATGCAAATCGCTATTTGAACTAAGCAAGTGCCATGAATGGCACTTGCTTAGTTCGAACTAACTTTTTCTAGTTCGAATTCAGTTAATTCGAACTAACTAAAATTAGTTCGAATTAGTTAAGTGTAGACATAGCCGATGTGCCATTAAAAACTTGGCATTGCCACTAGATTTTTCATGAACAGTTTGTCAAACAAGCAATTTAAGAAATCATGACCACACCCAAACCTATTAAAAATCATACTTTCATTCAGATATTTGTGTTTTCAGGTTTTCATGTTTATCTGATATTGGAAGACAATCAGACAGAAATGTGGAAGAAGTCTTTGATCCATTGAAGTTAATCTCAAAACTTTTTCTGACTTCAACAGGATCAGAACTTCACCCATAATGATTATTGGTAGACTACAATCTAATATTTATTTCAGAACATTTTTGTGAATTGATGTGAGAGTTGTCACTGTTCTTTCCTGGATAAGTGTGAACACTAGGAAGAATTAAAGACTTCTGCATTAAAAAAATGACCATTACATTGATATTTTATAACAAGTAGTAATTATTTTAAAGATAGGGAGCCAGATCATCACTTCCCAAAGTACAACCTTAAAGAGGAGGAGCATTCTGACAGTCTCCTCATCAAGATCCTGTGCATCATCCTATTGTATGGGCATGTCTTTTCCAACACAGAAAAAGACACTGGCCTTGCCCAAATCTATTGGATTTCTTTCCCCATGAGGGCTAGCAATAGAGGTTGTGTGGCTCTGACCCCTCTCTGGCCCCTTGTGGCTCTCAGTAGCTGCATTGCAAAGGATCTCCTTGGTCATGTCTGCCTTCTGGTGAACCGATCCCATCCCCAGGCCCACGCAATCTCCAGCACTTCCCACACGAGATATGAGACCATTGTCTGTGGTGTCTGGAGGAAGGGTGGACGTGCTGCAGAAGACACCTCTTGTGTTTGTGCTGTATGGGGGTTTTCATGGGTGGGGAGTCCCTTCCATTTGTGAATATCAGAGAGAAAACCCAAACCAAGATATCTACATTTAATGCAGATCAGGAACAAATAATACAAATCAAGCTTGTTGGCAGACTTGGAGAAGCCATCAATAATTTCCTTTTCAATAACAGATTTACAAGTGGACAACAGAAATGCGATTAGTTACTCGCCATCAAGAATAAAGTGTGAAAAAATGAAATCCTAGAAAACTCATAAGTGATTGTATAAGAAATATGTTTATATAACTACTGTGCTATTTCATCTCCATCACCTCTGAATAATAAAGCTATAAAATTATCACTTATTACACCATCATCCACAATGTGCTACATAAGAATCCCACTTCACAATCAGCTCAAAATCACTACCCCTTATCCAAGGGACAGTAATTTTTCTTCTCACCACTCAATTAAATCTACTAAGTTTTTAAAGTTAAAATGCATTAACAAAGTCAAGCACACAGTTAACTCTAGCACTACTCATTTCTGTTTTGATTATTTAAAAAGAAGGCAGGAAAAAGCTATTTTTGAAAATGTAATGGTGAGATCAGATTCTGTGTCAATGGCCTGGTAGTACACCATCTGCCCTGCAAGATGCTCAGCAGGATTATGCTCTGATAAGACTTTTCAGCAAATGGTACCAATAGGAACTTTAGACATAAGACTGAGGTCAGTCAAAGGTCAAAGATAAATATAATGAGTTCACTAGGCACTGGTCTAAACTGAAGTATATATTTAAAATTAAAAGTATATTAAATAAAAATCCCAAAATTAATCATATAGGCCCTGATTTTGCTGGCCTTTTTCAGACAGAACTCCACAGAATTGGAGACAAAGTTTTTTTAGGCACTGAAAGGAGTAAAGAAAGATAGGAAGTTCAGCAGAAGTAGAGAGACCATTTTGCTATTTGTTTTTCCATATATTAGGTGTTCCTCTTCCTGCCCACTACTGAGGAATACATTTCTGGTCTAGATGCATTGGTGAGGAACAGCCATTATGACTTCCTCTGTTCTGCTGTCATGAATGAAATTACCAAAGCCCATATTTAAAAAAAAGAAAAAAGGAAAGAAAGTTATGACCATGAACATGCACCACACAGAGGCCTTCTCTTTAGAAAGCTGTATATGAAGAGTGCAGGGAATGCACACTCACTGTGATGGACAGATGGTGGTGGAAAAAGATATGAATCTCTTTCTCTCTCTTTAATAACTTGAAACATGCTAGAAAGGGTGTTTTGGAACAAATGACAATAAGGAATCCCTGGGAACAGAACTCTAGTGAGCATCATGCTGCTGTAAGGTGAAGGGGATCTGGATAGTAGTATAGAGGCACTTGGCCCCAGTGCAAAGGGCCTTCCCCTTTGTGGGATTTCCCCAAGGATGAAAGTGGGTCTCACTCCTATCTGTGAGCTGGGGAAAATACCACTACTACCTCCTGCTTCCCCACAGTTCTTCACAAGAACAATATAAAGGAAACTCTGCAATAACTCTTGAGTTTCCTGGTCCCTTCCTGGGTTCTGTCCCACAGAGAGAGAGATTATGACATGGTGTTGTCCTTTGCACCACTATCAGTTTCTATCAAGTAATATTCTGCTCATTCATTCTTACCTTATCTGAGGACCTTTCTGTGTGGGTAAGATTGTGGGACAGTGTGCCAAGCTTATACAAGCTGGAGGTTTTGTATCCTGCAATTTTGTGCTTTTGTGTGTCTTGAGAGATTGGAAGTATAGAATCAGTCACTAAACACTCTGAATCTTCACAGGAATTAAGAATTGCTTTTGCCATTTCACCTGTTTCATGTCGTTCTAGAGTGCCTAGAAAACAAAATAGAAGAGCTTGAGAAGTTTTTGAAAATTTCATATAAAAATTTCAGCAAGCATATTAGTTAGTAATATAATACACTTAATTTTTATTTTGCTCTAATTTAACCAGATATAAATTTCTTCCCAAAAATCTTTCCTGCAAGTTTGTCAGACAGCGATTGTATGGGACTTGTGATATATTTTCCAGTGAATGAAGGCCTTTTCAAAGCATGAACTGTAAAAAACTGGAGAGAAAAATGTTATTTGCCTTCCTTGTGCTCAAAAGTTTTCATTCTCCATTTACTTTACACAGTAAGAGCAATGTGCCATGTATTATTCTTTAACAACAAAACCTGCATTTAGTATATGCATTATCAACTTTTTTTCCATAATAAACATTTATGGAATATTTTAGTGCTGTCCTCTAGTGTTGTAGGCTACAAACAACAAGCGGAATCTATCAACTTCTCTCTTTTTCCAGATTCCCAAGTAAGATCTTTTCTCCATATTCAGCTTTTAAACTCATAAACTTTAATAGTTGAATATATGTTATCAAGTGGCATTATAGTCAGCATAAAGACTGTGTGAATCCAGGGATTTGACTTTAACATTACTATCTGCATGGCTCAGGGGAATTTGGCTCAATGCCTGGATTGTTATATCTGGAAGGAGAGATTAACAAGAGTTCTGTTTCCCAATGTGATACATTTTCTTTGTCTCTTCTTTTGCCTTTTCTTTCTCATGTTTTTCCTTAATCTTATTTTCCCTTTTCCTCTTTATTCTTTCTTTAGTTCTCCCCACAATCCCCTCTGGTTTGAGCAGTGGTTCCCAATCTTTTTGGCTCAAGGGCCACAGATATCATGTTTACAACCCTGAAGGGCCACCAGTCTCCACCAGTAGCGCACCATCCCACCGCAGCCAGATGGAAGGAGGCAGCCTCCTAACTGATCTCCCATCTCCCTGGCTGCAGCAGGGAAATCCTATAGCCCTATGCACGCCACCTGGATCCCTAGGCAGTGGAAGATCAGTGTTCTCCTCCCTCTGGCTCCAGCAGGGACCCCATCCCCTATGGGCCTAGGCTCTAGGTAGAGCACTTTGCTGTACTCCCAGTTACAGACAGGGAGAGGGGAGCACTGATCTCCCATCCTTCTTTCTGCAGCAAGGAGCCTGAACCCTGCGGATATTAGCCCTGAAGAAACACTCTCCACATGGGTCCTTGGGCAGCGGCTCCCTTCTGCAACCAGCAGGAGGGAGCTGTGGGCCACTTTGAAAGCCTTGCGGGCCATTTTGGCACCGGGACACAGGCTGGGAATCATTGGGTTAGAGTAAAAAACTCAACATTTGCTTGCTGTAACCACTGTTATTAGCGGTATCTTCTTCTCTAAGTATAAAGAAAAGCAACAATTATTGCAGATACAACAATATGGCACCTATAAATGATTGTTTCTTAATGGTGTCCACTTTATTTTTCATTCCCTCTTTTCCCACTTTCTTCTTCCCATCGCCAATTGCCTAGATTAGTACAAATAGATGAAACGTTGTCGACATGACACAAGAAGACAATAAAAGATTTGCAAGGTAGCTTGGACCATTAATGATATTGATATTGGTAACCTCACACATATGCTTCAACTGACTTCATAGACAACTTACATAGGTTAGGTAAGTGGTATTTGGCTTTTAATTTTTTATTTTAAGTTAGAACAAAAACAAAAAAATCAAACATGACCCAACTAAAGGTTGGACTTTGACTTGAATTACATACCTAAGCATAGGAATATGAATCTCCTTTATAGTCATACACACTGTACTTAGGCCAAGAATCCAGGCATGCAAAAATGATTGGACACTGATCAAGTCGTGAACAATCCAGACAGAGAAAAAATGGCAATACTGGCATCAGATATTGGGCCAGATTCACCTGTACTGTCTGGCTGCATTGTGTTCTTCCTTTGCCATTAAAACACCATTAAGCTGGCACATCAAGACACGTAAATCTGATTTACATAATGCAGTCACTATGAATCTGTCAATTTGGCTCATTATTTGCAACACAATTCAACCAGCTTTAGTAAGCAAAATACATTTAAAAACAAATGAACAAAAATCCCACATAGTATGACTATTCATGATCTAAAAAGGCTTATTATATTTCTTTTCTTGTGAGCTGTACTAAACACGTTTAAACTGACCAGGGATAAAAACGGATTTTTTCTAAATGCAATTCATATTATATAGTATTTATAGAATTAGTTTAAAATAAGGTTCTTGTTTATGTATATTTCCTGTCTAAACAGAAATTGCAAGAAATACTGATAGAAATTTCAAGTTTCCTATAAATGTCAGAGATGAAGGACATAAGGTATTTTAAAAGTACTAACCATTTGATGTGAAATGATTTTTGTTCCCAGGTCTGAATTTTTTGTAGCCTGCAGTTATCCAAACATGAATTTTCCCTTTCACTGATACCAAATAAAAGTATGTAACATAGACGTCCTACTAGTAACAGCTGGTAAAAAAATATTGAACAGGGATTGAGGGATCTCATAAGGTGTTTTTTTAAAAAACCAAACTCATTTTGTCTGAAATTTTATTTCTTTGAAAACCCACTCTCCCCTTTCATTAAATATAGTATCTCCTCTGTTTTTCAAATTGACCAAAGGAGTTTCACTGTAAATTTAAGGAAGAGGGAAGTCAAACGCCTAATTCTGCTCTCCTCTCAAAATGACTTAATTGATTTCAATAGGGTTAAAACCAATACACAACAGACTCAGGCCCAATAATTTATTTTAAAAAATAAGTCGTTAACTCCCTTCCCACAAGTTGCCAGAGTTCATCATGGATATTTATTATCTATCCCAACAAGGATGGCAAAGTGCACAGGATAGGAGGAGCCCCACAATCAGGTTATCTACAAACACCTTAAGCTAAGCTGTCTGTTCACTTATGTGGTCAAATCAATCCCATCACATAGTGTCAGAGCACTTTTCAAACGCTAATTCATATATCTTCACAATGCCCTGACAGAAAAGAAATTATTTCCTTCAGTATCAAAAGGCTGTCTCCTGCCTTCAACCAGCACAGAATGCCAGCCTCCATCGCCCACTTTTAGGTTTTCAAAACAAGCACATTCATGCTTTCTCCCATGTTGCTCAACACACTTGGAAGGAGCTCCCTGCAAACATCCACAAACTAACTCCATCAAATTTCTCCTTAAAATTCTCCTCTGCCATTAAACCAACAAAAAGTTGATAACCATAGGCCTCTGCTGCAATGAGACCATGTCCTGTCATGCTGACCAATATTTGTCTCATTGTTGCCTCGCAGTCTCTCATCAGTCTGAACGTCTCCACTGGTTGTCTCCTGTCTTATAATCTGAGTGTAAACTCTGTCTGTTGTTCTGCACCTACCACAAGGGGATCCTGGTCCATAACTAGGGCTCCTAGGTGCTATAACCATTAATATATCCGCATAACCCCATTTTACAAGTGGGAAACTGAGGCCCAGAGGGTCACATTAAGGGTCACATTTACAAAGGTAATTAGATGCCCCAAAATGCAGATAGGTGCCTAGCGGAATTTACATACGTACATTAGCATGTTAGGTACCTAATGCCCATTGAAATCAGCTTCTCCTGCCCATTACCCTGTCAGTCCCAGGGAATGGGCTGAAGGCCTATGAGCCTCATGTGCTGCTGTCGCCCATCCATCTGCCCTTGCCCCTCAATCTATAGTTTCTACTTCTAACTCCCTTTCCCCTCCAGCTCCACTCTATAATGTGCTGCTGCCTCCCTTGTCCCTATCCTCCACCTGACATCTTATCCCTGGAACCTGATCCCATTTACCACAGGAATCTTCAGGAACGGCTACCAGAAGGGCCACCTATCTTACTGTCTTCAGGAGGTGACTAGCTGCCTCCTCTTCTTCAGCCTCCCTCTCCCCAGAGCAGCCCAGCAAACTGCACAAGGGCTGTGTCCCTGAACCTGAACATGGGGTAAGAGGAGCAAAAACCACTACAGAAAGAAACAGGGGTACCAACTTATCACTCATAAAGAGAGAAGCTAAGAGCGGAGGTGTTGGGAAACTTGAAGGGAGTCACTTACCTGAAGAGCTGGGACACAGAGTTTTCTGCCCAGGGAAAAGGGAGACAGAAATAAGAACTAAGAGGCAGGAACCTGAGACTTCTACTTAACACTGGGAAACTTCATTCTTTTCCTGGACTAAGCCTATGGAAGTTAGAGTCTATAGTCATGTGTCCCCTTCCCTCTTGCTACCTGGAGGTTGGCCTGGTGGACGTAACAGCAGAATTGTCCTTGAGCATGATGAGATGTGTGCACACCTGTGTGAAGTGGAGGGATGTGGGTGTAGAATGAGTAGAGGGGTAGGTGTAAAGTAAATGCATGCATGGAGTGAATTGCTTTGTCTAGAAATCTATGGGAGGGGGTTGAATGACAAGGTGTGGAACGAGTTAGTGTGAAATGAATGAATTGGGATATAATGGAAGGAATGTGTGGCATGAGAAAGAATGGGATAAACAGGCAGCACTCCTTATCCAAATTTATGCACATCTCTGTGTACATGATCTCTCTCTCTCGGTGTATGAATTAGAACCATGCCTGCCAGAAAACAAATACATTCTATCAGCAACTCTGATACTCTTCAAACTCTGTCAGTGTCTCTCAGGCCGTTTCTGTCAGAGTCACCAGACCCTTTTCAAAATGGCTGCCTGCTCAGCACTGTCCCTTCTGCCACTGGCATGATCAAGACCAAAGTGAACTGATAGCACAGACTTTGGTACAATATGGTGTTTTAATGACTGCAGAGAAGTGAGAATTAACTGCTTAACTAACAAAAAGCCAACTGTACAAAAATGTGCAACACAGAATGTGCAAGGGATTTGGCCCTGACTACACTACCTCTATATAAATCCCCAGCAAAACTAAAAAGTGAAGAAGCCATGTATACCCCATTATATGCCCTCTCCATTTCTCAAGATAAAGTAGAATCTTCTAAATGGTTCTCCTTTTTTGAGTAGTTTTGCTTGGTTTTATAAGTTCCAGTTCTTAATTATAGTGATAGCTCTTGGTTTCTTATACATGTTTGTAGACGTTAGCTGATACGGTATTAGTTAAGAGGGAATATGAGAGTGCAAGAGAATGGAAAGTAGAAGAATTAGCATGATGATGAAAGAGTGAAGAAAGGGAATTCTTATAGCGTGCCTAATATCCAAGGATAACAAAATACTTTATAAAGGTGGATGGATTTTTCCCAGTTTTATAGTTGAGGAAACCTAAACACACAGTTTAAATTGGTTGCCCAAGGCGACAGAGTGAGTCAGTGGCAGAGGTAGGATCATGATACTTAGGTTCCTGATCAAATCATTGGATGAATACAATTTAATAAAAACAAAGAAATTCAAGTAATAAGGAATATGGCTTCTTGCTCTTCCACTCCCTCCCATTATTATGGGATGGCGGGGTAAGGGGGTGTATATTGCCTCCTTTAAAAATTGACAAAAGGAAAGAGTCAGAGAGAGAGAGAGAGAGAAAAGATGACAAAAATCAGAAAGTGACGGAACTCAAGAGCATTTTATTGGGGGGACACAAAGAATGATAATATCTCTACAGAGAAGCAATAAGAATACTAAAATAACAAAACCACTGAACACACACAAAAAACAAGGAAGTCCTTATATTTTTGAAGCTGTAACCATGGCAGCCAAATCTCATGAATAGACAAAAGTGGAGTATTTCACTCTCCTGGGCAGCTCTGGACCACCGGCTGGGGACTGTTGCTACATCTTATTCTTCTTCTGGACCAAGTACTACAAATTGGGTCTCTTGGTGGTAGTGCTGTCAGTGAACTTCTCAGGGCTTTGCTTGTACTGAATGGTGAATTTCTACTGAGGGACGGCATACATTTTATCATGCCGGTGGTGAAGTCGCCATTCCCCACGTGAGCCCTGATGTTTCTGCAGAGCCCTCTCTCTCTTTGATGATCCTTGCTAGCACCCTGTAGTTCTTCTCATGGCTAGCACCATGCTGCCCCTGAAACTCGGCCAGTAACTCAAAATAATTCAAAAGTCTTCAGTAACCCCATAATTCTTCCATCATAGTAACGCCATAGTTCATACGCACCCCTAACACTTGTCATCCACAGAAACCTTATTCTGACCAGCAGAAGCTGAGCCTTCTGACTCAGGCTTTGTTTTTTTGTGCACACACCTTGTTCGGAGGGGGAAAACAGAGTATACACTACCCCCCCTCTTCTGCAAGTTTCTCCCAGTTGACCAGGAGAGAGGGGTAGAGCCCTGCAAATCGGCGGATATCTGCATCCATGGATAAAATGCAGATATCCGCAGACCACTTCTTGCAGATGCAGATTGGATACAGATCCACAAACTTTTATCTGTGCATGGCTAGAGCCCTGCAAATACGTGGATATCTGCATCCGCGGATACAACATGGATATCTGCGGACCATTTCTTGCAGATGCAGACCAGATGTGGATCCACATATTTGTATCCGTGCAGGGCTCTAGAGTGGGGAGCCCAGGCCCATCCTACACTACAGAGCTCCTGATCATAGGCCTTTAAAGCCACACCATCCTGGAATCATCCCACCCACCTACTAAATCCCCAGGGCCAACTCTGCTTTTCCAGTTTCAGCTGGTGTCTAAGCTTATACTCACACCAATATTCCTGACAGGGGGTCTTCTGGTTCTCCTCAGATTTAATGGGACTCTACACCCCATCACAGTACCTCATGATGAGGTATTCATTGATGTAACATGGCCTGTCATATCTTTAGGCTTCATTGCTTTATATTTGCTATCACACCTAAAGAACTGAAAAGTCATCCTCAATATTTTGATATTGTAATGACTTAGTAACTCAGTTGAGCCTTAGAGTGTAAGAAAAGTGACCTAAGTGAATGAAAACTGTTCTTGGAATAAATTTTATTTAGAGAGACTGACTTTGTGATATTCCTGCTTGGCTCCAGATGAAGTTTACAAACGCTGCTTTAAAAAAAGCATGCCCCTTTCTTGGGGTTTGGGTTTAGTGGTAACTGAAATAATAACAGAATATAAATTTCAGCCTAAGTTTCCTCCCTAACACTAGGTGTTCCTTTGATTTCATGCAGGACATTCCTGTTCCCATACACCTGTTTCATCTGCCCAGGCTCTCAACCATATCTTATTTCCTGGTCAGTACCAGATTAACTGGTCTGGAGGCCCTGGGCTTCCCCCCACTGCACCACCTCCACCTGTGCACCCCCACCCCCCCGACCTCTCCCACACACCGCAAAGGCCCCATCGCTGGAGAAGCCCTGGGGCCAGAGGGGGCTCCCGCCTCACCTCACTCTAGCCAGTCTGCCTGGGAGGGTGGGCAGGCAGCTGGTGCGGGGGCCTCCAAAGCAGCAGCCCAGGACCATGGGCTGGAGCAGCAGAGGCTGAGGCATGAGCCAGCTGGCCTGCCCCCCAGGCAGAGCGAACAGAGACTAGCCTGCCCCTTTCTGCCCCTCCAGAGTGGGCCAGCTGGCCTAGGGGCAGGGCAGGAGCTCAGAGCCCAGCCTCTGGCCCCAGGGCCCTGCCCCCACCCCCAGCGCCGACAGGGCAGGAGCACTCTCAGCACTCATACCCTGCCGGCGCTGAGGAGGGCCAGATTATCTCAGGGATTTTAAGGGGAAGAGCCACTAAAACCCCTGCGATAATCCAGCCCTGATCCTGGTGCAGTGATCGAGTCACACCTGTCACGAGTCAGCCAACCTAACTCAGCAGCTTTAGGTTCTTCATCAAAACCTATGAATCTACCATCCTGATATAAGACAGTGGAAATTCATTTATCCCTTTATTTTTTTTCTTTCACCATTTCTCGCACTCTAGAAGCAAGAGGCACCACTCCAGGCCAGATGTCATTGTGCCTAATGCTCTACGTACAGCATAAGACAGACTCTGTTCCAAAGTCTTAAAGACAAGACACAACAGATGGGATGTGGGGTGGGATGATGCATACAGCCCAAGTATAGATTAAAAAGGTCCCAGTCATTCTCGCTTTCAAAATCCCCATGGTATTTGTCACATAATTTAATAGCAGCAACCTGATTTTTACCCAGGGTGACCCAAACATGGTACAGGGTACCCTAAAAATATTTGCTACATTTATGTGGGCACAGCATTTGGTCATCTACTGAGAGAAGCAGTGGTGATCTTAATCAGGTGGCCCATCTGCTGAAGGAAAGGATCACTGACCTAGTGTGATTAGTGGGAAAATGCTGTCAGCAAGTTCCCCTATGAGTATCCTCCAGCTAAGGGCAGAGCCATGCGACCAGAAGTGTAACCCTCGGACTTAACTCACCCCCAGATCAACCCAGCGTTAGCCAAACTCAGGGGTTTCTACCTCTAAAATTAAGAGAAAAAAAAAGCTCCACCGTGGGTAAATCACTCCATCTCAGTAATGCCCTTAACAAGAGTTATAAGACCCAGAGTTTTAAAATAGAGAGACACAGGTACTGGGAAGTTTAGGGAGGATATAATAAGACCCAGCAAAGGGTAAGATAGATAAGATAGGCTCTGATCAGCATATTTATGATGACCATCTGCACAAACAAAGATGATCATAAATAAGTTACAATTTCGGCATAAGAATAAAAAGGGAAAGAAAAACTTGAGCAGGGAGGAGAAATTATAGGTGCCAATGTGTGATTGCTTAAATTTTGTTACGTAGGGGTATTTACTACCTCGCTTCCTGACCGTGATGTGCAGAGGCATCACCTGCAACCCCAGATGAGTGGATCCTCACTGACCATCAGATGAAGTTTGTTGGTATATTGGGAGCGATAAGTGTAACATATTTGCTTAACATATGTATTCTCTCTCTGTAGCTAATATATAGATGTTTAGAGCAAAGCAGTAATAGATGTTTAGAGCACAGCAGAGTAAGGCTCTTGCACTGGGGAAAGATCCTGCAGACTCATCAAGCCCCAAGACCCAAGGGTAGTGGTAGGTATTTAAAATGACGAGGTTTTTCCCTATGCCCTGTAAGTGTAGGTACTTCATGCACCAAGCCTCAGTAGTGAAAGGATGAGTGTACCTAAAATTAACCAGGTCACACCATGAGCCCTCAGTAGGGCACAGGCAAAGTGTTCTAGATTTTTATGTGAAACAGATGAACACAAGCTACCTTATTGTAATACCAGTAAACCCCCGATTCTCTAAAGAATCGCCCAGCTCAGTTCCCGGGCTCCTGCCGACAGCAGGAGCAGCTGGGGGATCAGGGGGCGGCAGAA
>ML685765.1:13972854-14107310 GCA_007922175.1 Pelusios castaneus | reverse complement strand
CGGCCGGCAGAGCTGCTTCTCGGCCAGGCCGCTCCCTCCCTGAGCACGCTCTGTCTGAGCATGCTCAGAGCGGGAGATTTGAATCTCCCCAGCCTGGCCTCAGCAGGACGTGGATTCAGCTGCTGCGCGCGCAGCTGCGTCCCCGCCGGGCATATATACATCTCTCGTTTAGGTATATAGATAACACAATGGTTTTCATATTCCAGAAGTTACTTAGATCTCTATATTTTCTACTGTGGGTGAGATCCACTCAGCAAAACAGAATTGGAACCTATCTGACGGCCACTTACAAATCCCTGATATGCTTCCTGGCTCCCACTCACCCTAAGTTCCAGCATACTCCAGCTGGAAACAGTACCCAATAGACTGTCGACTAGTGGAGGATAGCTACAATGCAGTGAACTCCATGGCTATGTCTACACTAGAAAAGTTAAATCAACTTTTGTTAAGTCGACTTAATAAGGTCAACTTTAAGTCGACTTAAAATCGACCTTATTAAAGTCGACTTAACAAGTGGCAACACTTTAAGTCGACCTAACTGCCCTTAGGTCGACTTAACAAAGTGGACTTATGCGTCCACACTGGGCTAAGGAAGGGTTAGGTCGATCTAAGGAAGCTTCAGTCGACCTAAAGAGTGGTAGTTATAAAGTCGACTTAAGCTTTCATTAAGTCGACTTAAGGAATTCCTTAAGTCGACTTAATGAAAGCCTAGTGTGGACGTGGCTTAATTTAAGTCGACTTAAATTGCCAGTGTAGACATAGCCCATGTGTGTAATCTCTGTCTGGAAAGGGCTCTTGTATTTCATTCTCTCAGCCACACATATAACATGCAGCTGAATTTCAATTATTTTCCAAAGTTTCAATATTATTTTAAATCAAACCTTTATTAAAATAGACTTTAAAGGGCCATGGTCATATTTTGCTATAACTTCATATACAGGGAGAGACTGAGTACGGAGAATAGGTCTTCCTGGAGAGCACAGCTTTCTTGGCTTGGACAAAAGATGACACTGCCTTTTTCTTCCAACACTCAGGGATTTTTCCAAGCTCCAGTAGCTTTTACTACTCTACATCACTGAATACTTATTGAACTATGTCACAATCAAATTTACACAGCCAGATAACCATTTAAATTATTCACTGCAAGCTAGGGACTGAACTCAGGTTTGCAAGCACAAAATATAGCATATCATGAGAACTGTGAAAGAATGGCAAATTTTAACAAAATGGTTCCCAGAACTTATGTAATTTCCTCAAAGAATCAGCTATATTCACATTTATGAACTTTTTTGAGTTGCTCTTATTTTCAAAATAGGCAAGTAGGTTTTGTTCATTGTTTAATATATACTAGTCAGATTTTTCTTTTCAAAATAGATTCAAACTGTAGTGTAAAATAAACAGAGGAACCGTATTAAGTCAGCAACTTTCCATCTTCTTCCTGCACTTTATCATTTGTTTTATATTTCATCACTATAATAGTGACTTTCTGGGCAGAATTGCTTTCTTAAAAAATTACCATCTATAGCAGAAAAAATAAAATTGTTTAATGTTGCATTGTACCTTCCCAGAACTCTAGTACTCTGGGCTCAAGAAAGTATCTTGTATTGGTTCAATAATGCAAAGCCGTGTTAACTCCCTCCCTGCAGGTTTTCCCTTCACTACAAAGAAGCACAGTTCTCGGAACACACACTCCTACCAAGCATGACAAAAATCAAGACCTCACCCCACATGGTTTCTGACCTGACTATTAATGTTAAAGGTCAAACCACTACCCTTGAAAAACAGAATGGCTAAATTATTAGAGCCTTTTTTCAAAATATGAAAAGCTCCCTTTGGGGGAGATACAACCCTTTCAGCTTTCAACGAACTCCTCCTAGTGATACAACAGGGCCAGAGATGATAAAGATCCATGTGATACAATGTAAAAATAACATTGCTTTGGATACTGACATTAAAATTCATGGGTGATATAGATCAAAATAAAGTGTGTGTGCAAATCTGGGTTTGTCTTTCTGCGTGGGCAAGCAGATACCTGGGCAAATTTTGTTGGGCCATTAATGAAGATCATTTGAAAACTTCATCTTTAATGTGAAAGTAAACTTTTCAATAGGTTATATAAATAATGCAGTTACTAATACTACACTGCCTCTGTGATCCTCAAATAAGAGAAGTACGGTGGAGCGAGTGTGCATGTGAGAGATTCTGATTTTTTTTAATTTTGAATCCTGGAGCCAACTGAGCTAAAATCAAAGAGATGGAGAACTTTTACACAAACTTCAGAATAGTTTAGAAAAACAAATCAGTATTTGCCATACCTTATTTTATTTGAAAATATTGGCCCTATTAAAAAACGTTCTACAACCGCAAATATTCATGTATTTTCCTCTAAACAGAAACATAACACTCAAGAGCTACTTTATTAGAAGTTTATATCTTTGTTTATTATCAAAAAATCTTTAATCAGAGTCCACTAAAACAACTAGATACCCATTTCAAATCAAGTGACATCTATCATGGATCTCGGCCACTTGGCACATTTGAAAACTTATCATCAGTTACAGATGAAGTTCATTGCCTTGTTCACATGAACTGCATAGCGATCGACCTGGTGCCCCTTCCTAACAAAACCATTTCACAGTTACTGCATCTTACTCCAGCAAATATATAAATTGACGTGGATTTCTGACGAGGGGCATGGGACCCTAGCGGTACCAAACTTAGTTAACTAGAAAATATATTTTTAAATGAACTTTTAAAAAACTACATGTAGATATTTTACTGCCAAATGTGTTTCATTGCAGCATGTAAAGTAGCTAGGGAAAAAACATGTAATTTTTATATATATTTTATAGAATGTCATAAAAAAGCTACCAGATACATTAAGCAACTCATAACTGAGCTTTGCAGAAGACCCAACCTTTAGGCTATACAGAATGCATTTAAAAAAGGCAGCGACCACTATGACCTTGACCCTAGCTACACCATAGCCCCCAGCATATAAAAAGCAACTGCAGGATTGATCAGCTGGGCCATACTCACCCACTCAAATCTAATTCTGACCGATGACCTGAAGAGAAACAGAAAGAGAAAGAGAGAGAGAGAGAGACAGATGGAAAATGAAAAAGAGAATCTGAGAGACTGTAAATCACTAAAATTTGTAAGGACAAAGGGTCACAGTGATGGAATTATGATTGCTTTCTACAATTACCTAGGCATAGAAATACAGTAAATTAATAAGTAGGTATACCTTGATACCCTTCTGCGAGTTTCATTAATAGCTCCCAAATTATTTCCTCATGAGCACTGTAAGATACCTTAAGCTTGGTTTTATATGAGTTTTAATTGTTAACTTCTCTCTAAATCTAGACAGACTGTCAGTCAAGTTAAATGGGGGTTGCTTTATGAAAAGCTACATCATCACTATTTTTATTAGTCAGACGATTGCTCGGGTTAATGAGACTATTATTTTTGAAAAAATAATTTTGAAGACTGCTATAAAGAAGTGAATATGACAGTTTAAAAAGAAATAATTTCACTTTCAAGTTTTACTGAAATGTATTCTACTTACTTCTAGCTTCTTTGCTAAAGAATTCAGCTCAGTGCAAAGAAACGATGTACCTACATTTTATAAACCACTCATTTATCTTATTAATCTTTTCCTGTTGGTTGTCTCAAACCCATAAACAGCTAGGAAAATTCCTTATTCAGTGTCCATAGAAATCAACATCTGTCCTTCCACTGACTTCAGGGAGCACTGAATAGGGCAATGGGAGTGTTATTTGGTCAGCCATGAGAGGAAACATCAGGCAAAAATCCATCCTTCTTCCTGTCTGCTAATCTGCTTGGAGATGGACTGACCTACATGTGACAGAGCTTCACAGGAATCATGCTCAGGTCCCCCTCTTCTGCTTGCGGATCAGGACTCTGCAACAGTGGAGTCTGCCCCAGTCTACCCTGGGTCTCCACAAACCAGCCAAGTTTTTTTTTGCATTTGAAATTTTCCATTGCAGGTGCCTACATTGAGCTACTATTTTTAGAAACTTAGCAAAAAGAGTCAGCTATTTGAAAGAACAGATCAAAGAAAAATAAATGGTTTTGCCCATGTTTTAATAATTTGTAAAATAATTTTACTGAAAAGCTCTAATGTACCTAGGCTTTGAAGCAGTGACTTGAACCTAGAATTGAACCCACAATTCTTGAATTTCAATATCTCTATTGTCAGCAATATTTATGAAACCCACTAGCAATGTCTATGTGTTATATGCCTTCAGTGACTGGCGTACATGGAAGATAACCTATTACTTGCGATCAGTCACTTTGGCTATGTCTACACTGGCAAGTTAGTTTGAATTAAGGAGGCTTAATTCGAACCAACTAAAGCCATGGCTACACTAGGCTTTAGTTAGTTCGAATTAAGGACTTCCTTAATTCGAACTAATAAGTTCAAATAGGACTTTAGAAGTAAGGCTTTAATTTGAACTAACTAGTTCGAATTAGCCAATGTGGCCATGTTAATTCGAACTAATTTCTTAGTTCGAACTAACCGGCCATTGAAATGAATGGGGATCGCTAATTCGAACTAAGCAAGTGCCATTCATGGCACTTGCTTAGTTCGAACTAACTTTTTCTAGTTCGAATTAAGCTAATTCAAACTAACTAAAATTAGTTCGAATTAGTTTGTTCGAACTAACTAATTCAAACTAATTTTAGTAAGTTTAGACATAGCCTTTGTTAGCGCAAGTCACAGAGATCTGTGCTGTATTTATAAATGCTCCATCCCTGATGACAACACCTATAGAGGTAGAATTGCTTCTACATGTTGAAATTTCTGAGGTTTTTTCAATTTCTTTTTTAAGTACTTAGAAAATTATACACCAAAAGAACTATGTTAACAGAGCACTAAGGTTGCAGAATGCTAAAGTTGCAGTCAAATATTCAGAATTTAGGAATGCCATAATTAGGATTATCTGTATTATCTTAATTCAGACCCCTTGGGACACACATTTTTTTTTTAAATAGAAAAAAGTCCTGGAAATGAACCAGGATTGTTTACAGAAGGAACCTTTTGTATGTAGGACTTCTCCTGCATGTGCTGCAGAAGTTGCAAGATGTATAGTTAATGAGGCAGGGAACTTCAAGAGAAGAAAGCGTGTTCTCATTGTTAAGGAACTTCAATGCTCTTATGGCAAACTGGATGCTATTCCTGCCTCCAGCACAGAGTTCTTTTGTGATAGCAGACTCTTCACCTAAACCCAGGTCTTCACAGGTGTCCACTAATTGTATGTTTCTCATTTTATGAGTGTCCAACTTGAGCCCCCGGGGCTGTTCACAGCTGCAACTGAAATCGCCATGTGCTGTGCTTAGAAAATGTGTTGTATAAAGCTAAATACTCTGAGGGGGGAAACAAAACAAAACCAAACCAAAAACAGGTTCTATATGTGTCTTAAACTGTCCCCCCAGGATTAGTAGACACTTTTCATCTTACAATTTCTGGGTCTCAGCTTCTCACCTGTAAAATAACACTCCATTTCATAGAGGTACTGCAAAATAAATTACTTCATGTTTGTGAAGGAGTCAGATGCTCTAGTGATAAATGCCATAGAAAAGTCCATGAGGAAATTAATAATTCTGTAGTCAGAGGAGGATTTGAATAGTGTGCAGTAAAGAAAACATGAAGACACACTCTGAACATGAAGGATAAAACAAGATATCAAACTGCACATCCTGGGCACTGAATAAGTCCCGTGAAAATAGTAATGTTCGATCAAGAAACTAATATAATGCATGTGCAGAGGGGGACCGAAGCACAGGCTTCCTTGATTATGGCATCACCTCACTTTGAGTTCTAGACATTGCAACCATACTGTTCTTTTAATATGGATTTTTTTCTGTATAATTATCTCTTTATATTTTCATGTTATATATTAATCTGTACTTTGCACTTACATACATTTCTGGGGTTTTCCCTTAACTATTAAATATTGTATGGGAAAACTTACAATTATTTCCTTTATTAGTGAATGATTTTTTTTAAAATTCCTTTAATTACACATGTAATTAAAAGTAGAGAATACTAACAAATGAATCAAAGATAAGGAACAGCAAACAAATGAATCAAACAAAGATAAGAAAAATCAATTCATAAAGCTAACAATTATTTCACTTGATATCAATCCATATTAAAATGTTTCATGTGGAATTATTACCTTTTATATTACAAATCTTTTCCAACAGTTCATATTTTGTGGAAACAGTCAAATCAACAATGCTATCAGCTCACATGCAACAGGATCCCTATGATTTCTACAATTCCTAAGAAGACAGGTAACCTAATGTGGAAAGCCTGTTTCAGGAATAAAAAAAATATGATGATATATATATCAAAATATTGTATACAATTATAAACTATAACTTATAAGCTAAAGTCTTGAAATTTCTTGTTCCCAAAGGCCTGGATAATTTAATTATTTTCATACACTCCTGCAGTTAACAACAAATCAGGTACTATCTGAAAAATAAAATCTTTCCCTTTACATTGGACAGAACAAAAAAATATTCCTCTCATAGTCAGATGTTTATATAAACACAGTCTTTAAGGATATGACTACATTGCGATTAAAAATCCATGACTGGCCTGTGCCAATTGACTGAGGTTTGTAGGGCTGATTAATTGCATTGCAGATTTCCAAGGGGTGCAGGCCAAGCATAAGTTTTTAACTGCGGTGTAGGCATGCCCTTAATGGAGTCAGATTGATCTGGGACATCAGAATATTAACTCACTGCCATAGAAAACAACTCCAAACATGGAACAAATAGCAGCAAATGTCTAAAATTATTCTGCTCAAATGGTATAGCTAATGAAAACAAGATTTGGTCTACATAAGAGTCCAATCCTCATGCAGAGAAGTCAAAGAGGGGAGGGGTCTGTATAACTTTTGGGGGATGTCTACACTAGAAAAGCTAAGTCGACTCTGTTAAGTCCACTTAAAGCGTCTACACTAAAAACTTAAGTCGACTGCCTGCGTCCACACTCGCAGGTGCTAGTCAACAGAGGAGAGCCGGGGCTGGGGGACTTCAGGCAGGGGACAAGGGAGCCGCGGCTCCCCTAGACAAGGGAGCCACGGCTCGCAGGGAGCCTTGGCTCAGGGGAGCCGCAACTCCCTTCTCTTCGGGGAACAGCGGCTCACTTCTCCCCAGTCCTAGGTCGACTTAGGGAATTAAGTCGACCTAGGGCATCCACACTGGTTTTAGGTCGACTTAACAAATCAACTTAGCCACTAAGTCAACCTAAAGTGTGGTAGTTATTAAGCTGACTTAAGAAAGCCCTTAAGCCAACTTAATGAAAGCCTGGTGTGGACGCGGTGTTCTTTAGGTCGACTTAAGCGTCCTTAAGTCGACTTAACTGGCAAGTGTAAACATACCCTTTGTGTGGATTTCTCAGAGGACCTGGGGTAGGAGTACCTCTCTTATGCTCCCTTCTTGACTCTTTGCTGCTCTCACTCTCTCCATGCAATTTTTATCCCTAGGCAAATCAGGTAGTTAGTTCCCCACTACTTGATCTGCACACTGAAGATGCAAACAGGAACCCCAACTTGCAAAATCTTACATAAGTAACTTCACAAACATGGGTACTCTCATTATGACTTATGATCTTGATCTTGTACCATGCTGAGCATTCAGGCCCTGTTCTTACAAAGCATTTATGCATGTGCTTTAACCTTGAGCACCTGAGAAGTCTCCTTGACTTCACTGAGATTACTTACAGACTTCAGATTCAAGCTGTGCATAAAATACAGTGTCAAATCATGGAGGATCACCTCTTTAAGGTGTATTCACTGAATTATGTTCATGAACCACATTGAAAAACTAACCCTCCATCCTATTATTAATACTGCAACAGCAATAAGCAAAATATCTGGTATTTAATTAATATTCAATAATTTAGTTGATCTTTTTATGTCACACAACAATATTCTATTTTACAATCACATGTTGAAGATGCGTGACAGCTGGTAATATAGCAGGGGTGGCCAGACTGTGGCTTAGTAGCAGCATATGGCTCTTTTACCGTTAAAGTGCGGCTCATCCCCCAGCATTCTCTGCCTACCGCTTTGAAGTAAGGAGTTCAGGATTTCTGCCATGCAGAGGGGGAGGGCCTAGAGCTTTCTGCCCAGAAGGGAGGGAGGTCCCAGGGCTTCAGCTGTAGGGGCACACCTGACAGAGCTCAGGGCTTCAACCCCACAATGGGGAAATGAAGCTAGGGGCTTCTGTCCTCTGAGGGGCACCTGATAGGACTCTGGGCTTCTGCAGGACCAGGGCTTCTGCCCCCGTGGGGCGTGCCTGCCATCCCCAAACCCCACCATCACCCCACAAGGCTGAACTCAGAGTCCCAGCAGATGTGCCCAAGCTCTCAAACTTCTGTGGCTACAAGAGTCAGTAAGTTTGGCCACCCCTAAATGCAGACTATACCTGCACTATAAACTGGAGATGATTCCCAGCCTGAGGAGACCAACATGAGCTAGCTCTGATCAAGCTAATGAGCTAAAAATGTAACATAGGTGAGAAACAGGATGCGCTAGCTGCCCTGGGTATGTACCAGTCAGAGATGGCAGGCACATACTCTGGGCAACTGGATGATACTGCCAATCATGCTGCTATGGTTACATTGTATTTTTAATTCATTAACTTGATCAGAGGTAAAACAACAGAGTCCTGTGGCACTTTTAAAGACTAACAGATTTATATATCGCATGAGCTTTCATGGGAGAAAATCCCACTTTGTGATGAAGTGGGATTTTCTCCCACGAAAGCTCATGCGATTTATAAATCTGTTAGTCTTTAAAAGTGCCACAGGACTCTGTTGTTTTTCCTACAATAGACTAACACGGCTACCCCTTTGGAATTTGATCAGAGGTAGTTTATGTTTGCCTCCTCAGGTTGAAAATCACCCTCTCAGCGTGAACTGCAGACATACCCATAGAATCATACAGTAAAAAATTAAAACAGAGTAAGTTACTAGATTGCTAATTCTGGAGGCATGATGAGCTTAATTTTTAAATATTAAAATCACGTTAACCCTTTATCTACTGGAAATCAACTAGATATATATGTGAGGTCCTGAGGTCCCTTCCAACCCTCATCTTCTACAATTCTATAATGAAAAAGCAATGAAAGATCATTAAAGGTTCCATCCCACCCCACATATTCAATAGGAGACTGCATCTGAAGACATATGATATGCTCTCCAAAGGAAAAAAAATGTAAATTGCTTTTATTACTGCAGTTCTTATCATATTGATATTTACCTCATATCAATCCCTGATATAAATCCCTGTAGATTGATATGATATGTACATATGCTCAGCAAACAATAAAAGTAATATAGATAACTAAACCAACTTCCTTGTTACAGTGGATTTTAAGTGAAGAAAATATTTATTTTTTACAATTAGAATGAAATTTATTATTGATTTTCATATCTGTCTTAGGGTTCATAGAGGTTTGGAAAGTACCCTGCATATGACATAGTAATGACTACTACCTCAAATGTACTTTTTGAATCTTTAAGAGCCACAATAAAAGAAAGCTGGGAATGGGCTGAATAAAATACAAGTACACAGAAGTAGTTCTGAAGGTACACATTTCAGAAAAAAGTATCTATCAATTTACCAGACCTATGCAACATTTGGTGTCATGGAACAATAAAAATGACATATGTATCATAAGTTGATTAGAATATGGGACATTATAAGTGTTGATTTTAATTATCTACCTCAAAGATTATAATGCATGGTTTCCAAACCATTTTATGTGGGTTTCTTCAGGGTGCACATGTGAGCAGTGGTGTTTTCTATATGGAACTTTTATTTAAGAAGATATTTTCTAGAGGCAGCAGGGTACAGCCTCACAGCCCTTGTAAAAACAGCCACTGACACATAGTGAAGAAAAGTTGCAAGTGATTTTACTGCATAGGGACTGTAGCCAAGTTACCTGAATGCTGGGTTAAGCCCCAAAACTGGATCTTCATCTTATAGCTCAGTTTCATAATTTTGTATGCGTAATTAAAGTATGCATTTACCATGGGAAATGCTACTGTATATCTTGCCATCCCTGGACCCTTCCAGCCCCCCACATACTCCCCAAAATTTATGGAGCCCCAACACACAGAGTGACTACAGCAGGTATGAATGGTGAGGCAGAGGATGATACCAATTTCACTCCTCTCTCTCACCAACTCCTATCAGACACTTTTGACCTATAGAGGCATAGATTGCTTTCCCTCCGTGGGTGCAGGGAATGATTTTGCTCTATGTTATCAACTTGGAGCAAAATCATAAGCTCTCTGCTACCAAGATGTGTGAAGGTGATCAGCGAGCCATACTGTACACTGAGTATGGCACCATTTTGTATAAAACTAAGAAATACATTGATAAAATGAATTAAGAGGAATAAATAGATAAATGATTCCATCACAGTGAGAAAAGTGACAGATATTTTCAAATAAAATAAAGGGGAATGTGTCCTTCAGAGCTACTTACAGGTAAACAGAACTCAAGGTTTAGAGAAATTACAACCTGCTAAACTATTTGAAGAACCGTCATCTACTATAATCTAGAATTACGGATTTCACTACTGGTGTAACTGAGAGACAAATAAAACCCAGAGAAACCATGCTCTAATCTTGTCTGAAGTGTGTCTATTCAGTGTCTCCATGAAAATGAAAGGAATCAGTATAGATTTACACCAACAAAAGTATATCAACTTCTTAGAATCTCCTTGGTTCATATCCTGGAATTGCAACAGGTTAGCAACTTTCTCAGTTACCAATTAATTCTAATACAAAAATAGCATACAGTTTTGTTTTGTTTCACTGCAAACAGTAATATACAAGTTTAATGTCAAACTAGATCCCTGTCATGGATCAAAGGAGTAAAGAACTTGATCTAAGAAGTAAAGAATTAGTCACATAGTTGACTGAGAAAGCAAAAGAAGTACATTTCTAAATTATCATTATCAAATAGCCTACAACTTCATTCAAATATAGAATCATTTTATGGCCAGTAGGTAAAGAAGAACTCCCATTTAAATCAATGGGGTGATATGGGCCACACCTAGGCCACAGGTAATCTATGACTCACTATGCTCACCTATCAATAAATACTTTATAGAATCATAAAAACTGGAAGGGACCATGACAGGTCATCGAGTCCAGTTCCCTGCATTCATAGCAGGACCAAGTACCCCCATTAAACCATCCCTGACAGGTGTTTGTCTAACCTGCTCTTAAAAACCTCCAAAGTAGGAGATTCCACAACCTGCCAAGGCAACTTATTCCAGTGGTTAATCACCCTAACAGTTACGAATTTTTCCTAATGTCTAGGCTGAACCTCCCTTGTTGTAATTTAAGCCCATTGCTTCTTGTCCTACCATCTGTGATTAAGGAGAATAATTTTTCTCCTTCTTCCTCATAACAACCTTTTAGGTATTTGAAAACTGTTATCATATCCCCTTGCAGTCTCCTTTTCTCTAGACTAAACAAATCCAGCTCTTTCAATCTTCCAATCTCTCATAGGTCAAATGTTCCAGTCTTCTAATCATTTTTGTTGCCTTCTCTGGACTTTTTCCAGTTTTTCCATATTTTTTTTTAAATGAGGTGCCCAAAACGGGACACGGTACTCAAATTGAGGCCTAATCAGTGCAGAGTAGAGTGGAAGAATCACTTCTCCTGTCTTTCTCACAATACTCCTGTTAATACAACCCAGAATGGCATTTGTTTTCTTTGCAACAGTATTACACTGCTGACTCATATTTAGCTCGTGGTCCACTATTACACCCAGATCCTTTTCTGCAGTACTCCTTCCTAGGCAGCCATTGCCCATTTTGTATGCATGCAATGGGTTGTTCAACCCTAAGTCAATCCTAAATGGAGCACTCGGCACTTATCTTTATTGAATTTAATTTTATTTATCTCAGACCATTTCACCAGTTTGTCCAAATGATTTTGAATTGTGATCCTATTCTTCAAAGCACTCATAACCCCTTCTAGCTTGGTATCATCTGCAAACTTTATAAGTTTGCTCTCTATGCCATCATCGAAGTCATTGATAAAAATGTTGAACAGAACCGGACCCAGGACAGATCCCTGCAGCACCCCGCTCGTTATGTCCTTCCAGCCTGAATGTGAACCGTTGATAACTACTCTCTTAGAGTGGTTATCCAACCAGTTTTTCACTCATCTTCTGGTAGCTCCATCTAGTTTGTACCTCCCTAGTTTATTAGTGAGAATGTGATGCGGGACCGTATCAAATGCCTTAGTAAAGTCTAGATATACCACACCTACTGCTTCCCCTCTAACCACAAGGCTCATTACCACATCATAGAAAGCTATCAAGTTGGTTTGACATGATTTGTTTTTGACAAATCCATGCTGACTAGCCCTAAGCACCTTACTCTCTTCCAGATGTTTGCAAATTGACTCCTTAATTATCTGTGCCATTATCTTTCCCGATACAGAGGTCAAACTGACTGGTCTATTATTCCCTGGATTGCTCTTATTTCCCTTTTTGTAGATGGGCACTATATTTGCCCTTTTCCAGTCCTCTGGGACCTTACCCATTTTCCATGATTTTTCAAAGACAATAGCTAGTGGCTCAGATATCTCCTGAGTCAGCTCTTTGAGTACTTTAGGGTGCGTATCATCAGGCCCCGGTGACTTGAAGATGTCTAACTTGTCCAAGTAATTTTTAACTTGTTCTTTCCCTATTTTAGCTTCTGACCCTATCTCATTTCTATTGCCCTCCTCTACATCAGACATCCAATCTCCACCAACCTTCTCAGTGAAGATCGAAACAAAGAAATTATTCAGTTCCTTTGCCATTTCCACATTTTCATTTATTGTTTTCCATCTTTGTTGAGTAACGGTCCTACACTGTCCTTGGTTTTCCTCTCGTTTCTGATGTATTTGAAGAATATCTTTTTGTTATCTTTATTCCTTCAGCTAGTTTGATCTCTGTTTGTGCCTTGGCCTTTTGGATTTCTCCTCTACGTAACTGTGTTTTTTTTTTATAGTCCTCCTTTGTAATTTGACTAATTTCCACTTTTTGTAGGACTCCCTCTTTATTTTTAAATTATTGAAGGTCTCCTGGTTAAGCCATGGTGGTCTCTTGCCATACTTCTTATCCTTCCTAAACAGTGGAATGGTTAGCTCTTATGCTCTTAATAACGTCTCTTTGAAAAACTGCCAACTGTCTTTAGTCATTTTTTCTCTTAGACATTCTTCCCATGGTATCCTTCCCATCAACTCCCTGAGTGTGCTAACGTCTGCCTTCCTAAAATCCATTGTTTTTGTTTTGGTATTCTCTCTGCTTACATTTCTAAGAATCATGAACTCTATCATTTCATAATCACTTCCACCTAAGTTACCATCAGCTTTCAAATTCTTGACCACTTCCACTCTGTCAAAACCAAATCAAGAATAGCCTCTCCCCTAGTAGCTTTCTCCACTTTTTGAAATAAAAAATTGTCTTCAATGCATTCCAAGAACTTATTGGATAATTCGTGCCTTACTGTGTTATTTTCCCAACAGATGTCTGGGTAATTGAAGTCCCCCATCACCACCAAGTGCTGTGCCTTGGGTGATTTTGTTAATTTCTGAAAAAAAGCCTCACTGACCTCTTCTTCCTGGTTTGGTGGTCTATAGTAGACCCCTACCATGAGATCACCCATGTTTTTTACTCCTTTTACTTTTACCCAGAGACTTTCAACCTGGCCGTCTTCTATCTGCAGCCCCAGCCCATAGTTAAAGTCTGCATTGTTTCCACAGACAACTCATAATTTCTATCTGATGATACTGTGTTCATCTTTCACATACATCTATATGAGGACCTAGACAATGCCTCTGTCTGCCTGACTGGCAGTGACATATCTACATAGTTCTCAGTCTAGGTCAGAGCAATTTCAAGGATCAGTGCCATAACCTCCCATGTTCTACTGTTGTACAGATATAATTTACATTAACCAATTACACTATATCCTAGGAGGAGTTCCCTAGGTATCATAGGTACTATTTCAATTACAGACACATAAAGTGGCTCAGGAGAGGAAAAAAAGCCTCATAGCTACCAGTCAGTATGACAAATAATTGCATGCATTGTTAACTTCTAGATACTCCCCACAGTTTTAGTAGCAGACTCTGCTTCTTGAAGTGAACAAAATATAGAAAAACAGTGATTTAAAAAGTCTAGAGTTTTAAAAATCCAGCCACTTGCACCCTTTATGAATCCACAGTACGTGTGATCCATTGCATTCATGGTATCTTCTATTTAACTGTGAAACAAGGAACATCTGTTCTATGGCCAAAATCATGTTCCAACTTTTGAGTGGTTTTTGTGGTACTGTTACACTTCTTTGCTCACCTGAATGCACAGAAGTCACCATCCTTTAAGATGATACAGTCTACTCCCACTGGTGTACCTGGTCTATTCAGCACCAGTCCCTGCCTCTTTTTCAATCTTCTTCACTCCATCTAGTGTACCTTGATGGCTACGTGGTAGGTAAGAGGGAACGCTTCCTGTAGTGTGGATGCTGCATAGAGCTACAAAAAGGAGAGAGCCTTCTTTTGTGTTCCCATCCACACACAGCAGCTGAGTATGATCTGGTCCATAATACTTAATTTCCATAGCCTAGGTCAGAAATAACTGACATTCACTAAGGTCCTTATCCAGCAAACTTCATGGATATGAAATTCTTCCCTCTGTACAAGGCCAGCATATTTATGCCCTCAAAATACAGTAAGTCTTAAGTGGTCCACAGACCTTATATTGGTCCTTTCTCCTGGAATACATTTCATACATGGAGTTGTCATTAGCGTCGATGACAGCTCCACACATGGAGTGCTTGCAACAGAGAGCTCACAATCTCCTTTCTTATATGACAAAGTGAATTATTCACTACCTAATTATTCTGACCCATAAAGTGTGAAACACTATGATCTGTCAGCATGATTTCTACGTAAGTTTAAATGATCAGTAAAACAGCAAGAACATTACTGAAGGCTGTGAAAGTAATGTAACTTCATAAATCTGGAAACTAACTTCTGGCACCAAACATCATTAAATGTGGGATGCAGCAATAATAAACTACAGCATCACAATTTTCACCAAAATATTCTTTCTTCACAGATATCCAAAATAAAGTAAGCACTAAAAATGTTACATTTAACTTAGATATAAAAGGAAATTAAGACTGAAAGATAAAATCTTCCCCTTGGTCCACCTATTTGTCACTGAGTATTGTAGAACACATGGGGACAATTTTGTTCTGATACACCCTCTGCAGTCACTTCAGTTTCATGGAGTAGAAGTTCTAACAAATCTTAGCCCTTGGAATGGAATGAAGTTCACGCAATGCTTGATGGTCTCCTTTATGCAGGGATAATGGGAAGCATTAGTGGTTTCAACTCTGACTTTTCTGGCTTTTGTGAGTTTAAATTATACTCTTAACATAGTTCTTCTGGTTTAATTTTATCTTTTAAAGTATTTTTAAGTGTTTCATTGATATGTGTAGGTTCGGAGTCTCTTTAGAGTCTAATAACATGTCAATAGCCCCCTTCAGATTTAGCTGAGTTGTGAGCTTAACCTTAATTCATATTCATTAGTATATACTATAAGAGCTCCTGAGAAGCATCCTGCAAATATGTATTAACACAGATTGCATATTAGGGATTCATAGTAACAAAAGCATAGTAAAAATGTGTTTGAACAGCAGTTTTTAAGAACATTAACATCTCAGCTGTTTCATTTTTAATATCCAAAATGATTAACCCTTGAAATGAAATAATCACTTGTAAAACTACTGTAGTTGTGACAGAATTACAGTAAACATCTAGAAAGTGTACCTTATTTTGTCATCCTTTAGCATAAATTTGGCTAAATTTAGTTCAGAATATGTTTCAAATGCACACAGTAATATTTTGGTTAAGATATTGTATGCTAAGTTTCAGCCCAAAATACATATTTTGTGTTCTGGTTCTAAATAAGATTTCTATGGGAAATAATAAGGCCTTCCAAGTTAAGGATTTGTCAGCATTTCCTAGAATAATAAATACCCTCATAAGTCTTACATCACTATGTGCTTAAGAAATGGAGTCTACTTCCAATTACATGCTTTCAAAGATATCCTTTACCTCAGTGAGGGTGAAAGGGAGCAAAATTCTACCTTACATTCTTTGCATATTCAAAATTCCCACAGACTTCAACAGGAGTTTTAGGTGGACAAGGAATGCAGAATTGGAACAAAAGGGTGTCCAGGTTTCTACAAAGTATAATTTTATGTCAGAATTTTCCCACAACCACCAAAGAGTGGTAGGTACCTATTCTTAGTTCCCTATCGTTACAATAAAAAGTTGGTACAGTCACAGGTAAATGTTGATTTTCTACTGTTGGCCACTCAAAGTCATTTGTGATAAGAGACATCAATTTTAATGTCTTTTTCTAATCACTGTATTTACTCCCATTTTTTTAAATTACAGCATTTGTGTAGCTTAAAATTTGTTTTTAAATGCATCGGCAACTGTATGGAAAAAAGTTTATGGAAAAATAATTGTGCAAAATAATTTCAGTTTTAGATTTAGTGTCACAGTGTCACAGCTATTTTTAGTGTCACAGCTATTTTTCAGGTAAGAGAATGCCAACAGTACTTGAGGTTCATTGAAATCTCAAGATTCACAAACCATGAAGTATAAACAGATTTGCCCAGTGCTTTAATTCTGAGTAAAAATAACAGGACAGCCAGAGACTGCAATCTGACAGGCATTCAACAGAAACACATGGGAAGGAGTGGAGTTTAAAAAATAAATAAATAAAAAGTGTTTCTATGCTTACGTCACTTATAGCTAGTGCACTTAAATTCATTCCGATTTTAGAATATTACCAGTTTCAGAGCTATTGTTCGTATTTAAAATGGGAAACATAACTAGATCCAATAATATCTCTAGAACCAGAATGGAATCAAGGGCCTCTATTATACATATACTTCTGGTTCCTTTTATTTAATTAGTTTAATGTGTAAACATATTATATTCATGGCTTGAAGGAGCAAAGTCAGTCAGAGGAGAGGATTGGTGCAGTGGTGAAAAGCATTTAAAGGCAAACTAAAAGAAGTGAGTCTTGAGAAAGGTTACAAAGGAGGAGATGAGGGTGCATGGAACATGGAATCAAGAAGGCAGGGAGTGAAGTGGATGAAAAGGAGACCCATATACACCTAGGATAATGTAAAGAAGTGACCAGACAGGCAAAAGGAAAAGAATTTGGACACATACTACAAAATCTCAAAGGGGAGAGATGGCCGAGCAGGAGGGGAGAACTAGTGCAATTTAATGTATACCTATTTGGAGGAAAAAGCCACAGAATTTGGCTTGTCATACATATATTGACAGAGCAGATAATGTACAAAAAGAGAAACATTAATCAGTAACCTCAAGTAGAAAAAGTTCAAAACCAAATAAAATATGAAGGAGAAGAGTAACATTTTCAAAAGTTCCTAAATGCCTCCAAAGTACCTGGAAATTGCTTTTGCAAATAGGGCTCTTAAGCCCCATGTTCTTAAATCACTGACATGCTTTAAAATTTTTTATCCCACATCCTTTTTTATGCAGTAGGATTAAAGCTGTAATTGTAAGAAGCAGTTTTAAGTCTTTTACTCAAAAAAGAGCATATAAGGGCCCAGAAGATAATAAATACAGCACCATAGAAAATGTAACTGTCTCCTGAGGTCGGTGCAGCTCTCCACCTCAAGAGTATTATCTTTTCTGTTTCTTTTGACCAAAAAGTTGGTATTTAGAAGCATTTTAAAAATCTAGGTAATAAAATATTGTGCAAAAATATGATGACTTCCATACGGGAAAAATGTCATACCAATTCTGGAAAAAAACCCAGTGGTTTTCAACAGAGTTTAAATCCTAACAACTTAATTTTAAGCTAAACCAACTAAAAAAATAAAAATAAAAATGATTCAATATATTAGAGGAAAAATAAGTGACATAGGCCTTGGCAGTTCCTATCCTAATTATTTAACTGTATTAAATAGCTTACTAAAATCCATGTAGTATTTAATTAATGCAGCGTACTTTTCACCAAGTACTTCACTGAATATTGGTATTTTTCACATTAAAAACAGAACTTTGTCTAAAACTGGCACCTTTTAGCATAGCCAATAACAACTATATTAGTTTGTAGAGCAAAATATCTTTATATAAGTTGTGATTAAAGTTCTATATAGTGAATTTTGTAACATAATATTTTCCCTCTGGTATTAATATTCTGTATATTCCATTTTTTTTATACTCATTGCATACATTTTTTGCACAATGTATTCTCACTTGGAGATAAACACTGTACTGCAATTTTCAACAACATTAAAACTTCTAATAATTTTAAGTCTCTCAAACAAATACATTCACCATCCTTATCAATCAGCAGTCAAACTACTGAATCACCGGTGAATCCACAATTTAAGCTGAAATACTCAGTGTTAGTTTTCCCCACTGCACAGTTGTGAATGTTACAATTAATTAATCTTCCATTATTACCGATCATCAATTAACTCAAAAGGTTGCTGAGATTGTGAGTGTTCTGAAGAAGGCAAGATATAATGACATTATTTGAGATTGGTAGGACAGTAAATTTCTCTCTTGTTAATAATTAAAGTTGGTAAGTTATGTTTTTATTTATAGCTTCCAGAAATATCCGGCTCACTTCTCTGCACTGCAATATCAGCTAATCATCTACTTGTCAGAATCTGACTCAAGCTCTTGTATTTTATTATTGGCATACTCTGTATCACATGGAGCCTTTAATTCTTTCTCATTTATAATAAAAAATGAAAAGTTTCTAATTAATAAATGTAATCTATTACTATCTTTTCATGGACCCACTACAAATCTGGGTCCATGTAACCAAACATGATAGATTAAAACAAAACTAATTACCGAGGACCGAACAAGAAAAACACATTACCTGTTTCAATTTCCCAAATATAAACTGAATCATCTTCACATCCGACAATTAGCAGATTTTCAGCAAGATGCCATTTTATCATCTTCACAGGAAACAAATGCTTCCTGACATGTAAGAGACATACTCTCTCCTGAAGGTGTAGAAGTGCTACTGAATGATCACTGCATACACAGCACACAATCCTGTGCTCTTTTAGCTGCAAAAATACATCAGTAACTCAATTATTATGATTATATTTTATTATTTTTATTGTGGTAGCACCTACAAGCTTCAGTCCTAAAGTAGGCCCCTGTTGTGCTAGGCACTGAACAAACACAGGAAAACAAAAACCGGTCCCTGCCACAAAATATATTCTTTTTTAGAAACTAGTGTTGTATTTCAGCCTGCATCCCAAATATTGTTTGCACAGATTAACTATAAATCTGATCTTCAAAGGGAAGGTACACTCCAATGTATATGTACTGGAGCCTCTAAAAATGACATACATCAACAGGTGGGCTATTAAAGCAGCAACTATATAATCAAATATATCTAGTAATGTTTTCCCCTGGAAATTTAAAAAAAAAAATGAAAAATTACCTTCGCCCAAATCACTCTACGTCTGACAAAAAAGTTTCTGTCAGTTCTTATGACAGAACGGCTAAAGGCAAAATATCCCCAGTGCAAAAAATGAGTCAGTCAGTTATACCTGCTTTTTGCACTATGTGCATCTGTTCCTGTAAAGGTTTATTTTCACAAGTAATCCATACTGATACAGGGTGAAAGTCATGCCGTGTAAAGGAGCAGAGCAGTGCCTAGGTACCACAGAAGCCCTACTCAGCCTCTGAAAACAGGGCTTAAATGAGCCTTAAGAGATCATGCTACCCCTTTTACAGGGGTTATTTTCACCTAGCAGGGCAGAGGGCCAGCACAAGCCCTTAAAACTCTGTGTACATGTAATTTCTGCCCAGTATCATAATACGTACTCCCGTGACTAGCCTGAACTGCCACCCATGCTGTTGTCTCTACCCTGATATTTTTAGTGACCTAGCTCAATCAAAACTAGTACAAGTCTACCCAATCTGGGATTACACCTGGAGCCATCAGGTAGGCACGACCTAAGTGGGCCTTAAATGGCAAATAGGTTCTTGTTCAGGCTCTCTGAGCTACCATGTGTTTCACATATAAAGGTAAAATCCTTGCTCTCTTGACTTCAATGGGATAAGGATTTACCCAGAGACTTCTCATGTGAGTAGGTGTTTGTTATACTGAGCCTTGTACATGTACATTTCAAAAGTGCACCACAAGAAATTTAGAAATAAAATATTACTGTTTCTAAAACATGTAGTTAGACATTAGAAACACACCAATAGGTATTTCCCAGATATCAAAATAATCAAATCCACAAATTTATACATAAATAAATGTGATTGGCCTGATTCTCCTCTCACACAGTTTTTAAACCAGCATGACTACTGCCTTCAGCAGAGCCACTTCAGATTTACACTAGTGTACATAAGCAAGAAGAGAATCTGGGCCCATATGGCCTTTGGAAATTACTTTTATTCAGAATTCTTTCTAAAAATTCCACAATCAAAATGGAAGGCCTTGACTCTCCCCTCCAGTTCACCGGGCAGATGACTTAATTGGAACTGCACTTGTGTGGCAGCGGGAAACAGCCCCCCCAAAACAGGAAGCCAAGGTAGATTTCACACAGAACAAATTAAGCCGTTAGTAACTGGGAATCAAGTTACATATACCATAAAATTATGACCGTATAGTTACCACTAAAATGTTACTTTTCCCCCCTGCCCATCATTTACTCTGTCTTTACTTACACTGTAATTTTCTGGTGATAACAACAGGTTCATTATAGGTCCAGCTTGCAGAGTAAATTGATGCAAAATTTCTTCTGTAAATATATCCCACCAGATTACATAAGAATCCTGGTCACCTGACACCAGCCAGCTTGGATCAAACTTGGCCGATTTGCTGTGCGGATAAAGTAAACAAGTAACTCTGCTGCTGTGGCCCTTAAGAACTTTGTAAGGCAAAGTATCTGCAACAGAAAAATATTAGATAAATGATTTCTGCTCTTGGGACAAAAAGAAAAGATTTTTTTTTTACTATAGAGGTATTTGCAATCAGAAAATCTGCAGGATGAAATGTATTCAAGAGCTCACGCCTAAATGAATAAGAGTTTTAGGCCAAGGTAGGCCTTAAAACCAAATTATTTTTTCTGTGCCACAAAAGGCACACAAGGGGAGCACAGATCCTGAGCTACTCCTGCTCTGCTGTTTCTTTCCTTCTTGGGAGTAGAGCCAGTGATGGAGGGGACTTAAGAGGAGAAATGATCAAAAGGAGCGGAGTCCAGAATCTGCAGGCGAGAACCCACTGGATCTGAATCTTTTCCCCCCAATTACAGGATTCTGGATAGGCCTACACTGCAATGTCAGCCCAGGGTTAATAGAATTCAAGTTAGCAGACTTGGCGTTTGTTGACTTAGAGTCTGAGCATCCACACTCCTCTGTAATGCCAGGTTATCCCAACCGGGACACCAGCATCAACACTGCACTATGCAGGCCTGAGTCCTACCACTCATATCCCAGCCTTTTGGCATCTTCTCAAAATGTGGCTACTCTAGCCCTTTGTTTGTGGTACAATGTGGGAAAATGTGACTGTCCACCAGACTTGACTGTCCAGAGAAATTGTGAGGGACTCTTGGGGACACACAAGTCCAGTGGAGCTGCATCTACACTGCAAAGGAACAGGGCTTGCTTGACTCAGGCTCAGACCCTCCTGCCCCATGAAGTCCTGGATTAGCATGATTTATGTGTAGACAGAAGAAGGATTGGGCTTCAGCCTGAGTTTGTACCTGGGCTTACACTGCAGTATAGATATACCATCTGTGTCTTTGCAACATGTTACAGCCAGCTCTCCTGGGTGTGCAGAGACTGTGGAGAGCTTGGCTCCAACACACTGGCTAAAGAGGGGAGGGGAGGGAAGTGGTTCAGTGCTGGTGGAGGAACATGCTTTACCATTTTCCTCTTGGCACTGCCTGGTCTTCACCTGTGGGCTTAATGCTTTTTCATCTGCTCAAGTGAAGGAGAATATGGGGTCCTCAGTCTTACTTGGGTAAAACTCCGAGTAAGCAGGTTTAAAGAAAGACTACAAAAATGTCTCCGTACATTTTTAAATAAATAAAATTTAGCGCCATTCTCTGAAAATGCTTATGGCTGGGTCCCCAGTAGTCCTATTGGTCCTAATTCTCTTTTCAATTACAACAGTATAATCAAAGGAGATAAACCAGAATAAAGCCAATGTAAATGAGAGAAGAATCAGGACTGATGAGAAAATTCATTACAGTAAAAAAACCATGTTCAATTGCAAGCATTGGCATAATTAGGCTCTCACTTCTCTAAAGGGAAAATGTGCCTGGAAAGAATCCATGGTGCATTAACATACAGGCCTCAAAATTAAAAACTGACTTTACTGAATTTAAAAAAAAAAAATTTGAATCAAAACCCACACACACTAGGTTTTAGACACCTTCTGAAACTAGAGTAGGGAAACATATCAACAAGACTGAACTAAAAATTCTCTTATATATGCTCTGAAATTCAGGATTAAAAAAATGTGTTACAACCTAGAATAAATGTTTAATTAGCATTAAAAGACAATTCATACCAAAAGAAGTGTGAATATAAATATCATTCAGAAGAAGCTAGTCGACCAACTCTTGCACTTCTGAGAATTAAAATAAATTAATGCAATAAATTTGAAATATGCAATTTAAAGGTAAGGTAACATGGATCCATATTTATTTTTGATGTTGGCAATTTTCTTCACCTACCTAATGAAACAGTGCAAACATACACATTGTACAATACCAAACACATGACTCAAGGCAACATATTCACAGGAGAGCAATATAAACAAGTATTTGTTCTGTAAGAGAAACAATATTGAATAAAAAGGGAAGGGCTTACTTCTGCTCTAATTTCATGGTTGCTGTTCTCAGCAACACCATCAAGAGCAAGACTTTTGTAACTGAGGATGAAACTTAGTCCTCATGTCCCTATTTCTTGTATCCCTTTTCATTTAGAGGATTTTGAAAAGAATGCAGATGTACACACTTGATTAAAAATTAAGTATAATTGCATTAAAAACTTACATTTCAGCAAGGAAATGTCTTCTAAAATTCTTGCTTTGGCAGCATGCAAAGCCAACGTTATGAAAATTTTCCCATCTTCACACCCACACACTAGTTTATCAAGGTGGGGTATATATATAGATGAACTGAATGCGTCACTTTCAGTTCCATCTTTAGATGCACAAAGATGATCAATAATGCCTTCCACCATAGAATGATGTCTGTCAAAGTCATTCTGAAGAGTCCAAGATGCTGCTATGGGGATCTCTAGCAAAAAGGAATAGTCAAACAATTCACGTAAAATTTCCAGGTTTTATGGGATTCAAAATAGAGAACAAGTTAGAGAAGTTATTGTTTGTAAAAAAAATGTTAATAAATAAGAAGCACACTTTTCTCCCTGCCTACCTCCTCTTCCTTTCATCCTGTGGTTTGGAACAGTAATTGCAGTTTCTTACACTTCAGTTGGATCACAAAGTCCTTCAGTGGGGCCTACTCTATGCACCGGTCTATGTAAGCCCCTATAGTGGCACTTTGGCTGGGGAGGGTGGGTTACAAGCTGTGCAAAGATGTGCCTGTGTTCCGCCACGCCATACCTTGTGCATGGTTTTATTGGCCTGAAGAGCCTTCTGTTAGTCCTACACACAAGTGATGTCTTCTACCCTGAATGATTAGGGGAGCTCCCCTTCCAAGGTGACAAATCACTTTTCATGAAAACTGAGGTAGCAATAGTGTAATTAAAAATTGCACAAAATATATAAAATTGCCTAACCTTTTGGAGAACCATCAAGTGTTGACACTGGAACATCAGGAATATGCCACAAGGTGATTCTTCCAGATGCTTCTCCAGAAAAAAGAATCTTATAGAAAGGTTCCTTTCTTTCATTCATAAAGCCCATAACCAAAGGAAAACTCTGTGACAAAAACAGCAATTAGTCAACATTTCAGTCTGAAAAAAATATGTATTAAGACAACATTGCCTCTAACTGCAAAATAAAACTATAATACATTGGCACCTGGAAATATATCGGTAGAAATAAAGGGTTGAATCCTTGGCTGTGGCTCAACTTTGCTCAGCCAGGAGCTGCTTTAAGTTGCAGCACCTAGTATGATCCTCTGAAAGGCCATCAGGAGAGTAGAGAGACACAGACTGCAGCACTGCTCTGCCCACAGCCTTGCCACACCCTTTATAACAGGTCAGGAGTTGGGATTGGGAGGGAAGAGGTGCTATCCTGGGGCTACACCTCCTGTGAATTTTTCTACACAGGAAGAATCCCCAAACAGCTTAAGTGAACTTTCTGCCAGCTTTGTGCTGCCAGTTTGGCAGCAAACAGGAACAATGGGGCCAGGGACTGGGCCAAAACATTCCACCAACATAAAACCTAGACCAACTTTGTAACAAACAGAACCAGAAACACTGAATTTACAGTAGACACAGTAGATTACATGACAAGAGACTGCAAGTTGGGGACAGTGTTTTAGCATAAATACTTAATGGTCTACAGTGTCATCATTTACTTCACCTGCAAGAAGGTAGAATACAGGATTATAAAATACTTGAAGAAAGCAGACTTGTTACTGATGTCTAACAATGGGTCTCTGCTTATTGAGTTTCATCATTAACAGTTACTGTACAATGCTGGGAGAAAGACATGCTGATGCAAATGCTATGTTTATTGATAAGTGAAGTTATGCATCCTTCCATGGGTACTGGGAATCTATACACCCTCTTTAATCAGAGACCCCTGAATATAGGGACTAACTCATATGATACTATATACACAATCCTAGCCATGTCCAAACTGTAGGGCATGGGCTACAGATAGTCTGCGAAGCATTTGATAGTGGATGCTCTCCTGGTCCTTATTTTTAACTTTTAAATTGCATTAAAATACAGGTGAAAACACATTAAGGTGGAGATGTTCAAAGACAAAAAGTACAGTTAGATGGATGCCTAGCTCTCACTGAAAGCCTACAAAAACTGGGTTTCTTGCTTTTATTTTGGTGGAAGATTCTCCAAGGCACAAATAACAGTCTCATATCTCTTTTCCATATAAACAATTGTTGGAGTTGCAACAACGGTGTGTGTGATATGGTTGCAAATGGGAAGAGAAGTCCACAGAATTTATAAACATGGGTTCCACTATGAAGAGATTTCAGAACTCCTACTCTATCTTATGAGATCAAGATGCACAGCCTCAGAACCTCTTTTGATGTCACACACTAGATTCTGCCATAAAATCACTATGGATTTTGCCATGAAGTTAATTAGGCAAGATGAGGCCAAATGTCAAAGAATAAAAGCTAAAAATTGGCAGACAGTGGCTCTTTTTATATATATATATATATATATATAAAATTAAGGCTTTCATTTTTTGTAAAAATTAAACAAGCTGTTCTGCCATCATGTTGACCCATTTATTGCTAAGCCATGTATTTTGGATGCATTTTCCCCTTAATAGTCTATGATGTTTTGTCATCCTTTAACAATTATCCTATGTTATTTTAGATCACAAGTGTTCCAGGGGAAAAACAAACAAACGTCTATTGCCCTTCATGTAAAAATTAAACACGTCAGGCTTAGGAAGACTATGTAACAAAAGTGGTATCTAAAAATCTTTACTCAGCAAGAAAAAAGAGGCAGTAATAACTTCACACAAACCTCTGTATTTAATAATGCTTTTGGTGCAGTCAAATAAAAATATGCCTTTCTCTCTACAAGTCTTCGTGCTGACAAATGGTGTAAAGGTCTGATCCTGGTCCCACTTTAGTCAATGTCAAAAACCAAAATTGACTTTAACAAAAGGAGCAGGGTCCACACACTTTTTCATTGTTAAATAATAAATAAATACATAAAATTCCATAAGTATTGCAATTTACATTTGGTCCCAGGCTTGCTGTCCTTACTCAGGCAAAATCCCTGTTCAAATCACCAGGGCTTTTGTTTTTGCCAGTAGGGACTGTAGTAACTGATCATTTATTTGTATCTTTCAATCATTTAATTTCTGTTCATTCAACAGCCGTCGTGTTCTCTGGTCACACAGAGAAGAAAGCAAAGCAGCCATACAGACGCATGCTTTTCAATAGCTAAGCTCATCTGAGTCACCCAATGCAAAGTACTAAACTTGCAATTGATGTGACAGGCCCATCCACACATTTACAACTGATAGTGTATGCACACGTTATCCATCTGATTCTTCAACTTCCTTTGTAAAGTCTTCCCTAAACTTTAGAAACAGCTTCTTACGCCTTAGGTGCCAATTCTTATATATGTGCTTAACTTTACACACTGAGGACTGCCAGGAAGGTCTGCTCACACTGTAAAAAGGTTAAACTTGTACACTGGTCTTTGCAGGATCACAATAGAAATCTCAACATAACATAATGTAATCAAACCCCTGATTACACAGTTTGTGGTGGATGCATGTTGTAACAAACGAAGAGCACCCTCGGGCCAAAATAGTATGCATGTGTAGTCCCACTGACTTCAATAGAAGTATTTGCACAAGTAATGTGAACTCACATGCTTGTTTTTGCAGGTTTGGATCTCTTGGGTACAAGGAATTCTAAATATTCTAGCTTGACTTGTAAATTTTAATACAAATTTTGAAAATTAACAAAAACAACCTCAAAGAGCCTTTTTAAAAGTACAAAGTACATAATGAATTCTCTATAATTAAAAATCAAAATTAGAATCAAGGAACAAGGCTTATTTATTATGCCAATAAAACAACTAAACCCAATTTAGCTCAATGCCTTAAATGTCCAGTTTGCTGTGAGTCTGCCTGGTCATTACAAACAAAATATGAAGCAATTTTTAAAGCTCATTGTTTAACATTCGCATGTTACCTTATTTTCTTTCACATAAGTGGAGCAGAGTAAATGAGGAGAAACAGTTTCTTTGAGCACTTTTCCATCAGCAGGATGCATGCTTTTAGAAAGTCCACTGCATAATTAAAAAGAAAATCAAATGCTTTAGAAATTCATCTTTTAAAAAGCAGAATGGTAACATCCAATATCCTCAAGTTCCGTTAAAAATTGTTGGGTCAGTAATTACAAGTGATTTCTTTTTGAAACCACAGCACCAGCTGCCCAAGTTCTACATGGCTAATCTTATTCCTGAATCCCCTGCTGTGTCAAACAAAGACTGAGGGCTGTCAAACTCAGGATAAATCTTCTAGTGCCAAAGTAGTTTTGTTCTGGTTTTTCATCATTTGCGACATGCAGGGATTTTCCATAATAAACCTCCCAAAGTTCATCGTGTACCTGAACTTTTTGTGTTCATTTCCAATCTGAGCCCACCTGTTCAGCAGCTGGTAGATGTAACTGTGACCATCTTCTGTCCAGATGATGAGTCTCTGAGCAGCTAGCACTTCACCACCAGCAAACCACTGACCACTTTTACTGAACTCAGTGCAGAGCAAGGAAAAATCACAATAATCATAGACCTACAGACAAAAAATGATTAATAAATTCGTGCTATAATGTGTTTCCCGTTGATACTTTCATTTTAACACAAAACACTGAGCAAAGATTCAATAAGTAAAGCATTTTATAAGCTTGTGTACATACAGAATACTCTATAAAAGTCAATGGAGTTACACTAATGTTAAAACAGAGTAAGATCAGAGTCTGGCCTCATGTTTCTAAGAAGAATAAACTGCCAAGTAAAACAACAACAAAGGCTTATGGACAGAGCTATAGTTAGGGACTTGGGAGAAGGCAGTGACTTATTTTTGTTATTTTCTACTGTAGTTATAAAATTCATACCCTCTGAAACTACACTAAGTTCAGGGGTAAATATGGCCTACTAGAACAAGACCCTCATTTCTCGTCCCTGGAGAACTTTTACTTTCCTTTGTTAATATTATTTAAAATGTATTAAAATTTTGACAGCTCTAGTGGAATGATCACACTTTGTATTTAGCTTCTTCACCCAAGATGGTTAGATCCTCCCACAGTTCTGTCATCTGGGGTACATATATGTTCTTCACCACTAACTAATTTCTTCACCAGAATCAATGCAGGCAAACCCACACTTTCGCAGGAGACCATAGCAAAAGATGTCCATCCCACTTCCAGCTCCGCTGAAAACATATAGGCTACTATTCCACCTGGCCTCCTCACCTGCAGTTGCAGGAGAATGCAATGGGGTGACCAGTCCAGGGCAGCAGCATGTGGTATGATTGGCATACTGACTTTCAGTGGGATTTAGGAGCCTAAGTCACTTCTGAAATGAGACTTAAGCTGCTAAATCAGTTACGCAGTACTGAGCGGAGCATTAAACACCATTTAAAAATCTGGCCTTTATCATTTCAACCTTGCAATTAAGGTAACTGGTGAAGAAATAGTGCAAGCAGTTTTTTGGCAAAGCTTATAGCTAGTGAGCACCGTTTCATTTAATTAAAGGAGGAAAACAACTATTTATATATAAATTCAATCATGTTCACTTTTCCAAAATGTTACTGAATTGTTAACAATGTTATATAGTCAGCATTAAGTACTATGTGTAAGGCTATACCTTCCAACAGTTTGAGAAAATGACTAAGAGGAGTCGTTCTGTGTATGTGCAAAATCGTATTGCTTGGCAGTTTGTACAGTCCAGAGACTTGGATTCTTGTTCATATACACTTTGCCTCTCCTAGACATTGGAGAGAAAAGCAGTTGTATTAGACAAGCAAGATATTCTGGATCTTCAGGCTATGAATTTAAGGAGAGAAACCAGCTCTTAAAAACATTTTGTAAATACACACTTTCAAAATGCAGTGCCAACTGTAATTTTTCATTAAATAGTGAGTTGAGGGGAGGATTCAGGGCCCCTGCAGAGATGATAGGCATTCTGTGGGGACTCCTTTCATACTTTCATTTACAGGCATACAATAAGGGTTGGGGAGAGATGGGAGCAGGGAAGAACACACACAGCATGGATCTGCCATGATGAGGATGAACAAGCCATTGCTCCATGTAAAGCCAACAGAACCGTTGTAGTCTATTAGCTCGCAGTTTCACATGTACAATGGTTAAGGGAGGATTCCTTTTCCTCCACTATAACAAACAACAGCATAGGCATTTGAGCTGTGTGATAGGTCAATGGTCTTGACTTAAACTAATACTTTCCCATGACTTTTAGCAGTCATTATATTCTTATCCTTTTGGTTTTGAATGCATGAATGGCTTGCAAAAGAAAAAATATCCTATTTTTTGCCCTTTTTGATGTGGGTATCAAAGGCTCTCTATCAAGGCTGACAGGCCCAAAATGGTTATGTTGGAATCATTTTTATTAATTATTGATCACATCACTGAAAACTGACATTTTCTGCCATGAAATAATCCCCCTCCCACCGTCAAACCTCTGCAAGATGGTCTGCAGTGGTCATATAATCTTAACAGTTAGGTGAAAAGCAAACAGCCACCATGACGGGCAGAAATGTCACAGCATCCTCTTCCTAACCCTTGCAGCTCCAGGAGGGAATTACAATTGATGAGAATTGTGCGCTCTAGATATTTGAGGGAGTTGTATTCTCACTCCCGCTGAACCCCTCACAACTCAAAGGGCAGAAGAGTAAAGGGATGGCATGATACCACACAAGCTGGTGTTATGTCTCTTTGTGGCCAGTTGTTACAGAGTCTCTCAAATCAAACAGCTTTAGTTTCAAGGTTGCAGCATCACTAGTCTTCTAGAACTTACATACTGAAGGAAGATGTTCAACACAGACTTATATCAGAATGAACATGTTTTTAGAAGTGACATCAAACTTGATGCATCTCTTTAAGGGTCTTATCATACCAATTAAAAAGCACCTCCCAACGAGGCATGCCTACATTAAGGAACTAATGTAGCTAAGAGTATTCTAGAGAAAGGAGGTGCTGAAATTTTTGCTAGTGTGGCATAAAGGCAATCTTCCAGCAGTGTTCCCTCTAAGCTGCGCGGGTGCGCAGCCGCACAGCAGCCATCGCAACCCCCGCACAGCACTGAGGGACCCCCGCGCAGGCCGGCAACCCCCACCAGACCCCCGGGGCTGCGGCTTTGCCGCAGCAGACCCAACCTGAGCCTGGCCTCTGGGCTGGCCCTCTCCGTCCCCAGGGCGGAGCAGGCAGCCTCAGGGCCGGGGCATGTGCGCGAGCCTGCCTGCCTGCCCGATGCGGCCAGAGCAGCGGGGTGGCCGCGGCCGGGGCAGGCTGCCGGGCTCCCACCAGCCGGCCGCCTCGACTTCCCGGCCCGGGGCCGGGGTCGGCTCTGCTCCGCCGACAGCCTCAGCCTCCCAGCACGGGGCCAGGATCGGTCTCCGATGCCGGGGTCTGCTCTGCCCTCCCGGGGCCATGTTCGGGTCCCCGCCCCCAGTGGCCTCGGCTTCTTTCTTTCTTTTTTTTTCTTCTTTCTTTTCTCGGCTTCTTTTTTTTCCTCCTTTCTCTTCTTTGCCTTCCTTTCTCTTCCCTTCCTTCTCTTCTTTGCCTTCCTTTCTCTTCCCTTCCTTCTCTTCTTTGCCTTCCTTTCTCTTCCCTTCCTTCTCTTCTTTGTCTTCCTTTCTCTTCCCTTCCTTCTCTTCTTTGCCTTCCTTTTTCTTTCTCTTCCTTCCTGCCTCCTTCTTTCCCTTCCTTCTTCCCTTCTCTCCACCTTTCTTTTCCTACCTTCTCCCTTCTCTTCCTTCCTCTTCACTTTTTTCTTGTTTGCCTTCCTTTTTCTTTCCTTCTTTCTCTTCCTTCTTTTTTCTTTTTCTCGTCTTTGCCTTCCTTTTTCTTTCCTTCTTCTCTTCCTTCTTTTTTCTTTTTCTCATCTTTGCCTTCTTTTTTCTTTCCTTCTTTCTCTTCCTTTTTTCTTTTTCTCTTCTTTGCCTTCCTTTCTCTTCCCTTCCTTCCCTTCCTTGCCTTCCTTTTTCTCTCTCTTCTTTCCCTTCTTTGCCTTCCTTTTTCTTTCTCGTCTTTCCCTTCTTTGCCTTCCTTTTTCTTTCCCTTCTTTCCTTCTCTCCACCTTTCTTTTCCTACCTTCTCTTTTCTTCCTTTCTCTTCCCTTTTTCTTGTTTGCCTTCCTTTTTCTTTCCTTCTTTCTCTTCCTTCTTTTTTCTTTCTTTCTTTTTCTTTTTTTCTTCGTTGTCTTCCTCTTCCTTCCTTCCTTTCTTCTTTCTCTTCCTTCTTTTTTCTTGTTCTCTTTCCTTCTTTCTCTTCCTTCTTTCCTGCTCTTTCTTTCTTAGCTTCCTTCCTTTCTTTCTCTTACTTCTTTTTTCTTTTTCTCCTCCTTCCTTCTTTTTTCTTTCTCTTCCTTCTTTTTTAAAAAGCTTTTTAAAATTAATTTTAAATAAAAACCTTTCTAAAAATTAAATTTCAATAAAAATTCATTCTAATTCAATTAAACACAATTAATTAATTCTTTTTACAATCACTTTAACTTCAATTAATGCCTATAGTTTCTGTCGTGTGAGTTTGCACAAAAAATTTATTCAGAAAAAGTTTTGCACACGGCTTGAAAATTTTGCACACAAGCTGCCAAACCTTAGAGGGAACATTGTCTTCCAGCATCCCTATTTTAAGAAAAGGGTTATATAAAATTGAGTCCTTTCTTAGTAATAGTTTATATATATATGTGTGTTGTAGAACTCATTGACATAGTAAGTTGTGTAGCCAAGAATTTAGCAACATGCTAAAAGGAATTGGACATGTATATGGATATTAAAAATATACAGAGTTACAATAAACTGTAGCAAAAATTTTGGAAGGGCTATTAAACCTCATACTTCAGGGTTTAAGTCAATCCCTAAATATTAGAGCCCAAGATTCGAACCAGTATGGGGGTCACATTGGTCTACTGCATGATTCTGACATCTTCTTCTGAAGCATCAGGTTCTGGTCACTGTACTGGATTAGATGGGCATTTATGTCTCCTCCAATCTGGCCATTTCTAGCTTTATGTGCTTACAAAAAGCAGAAAGTTGTATTCATCCACTTTTTAATGCTACTGGTGTCAGTGGAGTTACACCATGGATGAACTTGGCTCAAACCATCAAAATACTTGGCCTAAAGTATTTATAGTTTAAGTGAGATAAAAAGAAAACCTAGAACTCAAGTTCCAGCACAAATAGATGTCAGGGTCATTTTGGTGAGAATATTAATATTTGGAAACTATAGGTAGACTTGAGGATAAAGAGCACACTAGACACAGAGTGAGTGACGAGGATAGCATGAAAGAATATAAAAAGTCAACAGTGAAAGAGGGAGACAGAAAGGTGGAGCAAGAGAGAGCATACAAGTGGAATTATGCAGAGCTTTGAATATAACATAGAAGGAGGGAGGAAGAGATTTAGAGGAGGAAGTGACAAGAAAGGAGTATGATCTTAGCATCAGTATGGAAGATGGAGAGGCAAGATTTAGGAAACCTAGAAGTGGTGCAGTAGTCAAGGCAAGAGATGTCCAAAAATATTGACTAGTGTTTAATGGAGAAAGGAAGGATGGATTCCAGGAATTTTATTGAGATGAAGAGATAAAGCTTAGTAATAGCCTTAGCCTTTTCAACAAACACACTTACAAAAATAACTAACTCTCTGTGTAATACAGATTCACAGTACTTTATGTTCAGATGCAGTGGTTTTGTATCCTGAGAATATTCCCATGTTCCATCATTTACATTCCTGTTTTAAGGTAAATTTGACATTACATGAAAACTGACCTGTATACTGGTCACTGATGAGGATAGATCCCATACTTTAAGATCTCCAGTTACAGATACTGCTACTAGTGAATCTTCTGTAAAAAGGTAATACAAAGCTGTTTAACATGAAACCCAATTAGAGTCACTGTGGCTTGAGAAAACAAGTACCATCAATGCTATCTTATGCAGATGTGAACTTGCTGTACTCTGTGGAGCTCTCTTTGATGGTACCATCTTTAGTCTTTTGGACCTGATGTTACAGACTGGAGACACAAAATAGAATGTCTAATTTGTATGCGCAGTCACTATATTGTGCAGAGAAACGGAGTGCTTGTATACAGAAATACTCATCCATGTGCTTATCTGTCAATCTCACATGTAAATATGATATCTGATCATGGTAACTGGGTGAGCAAAGTAGGTGACTATGGCTATGTCCACACTGATGGCAGCAAATTCAGTTTATTCAGATCAATTGAGCCATCAGTAGAGACACACTCAATGGATCCAGAAGTCAATCTAATAAAGCCACCTCCTCCGGTGGCACAGCAGAGTGAAGATGGTGCATAGAAAGGAAGTTACAACATCAACAGGACTTAAGCAAGCTACTCTGCTGACTGCCACTGAATTTTGCTGGCAGTGTAGACTGGGCCTAACTGTGCAAAAATTTTGTTAATGCCATTGCATATGAACAAATTTGAAAATCAGGCCCTTTGTGTTTCTGCATGCACATCTCCCTAATATCACATCCAAATAATCATTTTTACAGGTGTCCTATTCATGGAGCTAATTATAGTCAAAGTGGAAGAAAATAGTGATCTCCTGTGCTCAGGCTCCTACTTAAGAAGTAAAATCACAGTAATTTAAATTAAATTCAAATATAAATGTATCTTGAAGTAATTATTAATATTGAAGTATTTTACACCCTGAATTTATTTTTGAATTTTGACAATATATTTCATTAAATACAATTAAAATGTGATATAGCAAGAATCTTTAGGCGTGTATTGCACGAGATAAAAACAAGACATGACTGGTCTGCTCACCAGAAATTTCTGCATGTCACTACAGTAAGTACCTTGAACTCTTATGGAGTGAACAATGCACATGCAACTGATCCAATCAGAAGACTGAGAAGATATTAAAATGTGAAGAACAGCTAAAGTCTTAGCATCAATAATGAGGACATCATCGTATTGTCCACAACAAAGAAGCCAGCCATCTCCTGTCATTCGAAACGAACAATGATAGTACTGTCCAAATGAAATAAAGCAAGAAAAGGTTAGTATATAAAAGATACATAAGTCCACTTGCATATTATTTCTAGCTTTCTCACACACCTTTTAAAATATATTTTTAACAAAAAAAAAAAGGATTTTTAAATACATTCAAATATTTTTTAACTGCATCTGAACCATTCAGTTGAGCCATTTAGTACCTGGATATAATTCTGTGCAAACAGAAAAGAAGCTTCCCGCTTTATCTAACGACACTAACATTCTGAAATGTATGATGGTAAAATGAAATTAATGCAAATTAATGCTTATAGAGTGGGTTTCATACAGACTCCACACCACATCAGAATTCCCTTACCTATACTGGCTAACTATTAACTTCCTGTTGGAGTCCAAAGGATTAATTTAACCCTATAAAACCCTTAAAGGGTTTGGGATTTGTTCAACGGTGAGACCTCATCTCTTTCCATAAGATACTGTTCCCATTCTGAAGAGCTGCTGTAACCTAAAACCCACCAGGCTAAAAAAGCAGAGAGCTGATGGTAGGTTTTTTTCAGGAGGGGTCCTCAACTATGGACTTCTCTTGAAATAGAAGGACAAATGTATCAGTATTAAGCACATTTATTTAAGTGTCTAAAGGTGGGATTAGTTATTGGATAGTAGATGCATCTAATCTGGGATGTTATTTTGGGCAAATATTATATAGTCTGCATGCACATTTGGATTGTATTGATTTATTTGTAATTGTATCTATAATTGTTGTAAAAAATGCCTGAGGCTGTGGGCTGTTGCTTCAAATGTTCCAAAGGGTTAGGTAGCCGTGTTAGTCTAGTTCAGCAAAACAAACAAGGAGTCCTGTAGCACTTTTAAAGACTAACAAATTTATTTATCGCATGAGCTTTCATGGGAGAAAATCCAACTTCATCAGACACTTTGAAGATGGGGAACTTACAGAATGGGAGGAAATTAAATGCAGGGACGTGTATGATATAGGATCAGGTCAGGCTGTAGCAGCAAATCAAAGTAGATGTTAACATTCAAACACTGGGGAACAGCATATAGCTGTGCTCAAACAAATAATCGCATCTTCAAAGAGAAACTGCAGAACTGGAATTTTATTTGCAAATTTGACTCTGTTGCCTCAGGGTTAAACAGTGACTACAGATTTTTTTTCTCATTACAACAGGTGATTTGACTTCACCTTCCTCTTTGTGCTGTTCCCCAGTGTTTGAATGTTAACACCTAATTTGATTAATTTGCTGTTATAGCCTGACCTGATCCTATGTCATACACTTCCCTGCATTTAATTTTCTCGCATTTTGTAAGTTCCCCATCTGCAAAGCATCTGACGAAATGGGATTTTGTCCCACAAAAGCTCATGCGATAAATAAATTTGTTAGTTTTTAAAAGTGCCACAGGATTCCTTGTTTGTTGCTTCAAATAAATCTAAATAAATAGAGTTGTCAAAACAAATAGAATGATCATGAACTAACATGAAAATAATATTGGGAAATTCCAGCTGAATTATATATATTTTTAATTAATTGTTGCTTAGCTCCATGTATTTTTAGTATTGGGAAATTTACTCCATTTTGTTATAGTTAACGAAATACCACCTGAAGATTATAAAGAGATATATATATATAATTAAAGGGAAAAAGAGATATATACATCTGCACACCCCAAAAAATGCATGTTTTGAATGACATAACTGGAAGTGTTACTTTGTCTCCGTAGAAACACAGCACCACATGCTTTCAACCATTTCTACTACTATTCTTAAAGAAAGTAGCTTTTAACTGTCAGATCTGGACAGTGAGTCCTCTAGGAAGAGAAGATCTCATATTTGCCTAACCATAAATGATTAAGAGGCCTGTTGCTCCTTGTGTTAAAATTTCATTTAAAATGACAAATGTTCAGTTTGCAATGTCATGACATCTGCCATTTTCTGCTGAGGCATACAGGACTACAGAAGGAACCTACAAAACTAGATTTGTGAAATGTTAATTAGCCATCAAACATTTTTCATGTCCAGATACCAACAAATCCTCATGCATCTGTACCATCTCTGAGTACACCCTGTAGGAAGTAACTCAGAAATACTATCAGCAATTCTGCATTAATAATACCATATAGCACTAACTTTTGAAGGCTGTATGATTGCTTTTTGAAAGCTATTCTTTCAAGAATGACGATTCCTGTCCTTCATACATTTCTTTTTTTAAAAAAGCAGTTTTCCTCTTAGATGCCCATTTTCTCCTTTTACAATCTTTTCAATGTCGCCTCATGTGAAGAGATGCTCTCCATCCCTCAGCAGTGACATTCCATATTTCCTAGTGAGGAAAGCTGTTCTTTCCTGGACATAAATATATTGTTTTCTCCTGCCTTCCCAAGCTATCTAGCATTGAGAGTAAGGCATAAGGACTCTACCTTTGAACTCCACACAATGGACTGTTACTAGACCAACAGACCAACCCATAGCTCTACCTCTTTGTAGTAGTTCTCTAGATTCTTAACTCTTCACATTTAACTGAGTCACATCCCACAGCAGAACATATTGGACCCACTGTTACAAAAGTATTGCTGTTATATATGTACAGTAATATGAAATGTTGAGGAGTGATTTTAATTAAGGTATAGCATACAGGCTCCAAGTTTGTTGATGAAACTATAAAAATACATTTACCTGTTAACTGAAAAACTGAAGAAACAAGATTTTTAAATCTTCACTTAAATCCACTAGGTAAACCAAAAACGTTGCATGGAAACATTATCTCTAACAAGCTCTGAAATATTTGAACTTTCCTATAGCTTGGGACTCTCATGAAAGCTCTAAAAAGTTCCCAGACTTTAAGCACTTGCAACCTAGACTTCCACACTCATGAAAAACAGCATTTTAATTAACCTAGGGGCCCTGAGAAATTTTTTCATGTACGTATCCAGAAATAAACTTGCTCTCTGAATCAGATCCACTTATGCTTCACTCCTAAATCATATGCAAACATATTTCACACACATGCACCCTCACTCTCTAATATCTAGGTACTCAAGAAGTACCTGGATATAGTTCAAAGCAGAGATTTGAAAGGGAATTGACTGACGAAAGATTTAAAAGCAATTTGACATCTAAAAATAAGTGATCTACCATTGAGCACTGCCATGAATGAAAGTGCCTTTTTGGAAAGAGGACCGAGTATTTTCCTGTAGTTTACCAGGTAGTTAAAACCCTCCAACTAATTTATTTAAGTTTAAAAGAAGATCACTAGCAAACTTTTTTTACAAAATGTTTGGCTATAGAGCTTGCATTTATCCATTTTCAAGACAGACGACCTTAAACTTACATTTTCCATGTTGCTCTCATGAAGGCCAAAACACAAACCACAAGAAATGGCCTTACTGTACATCAATACCTGAAGCTCAAATGTCACAATCAATAAATATATGGATATTACTTTCTAGAAACATTAGTGGCTTAAAAACAAATGCTTCTATTTGTCTGAGAAACAGAGGTAAGACACAGAGCGGAAATTTTTTAGTTCATTTCCCAGATGGAAAATGAAAAGGAATAAATAATAAATGGTAAGATATTTCATACACTGCAACAAGTTTTGTGCACACACTGTTTTCTTCCTTATGATGTATGTGACTTCTTAAATTTTAAACAATTTTAAAACATACTTCCCCCAAATCAGAGATAATAATAATAATAATAATACTGTGAAATTCACATTGTAAAGCACTGAAATATTCAATGAAAAGTTACATATACTTACACAGATTGTCGTATGCCTATAAGGAAGCTTTGCGTTCTCAATGCACTGTCCACTAGTGACATTCCAAACACACATCTCCCTGCCAAAGATAACTTCATATTACTCTCTGTCATTTCCACTCAATTGGCTGGAATAATTTTGTGCCACCAAGTTTTTCTTTAGAGCCGCACTTAAGTGCAGTCTGATCGTTCATGTGGCTTTTTGTTACAGATTACTGGGTAAGAAAATGTCGTGGTCATTAGCCAGGGATGACATACAGTATCTGTTTCTTTTTGTTTTGGTAATTACACCCTGCTGCCTTGCAGCAAACCCAGCTTTAAGGCCAAGTCTGGTCTACAACAAATTGTAGGTACACTGCCATTAGGGCTCATCAATGTGTCACCATAACTATCATTTGCTGGAACTACATCCTCCTGAAAATGATTCATTTCACTGAACTTAAACTACACATTTTGAAAAACATAATGCATTTTCCACTGCACCAGACCTTAGTTCTTGAGATAAGCTATCATTTTCTCTTAAAAATAAACAGTGCCACCATGAGGCTGTTTCTGAAGACTGTTTCTAACACAGCATTTCATCAATACAATATGGCTTTTCATATATATATATATATATATATATAATAAAAATCAAAAGGTTAATACTTGGAGAAAAAGCTTTCAAATATTTATGTATGTTAGCCAATGTACTTACTGTACCTAAACCATATTCAATATGCTTTGGAATTTATATCTAGTAGTTGTACAATCAAGTTTACCTGGCAAGTGAGACCCTCACAAGGTATGTCAAGGTGTCAAGAGCTTGAAAGCAAAGTTCACAAAGGTATTTAGGAGGATCTTAACTTCCATTGATTTGACTGGAAGTTAGATGCCTCAATATCTTTGTGGATCTGGGCCTACGTATAAAAAAACCACAAAAACTACAGACATTAAAGCTGAGTTAATTAAATGGTAACCATTATTCTTTCATCAATTTAATTAAACACATTACGCTAGTCAGAAAATAATTATTCTCAGTGTTTTCTAGAAGAAAAAATATCAAGATAGGTTCACACTGGAAAAATAAAATCTTTTATTAATATATCAGAAAAACAATTTAGAGATTTAAATTTTAACTGATACAGTTCATTTCATATAATTGGCTAATCCAAAATGATTATTCAATCTATATTTTCCACTGTGTACACTGTAAATAAAATCTTCATGTGAAATGTTCTAGTAAGTTAGACTATAAACAATGCTTTCTAATAATCATTACCTGGTAGCCAAATTCTGCTCTCATTTATTATGGTGTAAATGAGGAGTAACGCCACCGACTTCAGCATTGGATTTCTATGCTGGTGTAACTGAGAGCTGAATTTAACCCATATTTCCTGAATGTTGTTTTGAAAATACAAAGTTTATTCTCTTCCTACCAGCTGGTAAAGAATGGTAGGTTATAAATATTGTATCGTGACACTTTTTTTCCTCTGGCCCATACTGTCCACATCAATGGACACAGGCAGGTGGAAACATAAATCTTAATGGAATTAATTCAACCTTTTCACACAAAAAAGAACAATAAGAATTGTCCATTATACATTCTTCTAAGGAATCTCAGTTATAGAAAAGAGGAAAGGCCCTGATATTTCAAAATGGAATTAGATATCATCTTTCATGTAATATTCTTAACCCCAATCCAAGAAGACAGAAACTTGAAAGTAACAAAAAGGACTGATCCACAGTCCAGAAAACACAATCTGACAAAGCCTGCCTCCACTGAAGACTAGCTTCTTATTTGTAATTATTCTAGCTTCATGGTACAATCTTCCAGAGCTCAACTATTAATGTCTTGCCCTTATATGGTACATGTTGCCAATGGTTTTATGAAATGAATATTTAAAGGGTTCTGAAGACCATTTGCCCTTATCTAATATGTAACTCAAAACTACAATATAATCCATACACCAGTAAAGAATCTTTCTTTGTTTCTCCAAATAATATAACATATGAGAAAGCCATTAGAATTTTTCTAAGGAAATTTTTATTATGATATGGCATTTAAGGAACACAATAATTCTCCCACTTAACATTGTATAGGTTAGATGCAGAACAAAAGTTCAGAATTAAGATGGAAGTTAGTTTTGTCTTCAGTGCAATGATTAGGATCAACTTTGGGAATGTAGGGTAAATAATACAACGTTAATTTTGGAAGGTCTCCAGCCTCTTTCCTTTGCCTAGTTGCAAAAGAGCTCTTTCCCACTTCCACGTATAACCAAGAGTGGAAGCAGTGGTATGATTTCTTCAGCTCAACCCCCTCTAAAACAGGGCTGGGAATTCAACAAGTATAGGGTGGTATTACAAGGTGGCTAGCCCCTTTAAGAGAAAATGGCACCTCAACCCACTTGTGACAAGATCAGCTCTCCTTCCAGGTGGGTAATAATGAAAAAGGTAATGAAGTTATGGGATTAACTCAAGCCAGGCCTCAGTTTACAGCAGAGGAAGGAATGGAATCCTGAAGTAGCTTTCTGAGGAAGGGAGCTTGAGTGGGAACCGTAACACTCTAGATAGGAGAACTAGGGCAGAACAGAAGCCTGAAAACCTACAGCTGGCCTGAGTAAGCAGCTACAAGGAGCAAGACTGGCTCCTGCAAAGGGTAATGGAACTAAACCCAGCTTTGGGAAGGTGGACAAGGGACGTCAACTCAACAGGAGGAAGACACCGAACTGGAGCTGGAGCTACGAGGGCTCTATTTCATAAGGACTAAAAAAGTTGTACCTCAGTAGGGAAGTCTTTTAAATACTGCTGAACTCTGATGGTGAGTTAGTTATAAGCTCTATAGGTGCATCTACACTTAGAAATTAAGTCGATTTAAGGAAGCTTAAGTTGACTTAATTTACTCCATGTCTACACTGGGCTTTCCTTAATTCAACTTAAGCTGCTCTGTAAGTCAAAGTAAGGAAAAGTTAGTTTGAATTAATAACACCTCATTTTAATTCAAACTAGCACTTAAGTCAACTTTATTAAGTCGACTTAAGCCAGTGGAGATGCGGAGTAGTGCCTAGTTGGACCTATCAAAGTCGACTTAAAATGTTAAGTCATCTTAATAAGGCCAAAAATGGGCCACGTCTACACTTGAAATGTTAAGTTGACTTTTGTTAAGTCGACTCAATAAGGTCCACTTTAAATCGACTTAAAGTCAACCTTATTAAGTCGACTTCATAAAGTCGACCTAACTTTTCAAGTGTAGATATAGCCTATGAGAGAAAGGAAACTGAGGTGGTGTGCTGCAGTACCATCCCCACCATAAAGGGATACCTGAGAGGCAGCCATCCCTCTTACTGATACATCTAGGTACATCGTCCTTTGTAGCCTCATTCCCTCAGAAGTCATTATTCATGATGCTAAAGAGTTTTCTGGTTCTCCCAGCACCTTCCCACAGCTCTGTGTTCCTGGTTGGCAGGTGGCCTTGCTGCCCCTCAATGGCTCATTCTCTTGGAAATGCGCTTCCGGCAACACATGGATTCTCTTGACCTCCCAGCCCTCTCTGCCTTCCAAGCGCTCTCAGTCTGCATATGTGTGTGGGCGAGTTGATAATTCACATGGCTTAAACGGAGACCCTCTTTGGAGAGGAATCCTATAGAATAGCTTCACTACACTAAATGATCCCTTCACATTCCCATGTCATGAGGGGAATGAACTGAATGTCTGCTGCCAACTGCAGATTTTGTCTTTAAACCTTTCCACATGGTTAATTTTCAAAAAATAATTGAAAATTAATAGTTACTTACCCATTTTCAGTAGCACTAACCACATATGGCTGCTTCTCAAAGTCTCTTGCTTTTGCCAAGCACGTTATTGAAGCAGTATGACCAAAGAGAATTTCTTTAGATAAAATCTAGAAGAGCAATGCAGTTATTTCACTTAAAAAAACAGTACCTTTTTGTATAAACCAAGTAATCCAAAAGTTAAGAAATATCTTCATTATTCATTTTATTACTGACTGATCAAGAACACATGTTGCATTCCTGTATAGGGCCAGACTGTGCCCAGCTGCTCCAAGGATGCACAAACAGAGAAGTGTGTCAGCAGCCCTTGCCTCTTGTGCTCCTGCACACAGCCAGGCACAAATGCTGTCCTTGTAATCATCGTGGAATAAATGATCTGAGTGGTGTCTGGTGTGCAAGATGCTCCAAAAAAGAGACTCAGAGGACAGGACAGCCACAGCCCAGCTGCACAATACACACCAGATAGCAGATGTAGTCGACTGCACTAGAGATCTGGCCCATAAAGCAATTAAGCGGTAGGCTTCTCTTAATTCAAAGGCCAATTTTGATGGGCAAAAAAATAGGCTAACTTAATTGAAAAAATATACTAACTTAATTGGAAAACCACATTAAGATGCCAGCAAACATGGCTTGAAACCAAAATTAGCTTAATGTGATTGAAAAACCCCATTCAGACACCAGCTAACATGTTTGAAATCACATGACTGAAAAAAAGCCATGCTCCCTGTGTGCAGCTGGAAACTCTGGGAGAAAATATGTCTTAACTCCCACTGGCAAGGTGCAACCTTGCAACACCCCCAACCAGTGTCTGTATTTAAACTGCACACTTGAGCCCAAAAGAAGTAGAACCAAGAGCCTGTGTGAAAACACAGCAGAATCAAAGCCATATTGGTGATGGGTTACAGAAAATACATATATTTTTGCTACAAAATTACATCACTGATATATTTTTCAGTACTTCATCTCAGTTGGTCCATCTTTCTTCAAAACGGTTCATTTGTTAGCTTAGAGGATTTAAGGCTTCCCATTTCTCTTAATCTTTTATTCCTATCAACCACATGTCTATAAGGGTCATTTTCCCTGAGACTAAAAGACCACACCGTGCCACTGATTTTCAAGCAGAATTCTCCAGGACAGGACACATCATAATCATACAGATTTACTAACTGCCACCATCCGCTGCACTAGACCTTAAATTGTGGTCAATGGCCCTCTATTTATCCATGGAACACTCAATGAGGCCTCAGAGAACCTGATGCTCCCATGACTTTTACATTTTATTTTTACATTTATTATGTTGTTTTATTTGTTTTCTTTCAACAAGAAAACCCCTACATGTTATCTTTTACACTAATCACAACTGAGTAATAGTCTAGATAACACCATTATTAATAATAAAAGGTAAAACTTCAACCTAATTATTTGACAGACAACAATACAACACTAATAAAATTACAAAACAATACGTGGACACAAACCTTTAATTCTGATGAGAGATTCCAAAGACATATTTGTCCCTCTTGACTTCCTGTAACAATAGTCTGCTGGTCATCTGTAATCATTATGGCAGTGATGCTGTGAGAGGGTGCTCTTTTCCCCCACAGTGCCACAGCCAGCACTGAGGACTTCATAGTGAACAAAACCTAAAAACAGAAAGAAGGTAAAATGGTTCCAAATAACACAAAATTTGAAACGTATAACCCCAAAAAGGCTGATCCCATGAAACTGCTCAAGGGACAGAAGTTGAGCTCTTGAGAGTCAGGTAACTGAATAATTTTGGGTTGCTGTTGCTATCCCACCACCACCTTCTCATTATTACAACCTAGTTATACAAGATGAATATTTTGGGAACAATCTGGGTTTTTAACAACTGATCAACAAATACAATTAATTTAATTTAGATTATTAAGATGACATTTCCAAAAATGAAAGGACTACTCAAACCATGGTTGTCCAAGCAGCTTTCCCTATAACCACTCTCTGGGATTTTCTGCATGGGGAGGATGTGAGTTCCGAAACTGTGGTTTAACAACATTTTGTTTGGGGTTCTGCCTCATGCTGGCTTAGCTTGCTGGCCTATTTCTTTTCTTGTGTAGCTCCAATGGGTCAAAAATCTATAGGATCTATTGCTTTCTCATATTCACTTAATTTGCTTTTCCATCATACTGTTTGCTGAGCTCTGAAAACTGTCTAATGTAAGTCTAGAGTGCTCCCATTGATGTCAACTGCAGAACTTCCATTGTCTTCAAAACAAACAAGATAGAGATCTGAACAGAAAACTACCTGGTTTGCTACATTGCCTAACTTGCCTAAAAAACATGGATCTTCAAATATTTCCCATTGTTATGACTCTTCCAGTTATTAAATCTTCTGCCCTACAAACATGTCTTCTCTAGGTCATGTCGCGTGAAAGAATTGTTGAAAAGAGCAGCAAAAAAGTGCTTGAGTACTGGATTTTGCATTTTTAACACGCTTTTTTTGCAGCACGCGCACATGCAAACGCTAACATAAAATTGATTATCCACCCTATTTCTAAATACAAATAAATTCCCCCTCCATAATTGTCACTTTTCTACCAAAATTCAATCAATCCCAACAATCAGCTGTCCCCCCCTACAATCTACATACTCCTCCAAATGCATTTTGACTCCAGAGCACAAACACATGCACATACCCTAAGGAGGCTTCTTCCACTACCCCCCCCCCCCCACCTCACCCCCTTGTTTCCCAATGAGTCCTTTTCTGGCCTTTCAAGAGAATCCAAGCCACTTCTTTCCTTCATTCTCCCCCTCTCACCACCCCGGACCTGTGAAGGTGACTCCTTGGGGAAACAAATTGGAATCTGTTAGCTCCTATTCCCTTCCGCAAGTACCTGCCTGTGCAGAGTGTTCCAGGCTGCAGCTATTTGCTCTCCAGGGTCTGTCCACCTCCTAATTTTGTTTGCAATTGTAAAACCCCTGATCCCTACTGAGTGAGAGGAAAGAGCCAAAACAAGAAAGCTCCCTGCAGAGCCAAGGGGAGATCTGTGCCTGCAGCATCATCTCAAGGCTCTGAAATCAGAATTTCTCAGGACTTCAAGTGTTGCAGCTATGAACATGACATTATTCAAATCCTTGCATTAATCCCTTGACCTACTCCAGCGGCAAAGTAGAATTTAAGGAACTTCAGACAGTCCACCATGTCAATGGCAGAGAGGAATAAGCAGGGAGCAAATAAGATTCCAGAGGGAACTGTGGTGTAGCAGCAGATCCTTGGCAGAGTGCACCCCATGAGACCACTCACACCATTGTAACAGAGCAGCTTTTCAGATATTACACCAAAGGCAGTTTGGCCCCAGGACCAGGGGAAAGAAACAACAGCCTACAGTTATTGACCCAGATATGCTGAAGTGTTTGTGTGTATCTTATATACCAAAACCCCTATGTTTAAATGGTAGCTGTGTTATACATGCACAACAGCAAAGAACCTAATCTATTGTGTGAAATAGAGAAACGGATCCTGTTTTGGCAGTTCTTGAGCTCATTAGACCCACCTCTATTCAGTCACTTAGAGCAAGAAATACATCATTTAACTGATTCCTTTTAAAATCATTTATGTTGTATACTTTTATCATGGCAAAGAAAAATCTCCAGACAGGAACTGGGAGGCAGCATAGATGAAAATCTCAGCCTTTTTAATTCCTCACTCTAGGTAACTATACGCTTTCTAGTCCTGGAGCAGGTGGGCAGCAGGCAGTGGACAAAGAGATTTAAAAGAAAAATTTTGGCAGGGGCCAAAAAGCTGGAGGACACAGTAGTTAGGAAGGGGAATGAAGAGGAAAGCTAAAGTCTCTGGAGAAAAGCTACAAACTAGGCAAATCTGGACAGATGGCAGCATGTGGGAAAAGCTGGCTGAAGGCAACAAAGTTAAGGAATGATGTAGATGGGTAGTGAGACAATAAGACCTGATCTGTGCTCTGAGTAGAGCCCAGGGAGGTCTCAAGTGGGGTTCCACAGGCAGGGCCATCCCTGGGGGGGGGAGTGGCAAACGGGGCAATCGCCCCAGGCCCCGCGGTTATGCGGGCCCCGCGCTGTCCTGCTCCCAGCGGGGCAGTGCGGGGCCTGCACCGCGGTGCCCACACAGCCACACTCTTCCCTGCTCCCCGCTGCCTTCGGCAGGGAGCCGAAGGCAGCGGGGCAGGCAGGGAGCACTAAGCCCAGCCCCTGGGCTAGCCCTCCCCGCCCCCGGGGCGGAGCAGGCAGGCCCAGGGGCGGGGCAGGTGGCCGGGACCCGCCTCTGGGCCGGCCTGCCCCATGCAGCCAAGGCCAGCCCTCGCCGCCACCGGCCTCGGGTCCCCGGCCGCAGCTGCAGCAGCCTGGGGTCCTGGCTGCGGCCGGCTCCCCCCACCGGCGGCCCCCCTTTCCAGGGCCGGGGCCGGCTCCTGGCCAACGGCCTCAGGTTCCCCGCCCGGGCGGGCTCCGGGGGGGGGGGGGGGGGAGCGGCCCGACTCCCCTCCAGCATGGGGGCCAGTTGGCCCTGGGCCCCGCTCCCCCCACGGGACAGCGCTGTCCACAGGGATCTGTTATGGGTTTGGTGGTGTTTAACATCTTTATTGATGACCTAGATGTAGGACTAGAGAGCATCCTCATCAAATCTGCAGATAACACAAAGCTGGGGAAGGGTTGCCAACATTATGGAGGACAGAGCTAAAATTCAGAGGGATCTTGATAAATTGGAGAACTGGGGTATAGACAACAAAATGAAATACAACAAAGACAAATGTAAGGTGCCACATTTAGCGAAAAAAAAACACAAATGCACCAATACAGAATGGGGGATAATTAACTCGGCAGCAGCAATGTTGAGAAGGATCAGGGTGTTGTGGTGGGTCACATTCTCAACATAAGTCAGCAATGTCATGCTGTTGCAGAAAAAGCAAATGCAATTTTCAGTTTAATTGACAGAGGCATAGTATGCAAGTCATGGGAGGTGAAAGTACCACTCTACTTGCTACTAAATAGGCATAAACTGGAGTACTGTATCCAATTTTGGTCACGAATGTGTAAAAAGGATGTGGAGAAACTGGAAAGGATCCAGAGACAAGGAACAAAGATTAAAGTGATGGAATGCAAGCGTACAAGCAAAGACTGGAGGAACTGGGTATGTTTAGTTTGGAAAAGAGATTAAAAGGGGGACACAAGAGTGGTCTTCAAATACATGAAAGACTGAAGTAAAAAAGATGGGGAAAAGTTGTTCTCTCTTACCACAGAGAGAGCAGGACATGAGGAAATGGGTTCAAAACTAAAGTATAGCAAAGTTAGGCTGAATCTCAGGAAAGTCTTTCTAACTGTAAGAACAGACTGCTTAAGGAGACTGGAAGCTCCTTCACCACACGTTTTCAGAAGGATGCTGATAGCTGTCTGTCTGAATGGTTTAGACCCAACAGATTCTGCATCTTGGCAAGGATTAGGCTACATGACGTTGCAGTCACTTCTGAACCTATGATTCTATGACATCAAGGACCTAAAATTATCTTCCTTGCAGAAAGTTGGACATGAAGAGCCACTTTGAACACACTAGGACAGCTTGTCAAAATAAAGAAGAGTATTGACCTTATATTTTAATTTCATTATTTGGTTGCTTGACCCAAAATCTTAAAAGGCCGCTCTAAATTGCAGTTTTAGAATTTGACTTCTAAAACTTTATTGTAATTTTCTCTAAACTTATATAAAATATTTTTCCTTTCCATTTTGCCCTTATTCACTTGGCAAACACTGAATTTTTACTTTTACTTTGCAGCAGAAATGAAAGAAAACATCTGATCAACTTAACTATGAATATTCTTTTAATTGCAAAGCAAGCAGGAGTTCAGTATTGCCATAGATCCGATAAAAATGGTGGCTACTAATTTAACAGTTTTACTGTAGACCAAATTTAGGGTCTGAGGATTTAAAACAGGCCTCGACAAATCTTCCAGACACCTAGGGGCCAGCCCAAAAACTGAGGTGCCCCTAGGTGTGTGGCAGAGAAGGAGCCCCTCACTGCCAAAAGACTGCCACCACCACTTCTTTCAGCAGCAGTGCAGAGCGCACCAGGCTCCCTGTCTCTGAAAAACCACTATGGCTACTTTCAGCAGTGATTGCGATGCATAAAAGACCCCCCACTGCCAAAAAATGCCACTTTTGGTAGCACCATGGTGGGGTGGGAGTGGAGAGATGGCAGTGCTGGAAATGTCAGCACCTCTGACTTTTTTTTTTTTTAGGCACCAGGGAGCATTTGCCTCCCTGGCTGCTAGGTTTAAGTGTCCCTACTATCCAAACACAGGAGGACTTACCCTCCCCTACCTTGCATTTTGTGTTGTCCTTCCTTTAGATGATGTTTTACACTAGTCTGCACTCACTTTGCATAGGTATAAATGATTATACCAGCACAAAGCAGCAGAGAATCAAGTCCAGTATTTTTATCACGATACTTGATTTGATACTAAACAAGTCAAAAGTAACAAAAGACTGTCAAAACAAGCTAAGAAATTAACACAAGTCTCTAGAAAAGAATGCTAGAAAACAGATTCATGTTTACATTTCTTTGTTGTGGACAGGCTGCTTTGGATGAAGAACCATCCACAATTTTGGACTAAACTATTGTAGAGGACAAAACATTACAAATAGAAAGAAGAGTATGTTAAATATGAAATTTTAAGAAGACATTTTGTACTTGTCTTTTTGTATTCTAGCCTCCTTAAGTATAAAAGATCCAAAATTAATGTAATATTCTTCGGTAATTATTCTTCTTCTGCTAGTCTGATGTCTCTTTCAGATTAACCTCATCTGATTCACAAAATACAGAGCTATAGAAAACAAAGCATTGTTCATAACAGGTACCCTGCTAGAAAATGTTGTTATTGTGAGTTTTTTAGAAATACTGTGTACACATACATACTGTGTCTGACAGCATTTAGCTTTATCAAAGCTATTGTATTATGGAGGATGCACCTAAAGCAAAATTTCTTATTTTATCAGCAGATTTTTATCAGACTATACCTTTTAAAAGGTATAATCTTTTTCCACAAAGTCAAATACCGCCAGAGGCACATCTGGGCTACATGTAGCTTATCGGTACGTGTTAAATTACATCAGCTGTGTCCACTCAAGCATGTTGATTCTTAGTATTAACCCATAACCCATTTTTTTAAAATCAAGCTCCTTTGCAATGCTAAGTGATTCAGCTTGTGTCCATAATAAATATTTTAACACTGGTCAAAATGGTATGAGGAGTCAGAAGAAACAAAATTTTAGTTTGAGAAAGTGAGATAGGAACTGTAAACTTAATATTGCAACAGCATGCAGCTAACACACTGAAGTTCAGATATTTCAGAGAAGAAATTAAAAATATTCCTGTACCAACACCATGTTGGCAAATGCAGTTAGCAAATTAAAAATATGATTAACGGGTATTGAACAGTTATACACATTTTCTATCATTCAAGACATTTGGGCCTGATTCTTAGTTATACTAGGACCCTTTATGCCACTCTTGTAACATAAAATAACTTAATGGGTACAGAAATGCCCCTGAGAATATCCCTGAACATTGAGCCTCCTAATCTGGTACAGACCTAACAAAGGAGCTATGCACCAGTCTGTCTTCCAGACCTGGGATAGGTGAAAGTATGCAGGGAACAAGGCCAAAGTCCACTGCACTTGAACTGTTCTAATTCTAGGCCTCACTAGGATCAATGAAAAACAGAACGTGTGTCACAGCAGCCCTCAGGGCAGCAACTATGTGGAGAAGCCTGGAAATTCTGAAATGAGATTTACAGAATGGCTAACAAATTCCTCCTCCTAGGCCAATTCCCCCGGAATATACAGAGTGTACAGATGACTTACAAACACTTTTACATTCCTGCCCCAAGCACTGGAACAGATTACCTGAGAATTGGGGGGCTATTATATACATTCTCAAACCTCAGAATCTTAATCTGCAAAGCCCTTTTGATGAGAATTCTATGGATTCTGATTTTTTTTTTTTAAAATCAGTTCCTCTCACTCTCTCAGGGAAACCATTTCTCTCCCCCAACCTGCTCCCTGTTCACAGCCTAATAAACTCCTTCCTTTGTCCTCCCAATGGACCATCATGATTACGTTGCCAGAAGGTCTCCTCTTAAATGGCCATCTCACAATCCTACTACAAACCTGTTGTTCCCCACTTCTGGCTTGCCTATCCCCCATGTTCTGCCTCCCTTCACAGTTCTAGGAAGGCCTTAGCAACAGTGTGTTCTATAGAAGGGCCACACAGAACATAATTAGCCTGGAAAAACTGACTCATGAGAAAACTACATATCATTAAAGGATTTCAGCAATTTTACTTTTGCAATTTTGGATCATCTGCACACAATTCAAACCGTAATTGAAAACTGAAGACTCCCCTTATGCAGGCAGAGCAAGACCATTGAAAGCTAGGGCAGAGGCTCTGAGGAATCTGAGAGCAGGAGGGTCATGCTGTCCTTGGATAGATTTTGAGTAGAAATCAATTCAGGACTCCTACTCCTGATTGTTTTCTCTTTATAGATGGAGAATACCAGTACGGAAGAGGTAGGAATGACTAGGATGTCTTTGTACTGAGCACCGAGGGGAAGGCTGAGTCATTCCATGTCAAGGTAGTTCCCAACTGGGACAGGAGCTTGCTGTCTCTATAGAACTCCAGGATTTGTAAACTGACCATAACACACTTCCTTCCCATCTCTTGGGACCCTGTCCTAAGGGAAGCATTTCTTGACCACAGACTTGCTGGTAGGGTTGCCAGGTGTCTGTTTTTTTATAGACAAAAGTGGAACTTGGCAGTATCCAGTCAGCACAGCTGACCAGACATTAAAAATCCGGTTACTTTCGGTAACTGGCTTCTGCTACTGGGGGTGGGAGTGGGGAGCAGTATCTGCTACTGGAGCATGCAGGAGCAGCTCTGTCTAGCAGCTGCTGCTCTTCCTGTCCCCGTAGCCTGACAGAGAGAACTGGCTGGTTCCCAGACCAGACAGCATTTTCTGGGATGAGGGGTGAGCATGGAGTGGCTCTGGAATGTTTCTCAGTGTGACCGAAACTCTGCAAGGCAGGGTTAATAGCTGCCCTTGGTCTTTTCTCAAAGCTCATTGTTCTCAAGTGTTCTTATCTCAGTGATTGTAGCTTCACTGGGCTGAGGCTGAGCCCCTGGCTGTGTGTAAGGTAATCAGCCGGTCCCCTTTTATAGGGGCAGCCCCAATATTCAGGGCTTCGTCCCATTTAGGCATCTATTAACCCCCCACCCAGTCCTGATTTTTCACACTTGCTATCTCATCGCCTTAGCTGCATATATGTAGCTGGAATACAATGCATTTGTCTGTAATTAACTTTTGTCCTTTTTCTCTTGAGCATACACAGAGTGGTATCCAGTGTGTGAGTACAAAAAACTCCACCTATCTTACCCCAGGAAGAGCCAGAAAAGTATAACTTGAGCCCTGCTGCTAGCAGTCCTCCTTCAGCAATAGATATCTGCACTCCATGCAATGTAGGCAACCCCACTGGGCCTGATTTCTTATTTCAGTCACTTTCTTTTGAAACTCTTAAAGGAGTGAATGAAAGACTACATATAACAGTATCAGCTGGTGATGGTAATGTTAATGTTACATAAAACTCTAAACTCAGAGCATGTATGTGCACAAGAGCTCTTTAAGGAAGTCAAGAAGCACATGGAAGAGCGATTCTTCAGTTGATACATAGCATCCTTGGACTTTCAGAAAGTCTTTGACAAGGTCCCTCAGGGCTCATAAGCAAAGTAAGCAATCATGGTAACTCATTAGAAATTAGAAATCAGTAATTACCATCCCCACCCCACTGTGCCTCAATTTCCCCATTTGGCCTCTTGCTTGAGGGATGGATCCCTCTACACACCCCAGCCCTTCACTCTAGGACCTGACCCCTGCTATATCTAAATTGGGCAGATTCCAAAGGGGTAGCCGTGTTAGTCTATTGTAGAAAGACAACAGAGTCTTGTGGCACTTTTAAAGACTAACAGATTAATAAATCTGTTAGTCTTTAAAAGTGCCACAAGACTCTGTTGTCTAAATTGGGCAGGTTTCACATCAGCTCTTCTCAGCCTGGCTCCACAGGCAGGAGGTGAGTCCTGGAGGGTGGGAGAATCAACTGGAGAATGAGTGATGGGGCTGAGGAGAGAGGTAGGATAGGGGACAGGGCCTCAGGGGAAGGGGCGAGTCAGGGGTGTTCAGTTTTCAGCGATTAGAACATTGGCAACCCTGTTGCTGGACAAGTCACATCTCTCTGTCAGTTTTCCATTTCTAATATTAGAATAACAATACTCCCCTGGCTCAAAGGAATAGCGTGAATATAAATTTGCTTAGATGCTAAGTAGAAATCCTAAAACCAGGCAGAGAAATATGAAATGTAAAAACCTAAGTCAATAAATCCCCCTCCTTGCCTCTTGAATAACCTTAATATTGAGTTTTCTCAAATAAACTCTCCTTTCTGGAATCCCTCAAAGACCATGCTATTTAGTGATAGAGGAAAAAATGATAGCCTTAATTGTGACGATAGGTCAGAGCCCACTCTTTCATATGCATCATCCTCGGACCGATAAATCCCTTTCTCCAGGAATTGCTGCTTCAACAATTTGGTGTAACGAAAAACTAATTGACAGATACCTCCTTCCAAAAGTTACAAGCCATCATACAATATGTGAGTAAAAATTCCTCAAGTAAAAGTGTATAGAGCATATTTTAAAAACAAACAAAGGAAAGAAAATCTCTTTGGGTAATACAGTCAATCTACCAGAAAAAAATTTTTTGTGGGGTTTCGTTTTCTAATTATTTTATCTTTGTTGAAACTTTTCATTCTTGGACTTCATATGGACTTTTTTTTTTGTTAAAACTTCTTTATTAATATAAAAATGTGCCACAGCTTTCAGAAATTAACTAATTGCAGCCAACAAATGCATTTCATAGGTGCAAAAACAAATGCATACTACAGAAATATTGTTGACAACAATAAAAGAATTGAGATGTGGAGGACTTACTTTTATTAGATTAGAAGCTGAACAATTTGAGAAAAAAATGGGCTAACTAGGTTGAACTTAATAAAAAACAACAGCATGTGTACTTCCTCTCAGCTTTGCAAAATTTTATTTAACCGTGGAGACTAACATTTCTGATAGGCAAGTAAAATATCATTAGTTTTTTTTCCATTAGCTTTATCATAGTAAAATATAAGGTAATGGATTTTAGATACAGGTTGGTAAATTTTCAGGCTTATTTTGTAAGGCTGCTATAATAAAGAACCTATTTTATTTCCACGTTTCTGTTCTTTGACTTAGACTTTTACTACTTATATAAAAAAAATATTGGTCCTATCAACAATTTTGGTTATCTTTAATAAAATAAAATGTTACTTTCAGTAAAGGTATCATTTGACTGCAGCCTACTATTCCAATGCACAATGTTTTCACAACACCCACATGTTCATTATATTACAAACGTAACACATCCTCCTTAAAGAAATAAGTGTTTCTAGTAATTAACATTTTTCAAAGGCTATAATATCCTTTCCAGGGCTTGAAAATTCCATTCACCCACTGTCTGCAGCAGATAGGAACAATACCCTGTGAGAAGGATCAAAAAATATCTTGCTTGTAGGGTTACATAATATGCCACATGTGAACTAATAGTAGAATATAGTGCTATCTTTGAAAGTCTCCAGCCACAGCTCTAATTCTGCAGCTGTGGCTGCTAATAGTGTTGCTGTTCATCTCATTTGTCATTCAAAATTCTGTTTGCAGTCATGGAACTTACAAGCATAGGTTAACTGCACTGTGCTACTGCCTGGGGAGTGGGTGAGTGCATGGGCAGATATGCAGGTGGGAGCAATGGAGTGGATAAGAAATATGGTATTGAGAGATATTTGATAGGGACTTGAAAGTAGAATAGAGATCTAAAAGTTTAGAGGAAGAGGGAGGAAACACAATGCTGGAAAAAAAAGGGGGGGGGAGAGAAAAAGAAGGATAAGAGGAACTGACAACATAAGAAAAGAGAACCATGATAAAAGAAAGAAAATTTTTTAAAGCCAGGAAAAGAAATTAAAAGCAAGAGAGATGTACTAAATTAAAGTTTTGGTGTGTGGAGGCACCATAATCAGCTATGAAGATGAGATGCGAGTTCCCCACATTGCCCAAGCAGGAAGTGGAATTCGGGACTTCAAAGGGGAGAGGCGGGTGGCTGCAGAGCAGCAGAGTTCAAACTGATGGGCAGAGTGGTCAGGATAAGCCGTGTGGAACGCTGCTGGAGGCTGTTTATCGTAATATAATCAGACTGTGGTGTCTACAATGACACTTTTTTAAACTGGGCAAAAAAGCTGTACACCTCTCATTGAAGAGACTATTTTGTTTTTTAAAAAGGCAGTTTTTGTCAATTGGGAGGTAACTGCAATGTGCACACCAGCACCTTTTTTCTTTGGACGAAAGATGACTTTTTGGCGTTGTACACACGATCACTTTATCGCGCATTAACAATCATTACCGCACGATACCAACAACGGAGTACACGTGTAATAGGGCTGTTCCACGTTAACTGCCTTATTGTAGCGCAATACAAAACCCACCTCGACGAGGGTGGTAGCAGTTGACGCGGAACAGCTGTTGCGCCTTTCCACTCGTGTGTATGCTTACCGCGCAATGATTGGCCTCCGGAAGTGTCCCAGCATTCTTAAGTCATCCTCTCTGGTCTTCTGCCCACCCGCTCTGTGGCCGTGACGAAACAGTCCCCACCCTGATCAGATTCCCGGGATTTTCGAATTTCTCATCTGTTTCACTTCCTGTTCTCTTCCTCGTGGAGTGGAGTGCAGCTCCAATCATCAGTAGCAATAGCGGCCCGTCGTGGAAGACGCGCACCCCTTTGGAGCAAGGCAGAGGTGCTGGACCTGATCAGCATCTGGGGAGAGTCCGCTGTGCAGGCGCAGCTACGCGGCAGCAGGCGAAATTATGATACATTTGGCATAATTTCTCGGGCCCTGTCAGAGAGAGGTTATGATAGAGACACTGTGCAGTGCAGATCAAAGGTGAAGGAGCTAAGAATAACCTATCACCGAGCGAGGCAAACCGCCGTTCTGGATCAGCGCCTGCTACATGCAGGTACTATAAGAAGATAGAAGCCATCCTCAGTGGGGACCCCACAACCACTGCAAAGAGTCCCGTGGACACATCGGCCCCCCCTCATCCAGTGAATGCCAGACCCGAGCAGGATGAGGACGTGATCGGTGAGGAGGAGAAGATGGAGGATGACCTGGAGGAAAGCGCAACAGCATGTAACCAGGAGTTCTTCTGCACCCCCGCTGAGACCTCCACCCAACACATGAATAGCAGCGTGTCCTCTGAGGCGGCAGAGGGGGGTTCCGGTAAGTTTCTCTTTCGTGCAGCTATGGCTCCTGCTAAAATATCATTGTCCGGGGTGGGGGTGCTTGCTATCTCGGTCCCCGCTGTGCACGCTCTTTACTCTGCATTCATTAGAAGTGCATCAACACAAGCAGTGATTGTCAAAAAATCATCTGTATTTAGGTCAGTAAAGGTTTCCTCGATGTACCTCCAGAGCCTACTACTCAGGTTAGATGGGAGAGCGTTTGTGTCTACGCTCCCAAAGACGGATACTCTGCCTCGCCAGCTGCAAAGCACAGCCCTGGGAACGATGTCAGCACACAGTGCAGCAGCATACGGTCCTGGCTTGCAACCGGTGGCATGTAGGATATGTATTCTAGCTGGCAGGGGCACTCTGAGGAGAGAGATATCGGGTTCCATCTGTGTGCCCTGTGCAGTGTTAGCCCCCACTAAGCTTTCTATTAGGACGTACCTTGTCCGCTTCAGCGAAGCATAGGATGTTGACTGCCCTGCACCTTCCAGTGGAATGTGCTACTGGAAGGTTACATTGGTTATCTAGGCTCTGTGTTAACAACAGCTTTATTATTATTTTTTTTTTTAGATTCGACCTTCACAAGGCCGGTGTCTACCCCAGCTGACCGCATGAGAAACATTCGGCAGCGTGCTCGAAGAAATAGGGAGGATATGTTTCGGGACCTGCTGAAAACAGCACAGGAATCCGCAAGGGAGAATCGAGCCTGGAGAGAGGAATCCCAACAGAGGAGGCAGAAACACAGGGACGAACTGATAAGCGTGATGAAGGAGGAAACAGAACTGCTCAAGAGCATGATTGCTTTGCAGACCCAGGCGATTAGTGTACGGGCTCCACTCCATACAGTTCAGCCGTGTCTGCCTCCCACACCCCGTAGTCCTTCAAAGAATTTCTTTGAAGGCCACCCATCCCCCTGGTACACTGCAACATCCAGTCCCCCCCAGAGCTACTTTTTAGGGACCTGCAGCTACACCCACCTGTAACCCCCCCCCTTTAGGTTTTAATAAAAACAGTGACAAATAATTTGAAGAGTGGCTTTATTTGTACACATTGAAAATCTCATAAGGTGCACCTGATGCATCCTGGAAGTTAACTAGGGGAGGGCATCATTGAAATGGTCCCTGAGTGCCTCCCTTATGCGAGCAGCTTCTCCTTGGGCCCCCCCTAATACTCCTAGTGGCTGGCTGTTTGTATGCTTCCTCGAGGCGCTGTGCCTCCATAGCCCACCCCGAGGAAAACTTTTCTCCCCTACTTTCACAAATGTTATGAAGGACACAGCACGACGCAATCACAGCAGGGATGTTGTCCTCCGCCAAGTCCAGCCTCCCATACAAACATCACCAGCGCCCTTTTAAACAGGCGAAGGCACTCTCTACAGTCATTCTGCAGCGGCTCAATCTGTAATTGAACCGCTCCTTGCTGCGATCTAGGTTCCCGGTGTACGGCTTCATGAGCCATGGCATCAGTGGGTATGCTGGGTCTCCAAGGATGACTATGGGCATCTCCACATCCCCCACAGTAATTTTTTGATCTGGGAAGAAGGTACCCCCTTGCAGCTTCCGGTACAGACCAGTGTTCCTGAAAATGCGGGCATCATGCACCTTTCCCGGCCACCCAGCATTGATGTCCGTAAAACGCCCCGTGATCCACGAGTGCTTGCAGCACCACGGAGAAGTAGCCCTTCCTGTTGATATACTCGGTCACGAGATGGTCTGGAGCCAAAATAGGGATGTGTGTGTGGTCTATGGCTCCCCTGCAGTTAGGGAATCCCATGGCAGCAAAGCCGTCCACAATCTCACGAACATTGCCCAACGTCACCGTCCTCCGTAGCAGAATGCAGTTGATGGCTCGGCAGACTTGTGAGAGGGCTAATCCAATGGTGGACCTCCCGACTCCAAACTGGTTTGCAACCGACCAGTAGCAGTCAGGAGTTGCCATCTTCCAGACAGCAATCGCAACACGCTTCTCCACGGTTAGGGCTGACCTCATGTTGGTGTCTTTACATCGCAGGGCAGGGGCCAACTCTGAACACAGTTCCAGAAAGGTTGCTTTCCGCATTCGAAAGTTCTGTACCCACTGCTCGTCATCCCACAGCTGCATAACAATGCGATCCCACCACTCGGTGCGCGTCTGTCGCGACCAGAAACGGTGTTGCACCGTGTGCAGATGATCGGTGAAGGAGCTGAGCAACGCGGTGCTGTTGCTCTGCATGGCATCGATCAGCCCCTGCTCCTCAGCGTCCTTGTCTGACTCGGAGCTCATTGCGTACTGAGCAACAAGCCGAGATGTATTTAGAATGCTGAAGGCGACAGTGGAGATCAGAGCAGGATCCATGCTGTCGCTGTTGTGATTGCTCGCAAGTAGTGCGTCACTGCACTGTTGAAAATAGGCACGAGTTGCTATTGGCAACGAGGAAGACGCAAGGGGAACACAGTGCACCACGGGAAACTGAGATTTTACCCATGGAGCTTTGCGTTCCTTTCCTTCATCCCATGATTCCAAGTGCCGATTGAGGGAAAATTGAACTGTGGGATAGGTGCCCAGAATTCATTGCGCTACACTGCGCTATTGCAAAGAATTCTGTTGCGTTACAAGGAGCGACGTGTGTATGCGCTATCCCGCAATAAAGGGCACGTGTTTTTTATAGCGCGATTGCCATGTTGCGCTTTAATCTGATCGTGTGTACATAGCCTTTGACAACAGTCTATTGTAGGCCAAACTTTAGTCATCAGGATAGAGTGTACTGCATTAATTATACCAATCCTGAATGCGTCCACCCCACATCCCAGCTCTCATGGTCCTCTATATTCCTATCAGGACCCTTAGAACTGAACATATTACTTAATTCTAGCTCAAAAGGCCTCCTCTCTGACACCCTCCTTCGGGTCCTGCCTAGTTGCCGGTATACCTCTAGCTTAAAACTTAACGGGACTCCCCTTGGGTCCTGTCAGTGCTAGTCCTTAATCAGACAGAGGAGTCACTGTTGAGTGACATACTGCTCTCCCCTGGGATGTGAATATACTGCCTCTGCAGTCCAAAAGGAACAAAAGACTGAGACCCGGAATCAATACAACCCATTTTAACTAGCAAGAACCACCTAGTAATACCTTGTTTGTATTTCTTGAACGAGTGACACAAGAAACATTTATTTCATTCCACACAGTAATTCACCACAATCAGAAGGAGCACAGTAAGGGCAACACCATCTCCCAGCTGCTGATTACATCAAAGGTTTGCAGCACAAATTCAATTTTATGATGTTAATCTCAGCCTGCCACTCAGAAATTTTCTCTGAGGGATATGATTTTTCTCTGGATTTCATTTTAAGAATGATTTTCTTCTACAATCAATAAAGATATGTTTTCATCAAAAGACTATCTTGGTAGAATTCAATTGGCCATTTCAAATTCTTTTTGTGACACAATATTAATTAAAACAGTTTATGTTTCACCTAAACCAAAAACAGGGCAGTGAAAATAGCTGCAACGCAGAACACATGCTTAAACTAGCATGGAGTAGAGCAGAATAATCTTCAATTCCTTGAGGTGATCATTTTAAATTTAAATTAAATTAAATTAAATTAAAATCAAATTAAATTAAAACTGAAAAAGTAAATGAAAAAAAATCAACGTGTGTGAGAGAGAGCGTACATTCTGACCACCTCTTCCAAGGACAATGAAGGCTTCACAGAAATCATCACTCTCTTAGCTAAACATTTACATAGCCATCCGCCTTGCTTTTTTTGTAAGCTAATAAAAAGAGACTTGCTGACTAACACTTCTCAGAGATTCTGTTTTTAACCATGTAAAGTTTATTTGAATTAGAAATAAGTTGTACAAGTGGTTACAGAACCACAATTGTAAGTTATTTTCTATCAAGGTGCTTATTGTCTATAGCCTTGCATCTGATTAAAAAAAACCTACTGCAATAGCACGAGGTATCTACAGAAAATGAACTCTTTTCCAGTAAAATATTGCCAGTTTTGAGAAGCGTATGAACTATAGGTAATAATCATATGCCTAAGGCATTAAAAAGTATCATTGAAGTCTTCTTGTATGCACTTAGTGATTTATGTTCTGAAATACTTTGCTGAATTGGGGCCTTCATTGGGCTTTGCAAAATTCATTCACTAGTGTCAATAAGAAACCCTTTTTATGGAGCCAAGGCCATCCCTTACTGCAGGATGAAAACTTTGTTTTAGAAGGGGCACTCACACTGACTACTAGTGGGCTAGGATGTTATCTTCATTTGAAACCCGTTGTACTTGTAATGACCTTCCAAATGTTAACAGGTCGGTGTTCTTGAGTCCGTAGGCAGGCAGCTCCATTGAATTGCTGCTTATTTGGCCCCCATCAATTTCAAGGGTATGAAAAATATGTGACGGGCCATGAAATAAGCCCTTCCCCATGAAATCTGATCACCCCTGTGCTACTGGGAGGGTTCAAATCAAGGGCTCCTGCTAGTGTGAGCTGGGCTGCAAAGGAACAGGACTCCACCCTTGGTGTGGAGGTCAGACCCACATCCAAAGCAGCACAGAAGTGAAAGTAGTACACCCTCATTTCCATACTGCAACAGTCCCCTGAACACTGGTGGGGACTAACAATGAGCCCCTGCTAGCACGCTCCCAGCAGCAGAAAAGAGATCAGACCCAACTCCACCTCTGCTAACCTCCTCCAGCTGCAAGAAGCTCTGTGGATACTGCCTTCAGAATCCAGCAGTAAGTGTAGCAATCCCACAACCCACACAAAAACAGCTTTGTGACCCACCCCCCCATGATCCCCCTGTTTGCATGGAGGTCCCAGCCGACAACACATGCAAACATCTGAAGTTGTTAAATTGAGCAATTCTAAAACCCTTTAGCCATAAAATTGACCAAAACAGAATGGGAATTTGACAAGGCTCTACTTAAATATATTTGTTGCATGAGCAAACCCTTGCACCCAAGCAAAGCCTTATTGACATCAGTAGGACCACACATGGACAAGAGTTTGCCAATGCGGAGATGATGACAGGACCAGGGCTAGTGTTTATGAAGTGCTGGGGAAAGACAGGCTATTGAAATGCTAAATGTTACAATTATTGTCCATACCCTATCAATCCATGGACTGAAGCAGATCATGTTTAATCCATGTTAGTTTTGATAGAATTTTGTAAGAAATCTTGGGATTCTAATACATATTAACCACAATTAAGCCTGCAAAATACAGCTGCAAGTATGTTGTTTTAAAGTGAAAAATAAAAAGCTCAGAATCCAGCCAGAAGTCAAAGCAAACAGAAGAATCTGAGGAAAAAACAAAAAACAAAAAAAAAAAAAAAACAACCCCAAAGTCTCATGAACAAATTGATAAAACAGTACACACCCAACTATGTTTTAAGGTAACCAGAGTTGGTCTTCCTTAGATGACCTTGAACTAACTTAACATAAAAACCTGTTGATCAAATCCATGGCATGTAGCAGAACCCAAAACAATACCCAGTAATGTTGAAACAATAAACAGAACTAGAATCAGTTACAGGGACAAAACAAATCAGCATTTTGAAGACCTACTGAATTGCCTCAGTGATACAATCACATCTATTAGTAATGTAATCAATTGTATCTTACTGAAACTTTACAACCCCCAGATTCCCCTTGTATTTTCATTTTGCTCTTCATCCATATTTGCTGCATCTCCTCCAATATCAAATAGATTATTTCCGTGCACTTGTTCTTTGTTATACATCATACCACTGTTTAATGTAAACATTTACTACTGATTTATTACACATACTTTAGAACCAGCTTATAAGCAGCTAGGTACAAAGAAATTCTTTAAAAGTGAAGGGGGGAATGAAAGTTCAAAATTGATTCAATGCATTGAATGGGCAGATTACACTTCTAGTTACAGGGAGCATCTGCTTATGCAAAGACGTAGCAAGAGGGAAAAAAAGCTGCTCTGGAAAGCCCTTCTAGTGTCATGAAATGCATTAGTTAATATGATGATACTTTTCAGGCAGAAGTCATACACAACAGAGTCCTGTGGCACTTTTAAAGACTAACCAATTTATTTATCACATGAGCTTTCATGGGAGAAAGTCCCACTTCATCAGACTTTGGTTGATTTTCTCCCACAAAAGCTCATGCGATAAATAAATCTGTTAGTCTTTAAAAGTGCCACAAGACTCTTGTTGTCCTACAATAGACTAACAGTTACCCCTTTGAAACTTGACAACAATGAAGGTCTGTGGTAACACAGTGCCTGTATATCACCACATGATTAAAATTACTAACATGTCAAAACAATGGCATTGTTATAAGACACGCTAAAAAGTTATACTGACAGTACTGATGAATCAGTGCGATAACACTACAAAAGTTCATCCTGATCAGAATAAATCCTACAGAGCAAAGTTTTAACAAGAGCAATACAGAACTAGGCCAGTTTAAAGTAGAATGAGAAACAACGATCAGCTATTTCAAACTGAGCAGTCTAGATGATACCATGATAATAATAAAATGGTCTTACTGTACAATAGTTTCAAGCCCCCATCTATAATGTTCATTTACCTAAATCAGTATTTAGGTATTCTGGCAGACCAGGAGCACTCAGTCCCTGTTAGTCCTGCACTTCAAGCCTTGGCAGTCAGCTGAGACATAGGAACAGACTCTCCACCCCACAGCCCCTGGGCTCTAAAGCCCATCTAGGTACTCGTTCTGACTGCCTGTACCTTTCAGATGCTATCTACAGCAGTTACAGACCAACTCAATCCAGTTCTTCTGTACTACTCTATTCACCTCAACTACATCACACCTAAAAACTCCTCCTACCTGCTTGCAGCGGGGGCTTTTAATTTGGTGTAGCCAATTACCCTAACTGGTCTCAGGTGTCCTAATTAGCTTAGAGTAGCCCTGCCCTAGTTACCCTGGAAACAGGGATTTGCTGAGCCTGGAGCTTATATATTGGTCTCCTTCCACCATTTCTATATTAGATTAAATTAGAGCTGCTGGTAGAGGAACAAGCTCCTACTGCTTGGAGGTCCTGCCCTCGGGGGGAAATGGCCTCACTGCTGCTGCTGTGACCGCCACCATCTGTGAGGAACCTTCCTTCTTTTGCTACTACTGCTTCTGAAGGGAAAGAGGAAAAGAACCACCACTTTCGCTGCTGCTAGAGGAGAACACCAACTCAAGACCGTGTGGGGAGGGTTTGTTGTTCCTGGACTGAGTGACTGTAACATCTCTGCTCCTGTGGTGGAGGGGAAAGAACTATGGCTGTTGTGTGGTGATGGGGGAGTGGTGTAGAGCCCTCTCCCTTGGTCTAACTGCTCCCCACTTCACTCCACCTCACCTCCAGCCACCAGCCTTATTGCCTCCTTATCCTGAACTCAGCTGCTTGCTTCATTTTACATCTGGACTGTGCTTGTAGTAGCAGCAAATAGACTTTTTACCACCTAGGCACCCATCCCTAGGTGCATGTCCTATTAGTCTCCCCCCCCCCCCCCCCAAGCGTCCTTTCCTTTCCCAGCTCCATTTAGCTGGAGGGCTCTCCCATGCTCTGCTTTGCTCTCCAGCTGTCCTGCAGCAGATTCTCCCCCACCTTTTTCCTCCCCTCATAACCTGCCCCACCCACCTGTTGTTGTCCAATTCTCCCTTCCTATTGCCCTAGGGTTCCCTTAGCATTTGTTTGCTTGCTTTCCTGCCCCACCCCAATCTCAGGGTGTGTGTTAGGTTCTTGCCTGGGGCTCAGCCCTTCAAGCATTTGTTTACTTCCCTGTCTCATCCCCACTCCTGTGTGTTTGTTAAATTCCCTGCTCTGCCCCAGCCCTTCAGCATTTGTCTCTTTGTCCTGCCCCTACCCCTTGAATTTTATAGACCCCATTTCCTGCCCCACCTCCTGTGTGCTCATGTCCCTTGTGCACCCATGAACCCTTGCAATCTCCTTTTCTTGTTGTGCCCCTGCACACTGCCCTCCCTATGACAGTATCCCCCTTTCCTTTTTTGCCCCAGTGCAGTGGGAGGAGCTGGCCCCCTGCCCCAAATACACCCCAGTTCCCCCTCCCTTTTTGGTGCCCCCCTCCCCTGTCTGCAGCCTAGTGGGGAGGAGGGGTTAGCTTTCTCATCCCCTTCCCTCCCTGGCCCCTTGCATTACCCCTCGGTTTACCCCATGACCCCTCTCTAATGAGCCTGCTCCCTTGCCTACAGTTGAGCAGGGAGGAGCAACTCCTCCCTTTTATTCCCTTGCCCTCACTGTCTGCCCCTCTGTTTGCTCCCACCCATCCCAACCATGGAGGTAGACACCCCCTCTATTGACCCAGCTCCCATCACTTTGCCTGATCCACTGCTGCTGCTGCCTCTTCGACCAGTAGAAAAGGCCAGGGGGCTAAAAAGGGCACGAGCCCCCTGCGGAAGGCAAAACCTCCTAGGGTGGGGGCCTCCTCCTCTCCTGCTTCTCCTTCCACTAGCTGTGGGGACACTTCAGCCCCCAGAGCGTATGCCCAGGTAGTCGCCACCCACCTCCATCGTGACATCTGCCCCTGCCACCTCCTCGAATTCCACCTGGAGTAGCCAGGGCCCCTTCCTTCCCCACCCCTCCACCCCCCCGACCAGGAGGCATAGTGTTCTCTGCCTCCTGGTGGCTGCCTTACCCCACATAGAAACATACGTGTGGGTGGTGGCATGGGTGGTGGGGAAAAGTGGTGGTCTTAGCAGTGGAGGCTGCTACCCAGGAGGCAGTGGAAAGGGCCTGGCGAGGGGGTGTTTCTTCATTCATAGAATCATGGAAGGGACCTCATGAGGTCATCTGGTCCAACCCCCTGCTAAAAGCAGGACTACTCCCACTAAATCATGCCAGCCAGGGTTTTGTCCAACCGGACCTTAAATATCTCCAAAGAGAGCAATTCCACCACTTCCCTAGGAAACCCATTCCCATGCTTCACCATCCTCCTAGTGAGAAAGTTTTTCCTAATATCCAAGCTCGACCTCCCCACCTGTAACTTGAAACCATTGCTCCTTGTTCTGTTCTCTGATACTACTGAGACCAGCCTAGCTCCCTCTTCTTTGGAATACCCCTTCAAATAATTGTAGGTTGAGAGGCCCATTTCTGAATTCACTACTCCTCAGGGGAGGTCTGGTGCTTCCCCTGCTAGGTGATGGGGTATAGCTGGAGGAACTGCCCCCGGCCCCCCCAAAGTCCCGAAGGGTGCTAGCTCTACCACTGCTGGTGACCTTGAGCACCTGGCCTGTGACTGCCTCTCCTCCTCCTTTTGTACCTCCACCGGTCACTGCTCAGGATGCAGGGGCTGCTCCCCTGTTCTCCTTGAAAGAATGGTTGAAAGATTTGGTGCGGGGCCTGCGGAGGAGAGGGAGACTGTGTCAGCCTCTGGCCAGGGGGAGGATTCCCATGTAGACCCATGAGTCACCATCATCTGCGCTCTGGCCCTGCCGGCTAGCCCTCCATTACCGCCATGGAAGGCTGGGTGATTGTTGAGCGGAGGTGCAGCATCTCCCCCACTACTTCAGATGGGGAGGATATGACAGTTGAGCTTTCAGCTGCGCCCTCGGATGAAGTCCAGCAGGAGGTGCCACATGGGACCATGGTCACAGCAGCAAAGAGGAGCACGCCAGCTGCTCTTGTGGAAGCCCTTTTAGACTCTTTCCCTGCAGAGATCATGGAGGAAGTTGCCCCCCACCATTATGTCCTCTGTGCCCTCCAGTGGGGGCGAGGTGCATACTGCACTAGATTCCAGGGGGATGTCCCATGTGGTGGCAGGCAATGACCTTCCCTCCATCTTCCAAAAAAATCGAGGCCCTGGATAGGACCCCACTTATGCAAGGGGAGAATGACCCCCTGCCAGAGGGCCTCAAGCTGGGCAGTGACCTCCTCAGGCTGCCCTCTCCTTCCCTGTCCCCCTCACCTGAGACTACTGTCCATGCCCCTGCGTTGACCCCTGAAACCACCACCTGCCCAGCTGCCGAAGGCACCTTTCATGTGGCGGCCGAGTCTACAGAGGCGATGGCCAACGCCAAGCTGCCAGGCCCCAGGCTTCAGTCCCTGGAAGGGCAGCGGCCCCACCCCCTCCTGAGGACTGCGATCCTAGTTCTGTTCCACCTGTTGCCACGGCTCTGGGGGCCAAGTCCATTGTGGTGCCCAGGCCAGGCACTGGTGAGGGGCTCCTTCCAGTCAACCCCAAATCTAGATCCTTGATCCTTGTGCTGGGTCATGTGGAGCCACACCCCAGTAGCTCTTTTATCTCCACCTGAGAACTCTTCTGCAGGTCTTCTACCAGGACCTCCTCCAGAACTGGAGGCTCATTGTGGCCTCCAGTTCCACTGCAGCCACCGAGGGGGAGGACATCCTCGCGGAGCCCCTGCTACACCAACCCCAACTTCATGTGCATGTGGCAGAGACCCCCTTGGTGCAACGGAGATTGGTCCTGACAGGTGTTACCAGCATCTGAGACCTCCTGGACTACGCCCAGGGAGAGTTGGTGAATCCCCAGGCACGGGTGCAGTGCAGGGGGCTCTCCACCCTTTGAACTCCCTGGCACCTACTCCAAGAGGTGACGGCGGCCTTACCTCCTGCTGCTTGGGTTTACCTCCCTGCCCCCCTCTCAGTCCTGGCCCTCCAGACATTTTGATTGGGCCCCAACCCCACAAGCCTCCCCAGCCGCCCTCTCCTCATGCACCAAGCCAGCTACTAGATCTGCAACCAGTCCCTTTTAGAACCATGCCCAAAGAACATCTGTACATGCTCAGGCAGCATACTGTTTGTTTCTTCGCCCTTGTGTCCTGCCCTAACACCAAAGGGTGGGACCTTATACTATTTCTAGAGGGTAAGGACCTCCGGTGGGCCAGCCTATATTCTACTCTAACACCGCAGCCCGCCAGGGACATCAGTTGGCGGCTCCTGCATGGAGCCATGAGCACGGGCACATACCTGGCATGGTTCAACCCTGACACTTGCCCCTTTTGTGGCATGAGGAGACTCTGGTTCATGCCTATCTCAAATGGGCCAGGTTGCAGCCCCTTTTCCAGCTCCTCCAGAACCTCTTGCTGAGGTTCTAGATGCACTTTTCCCCTCACTTGTTCATTTACGCACACCCTATCCACAGCCCTACGAAGTTGCGGGACCTCCTTGTCAATCTCCTCCTAGCCCTACCTAAAATCACCATCCCTCATACCAGGGAGGGGAGGTTGGCTGAGGGGGTATCCTGTGACTGTGGGGCCTATTTCCGTTCCCTAGTCTGTTCACGTATTTGGGCAGAGTTCCTCTGGGCAGCACCTGCTGGCTCCCTAGATGTCTTCCAGGAGCAGTGGGCACTGTCCAGGGTTCTGTGCTCAGCGTCCCCATCTGAGTCCCTTGTTTTGAACCTCTGACACCCCCCGTCCGTGTTATTACATTTGTTGTCTCATGCAATCACTTGAACCCGGGCCCAGTGCTTGTGCCTGCCCACCACCTGGTATTCAAATAGGCTCAGGCAGGGCGGAGCAGGCAGCAACCTCTAGCCCTGACTGGGGTGATTCTGTATAACCAACAAGCCTCCTGGCCCTCAGGCAGGGCGGGGCAGGCAGCACACAGAGTCGATAGCTCCAGTCAGGGTTGAGTAGCTGGCCTAGACAGGGGCAGGAACACTGCTCAGAAACCTAAGTGGCTATGGAAGGATGGTTCAAGCACTCTGGGTAGAGATGGGATGTCCTGTCGCAGGGCAGCGGGGGTCCTATCAAAACACACTTCTCCTCCCCCCTCCCTTTTCCCTGGGGTACCTGGCTCTGGGCTCCTAAGGTTCATGCAGGTACTTGGCCAGCAGGATGTTTAGAACCCCTCGGCTTCATCTGGAGGTGGCAGGTCTGGCAGCTCCTCCAGGTTGCAGGGTCCAGCCGATGGCTCCGGTCCCCAAGGCTCTGGGCCTACTCACTGTTCCCCCCAGGTCCTCTGCAGAAGGCAGCTCACCCAGGTTGCAGGGGCTGGTCAGCTCCCCAGGTCCACAAGGCTCCGGGTCGGTGTGCTAGTCTGCCAGATCCTCAGCAGATGGCTGCTCCATCTGATCACACAGGCCCTGCATCCCCTCCAATCTGGTGGGCAGCGGCCACTCAAAGCAATCCTGTGGGCCCCAGGCTGTAGGAAGCTCTGGCCAGATCTCCTTGTAAGGTCAGTGGGGTCTAGACCCTGGGATGAGGCCGAGCACTCTTTCCATGTGCCCATTGGGGCCTAACTGAGGGGAAGGCTGCCCTCTTATACCTCCTTTTCCTGGTTTGCCCCCCTGCTTCTAGTCAGGTGGGATTGGAGTTCCTGGTTCCACCCCCTGCAGCGGGGTATTGGCCCACCCTGTGTCCATCTGAGGGTGACCATATTTCCTGCTCCTTATAGAGGGGTTTTTATTTTGGGGGGGGGGGTGTTTCAAATATCACCACCCTCCTGTAGCCATCAGGCCTGGTTCTGTCACAGTACTAAATATTAAAGTCCTCATTTGCATTGAAAAGGAGGTTTTTCAAAAGAGTCTAGTGGATTGCTTCACTAAAATTAATGGAAGATAGGAATCTAAATCCCCTACTTTGCTTTGAGGCTCCCAATCTAGAAGTCTAATTTCAGGCATCCGAATTCCTTATCCACAACATAGTTTAAAAAAAAAAAAAAAAGTCTCATACCTCCCAGAAACTTGGGTTACTTTTCTACCCTCCCAACCTCTGATATTCCCCTAAAATATCAGTGAGATGTGTAGGTTTTGAGTATTATTATTATCATTATTAATGCATTAATGGAGGACCTATCCAGGTGCTTTGTGTGTGCAAACAAGCCATTCTCTGCCCAAAGCACTGTCAGTCTCAGTAAATTGTTTTCCGATTGCGAATTATTCAACCTGCCCTAAACTAGCCACAGATTTGCTAGTCGTCTTCATGTTGTTATGAGTGGCATATAAACAAAGACTAAACCAAACTTTAGTCAGTAGATGGTCGGCCCCATCTAGCCCTTATAGTCTGAGTTCCTAAAATTGCAAACCGCAGCCACAAAAAACCCTCCTGCGCTGGCAAGAAACTGACCCCTAGACATGCCCCAGAGCGCAGGGCCCGTGGTTCACGGAGGGGGACACAGCGCTGGGAAGGGAACCCGGGGGTCGCCAAGCCAGGCCAGTTCGAATGCTAAGCCTGGCATCACGTGGCCAGGGCACAGCGCGGCGGGCGGGGCAGAGAGAAACCTTCCGTGCAGTGGCTCCACGTGTGGCGGGGCAGGGAAGAGCGAACTTTACCTGCGGCTCATTGCGGGGCAGGGCAGGACGCAGCTGTGGCTTGGTGCGGGGGGTAGAAGCCGAAAGCGCGGCCAGGTTTATGCCGGTTCTGAAGCGGCTACACCCTGGCCTGACTCCGCCTTGGCTGCGGACCAGCCGCCACCAGCCTTCCGCACAGGTGCCCTAGAGCGGTCGCCGGCTGGAACTTGCTGTCTCTGCTCCCGACCGGAGAGGTGAGCCCCGCCTCCTCTGAAGCACTCTACTGGGCCGAACGGGGTTTCTCTCACTCAGTGCTGCGAGCGCCCCTTTCACAGTGCCTCGCCAGCTGCGCTGCGGCCGGAGCTGGGCAGAAAGCCTAGCTGGGCTCCCATCCCGGATGGCCCCAGAGCAGCAAGGCCGGGCCGGGTGTCTGGCCCCGCCCGCAGGGCTCGTGCCATTTGCTGCATTTCAGCTCTCCGGCGTGTTTCTTTGGCCGCAGTGTGGGGGTAGGTTCAGGTTGTAGGCTGGTGGCGCCTTCCCAGGATAAGAGCGAGACGAGGTGGGGTGACCTGTGTTAGCGAGAGAATGGCTTTCCCCGGCTGGGAAAGGTGCTCACAACTAAACACAAGGGGGAGTTAAAGCATAAGCTGCACTTCAGGCAGATTTGCTCATTAACATTGCAGCAGGTTAGATCAAAAAACGGGTGAGTGGGTTGCAGAGCATTTTAATAAGCCCTAAAGACATCGCTCTATGTCGACCTATGGCCGCTATCCTCAGAGAAAACCTGCACAAGGCTTTCCAAAGAGGAGCCTTTCCCTTTAAATTTATAACTCTGCTGTCCATTAAAAATCATGAACTGAACAGAATCACTGGATTTATGGTTTATTAGAGCAATCTGTAACCCACTAACCCCCTCTTTTTGTGTTATCATGGCAGAGAGGCTCAGGGCCACCCTACCTTGAATGGTCCCTTAGAATATGTGTTAGTGGGTTATGCCCATAAAAGCTTCTGCCTTAAATAAATGTATGTCTTTAAAGGTGCCACACAACTCCTTGTTTGTTTTACTGTCAATCTGTTTCACTTTATAGGAAGTTGTGGCACTATTCCAGTACCGTTCTCAGACCTGAAGTAAAGCTCTAGAAGCTGGAAAGCTTGTCTCTCACACCTACAGAAGTTGGTCCAATAAAAGATGGTACTTCCCCTGCTTGTCTCTTTAATAGTACTTTCAGCAGCTGGAGTGAAGCTTATGTAAGTGGATGTAAAGTTTTGTGGCATAGATGGGATTAGCATTATCCCAACAGGCAGGCTCAGGTGCAGAGAAGTAAAGGCCAACATTTCCGGATGAGGATGCTTAAAATTCAGCTCCTAAATAATGTAGTTTGATTTTCACAGGTGTTGCACACCCTTTGAAATCAGTGTGTGCTGTATTTTCTTCACCTTTGAAAATCAGCCTGTATATTTGGCTACTTAAATATGGGTTTAGGTGTTTAATTTAGGCACCCAATATTCAAAAGTTTTGATGTAGGTGAATATCCTGGGATCATACAACAATGGTAAAGTATAGAATAGAAATCAAGTCCCAATTCACTATCACTTGCTCTAATAACCAGTATGTATCTTCCTCCCATGAGATTTTCTTCATATGAATTGTCACACACCCTGTGGCTAGTGAATTGGAGATGTTCATTATGAGCCTAAATTTCAGAACCAGACAACTGAGCTTGGAAAATGTATGTGCACATAAACCCATTTTGACTGCACAAATGCTCATTCACAAGATCAGCATAGATATTAAATTCTGAAACTCTAGATCTACTACATATCTATCTAGAACTGCAAATAGTTGATTGAATAAAACTAATCAAATAATGCACTGTAATATATATATATATTTTGTTTATTTTATATACGTTTTATTATCAAGTCTCAGTTGGAGAGAGATTTTATATGTGCAAGTTATAAACCCCATAAAACATAAGTGTAATAAACTGATGACAGATTCTTGATTATAGTTGTGCTATTGAATAATCCTATACTGTAATATTTTAGGTGAAAACAAACATTGAAATATAGCTGTTTCTGTACAAACTTTCAAAATCAAATACATTTCTTTGGATATTGGTAGTATCCACACTGAAAGCAAAATGAGATAAACAGAATCAATGTATTAAAAATTATAGAATTCTCTTTCTCAAAAAGGCAAACAATCATTTGAAGATGTCAATGCTAAAAAAAAAAAAATCAACTGTAGGTTTTATAAGCAATAGATACCTATTGTGAAGATGAAACCATTATATGAAGCCATGTAGTGTAGAAGATAAACTCTAGGTGGCTTTTGCTTTTAGGAACGTCTTGTGAGTTCTGCCTGTAATCCCAAAATAAATGAGTTTGACAGCCTCTCCTTAATCACTGATAGATGGAAGTTTCCATAAGAAAAGTTGTCACATACATTTTAATACATTTTGACACAAGGGGAAGGTCACTGCCCAGACCTTAATTGCATCTCACTCTCAGAAAGGGTCAAAAACTCTGTAGTCTCTATTTTGTCTTTCAGCATAACATATATTGTTTTGTGGGGAAAAGCTAGTCATTTCATAAAAATAACTAGTATACGTATTAACACTGTAACCTGAGTCTGTTCCACAACATACATATTGACTATTTCCATTTCCATTATACTAAAAGATTGCTATTGAAAATAAAATGTTCTTGTTACACGCACAAACTGTATAGTACAAGGCATTCTACTTAAATATATTGTTCCTCATTGATAATATATTTTGGAAGTTTTGATATAATATGCAATATGGTAGTATCAATATGATATTATGGATTTTTATTTCTTTTAGTAGTGATCTTGGGCAAAAACAAACAACTATAGTCCTATTCTCAAGTTTTCATTTTCATCATTCCTGTAGTAATGCCAAATAACTGTGGCTGAGCTAGTTTCTAAGTGATTAAAATAGAAGTTGTGCAGTAGTTGCTCAGCATAGACTGATTGACACATAAAGTTGCACCAGTTTAACTACAAGTACGATGTTTCACCACTATAGCTAACCTGGTGCAACTCTTTGTATGGTAACTTTACATAAGTTTAAATCTGGTTGCATTTGATAAATTTGCCCCAAATTGTTGGTCAGATTTAAACCAATGTAAGGGTGACATGAGATTTTAAAAATAAATCATGATAGTTCTTTTTACTATTTTTCTGGCTTTTGCAGCTTTAGGGTTCATGTTTACAAGCTCATGTCCTCACCCTAATGGGCAAAAAAACTTACCTATTTTAAAAATGAAAAATGAGATTCTGTTAGATTCACAGGACTACTCTAGAGTTTTAAGAAAAACTCCAAATATCAAGAGACTTTGCATCAAAACTGTGAGTTTGCCACATAATGGGTCCATTCATTTTTGCATAACATATCTCAAAGGGTTTTCTGCTGGCCAGTACCACCAAAGTCCATCATGTTTTGGCCTCTCCCCTTTTACCCTGAAATGCCCCTACCTGCCATCTTTCTTTCTCACCAGCCTTGCTGCAGCCCACTATTCTCCTATGCAAAGAGTCTACAGATGCTGCTAGAAAGCACCTGTCAATTCTATTTGTGCTACTGGAGTGCTGCAAAGAGTAATTAGATGAGGGTGAGAATCTAGTCTTTTGAGTTTAGCAACGTCTTAGACATCCTTATGACCTTCAGTTCTCTTGCAGGGAGAAAAAAACGTATAGTTTATTTTTATTGTTTTATTTGAGTAACACTGGCTGTCAACAGTAGTCTATATACTTTTCATAAAGGTAAATCATACTTATCAAACTGTTAGGTTAAATACACATTAAATAAGAGCTGAGATCAAAGCAACTAGGTTGTACATGAGAACCAGCAATAAAACATGTTGAAAACATGTACAAATAGCATTTATGCAGAATTTGTGATGTATACAGAGTATGCTTGAATTTAATTTTTTTTAATAGACTCAAGACTGAAATGAATTATAACTTGGTCCAAAGTGTCACATATTAAAGTAGCTAATGACACTGGAAAAAATACACAAAGAATACAAGTGGTAAGTAAGGTTGATCCCTGTCCTTTATTCCTAAAGGAACTTTGTGCCTCAGTTTACCAGTTTTATCTTAGACCTGCATACAGCACTTGAATTCAGTTATATTAGAGCAAAAGTATATTTATAAAATAGTAGGTATTCAGATACAAATGAGCGTGAATGGTAGAAACATGGTTTACATATAAAACAAAATTTAAAAATGTGAAGTAGAGCCTGCACTTATTATTAGTTACCTTTTCTTGCTCATAAAGCAGCTTCTCAATCACCCCAAAGTTCAGTCTTGCAGCATGTGTTAGCCCCAAGGAGCCCCAGTCTTTCAGGAAGCTGCTCTACCCATCAAGATACCCCCTAAGTAAATGGATCCAGAATGTCTTTCTCTATTCAGTCTTTTGTCTTTATTCACAAATGGGGCTCTGCACTTGCTGTCCTATCATTCTTTTTCACTTCCAAGTAGTTTCAATGTTTATAGTTGCTCTTTGATGGTTTTCTGTGGAGTTTTCTGTGTTATTGCAAAGAGAGGATTGAGCATAATGGGCTAGGCAGGGGGGTGACATTCCCTCTCTCAAATGAGCCAGCCCCATCACTAAAACATGTGGTTCCCTGGTAAATTGGTAACTCGCTTTCACTCCAAGACTACAAGACCATCATTTTCAGTGCAGCTACCGGTACTTTATTCCTTTACTATTACATGTGCACATATCTTGTAATGGTTATGAGTATCAGTAAGTTTCAAGCTTTCAGTAAAGACCTCACATGCTACCTTTATGGATGGATACCGGGAAAGTGGATGTAGTGAATGTCAGGTCTGCGACAGGGGTTGCCTGTAAAGAACAGTGAGCACTTTGCCAGTTGGCACCAATGGGCCTCTGTGTCACACAGTGACCAAGACACTTAGGGCTAGATTTACAAAGGGGAATTAGGGATTGCAACCTTGAGTGCTGCAAACTCAGTGTCCTGCTAGAGTTCACAGTTCTGACTGAGGTGCTCAGGTTGCCCATACAATAGATAGGGAAAGTTCAGAGCCTAGAAAGGGATTCTCAGAAACCAGCAAGATGCACAGGTGAGCACTTTCATCAGCTAAGAATGAAATGCAAAAGAGAGGCATGGCTTAGGACCCTGATCATCAAAGGGATTTGGGCACCTGGACCCAGATCAAATTAGAAGCCTAAATACCTTTGCAGATCTGAGCCTAATACCAATGAAGCTGGGCTTTGGGCATGTCCCTTGACTTGGGATTCCCAGCCGTGAACCCCCTTCTGGAGCTAAGCGCCAAAACCAGGTCATTTTTAGTTATTAGGTTAGAGAAAGAATGACTGGATAACCTGATAGTTAGTATGCATAATGGGGGATGAGAATCAGCTCTCTGTTTCAATAAATATTCAGTTATCTATACAAAGTGTACAGCTGTACCAGGAAAGACTGAGACAGCCCTCTCCTCCCCCCATTGCTCAATACCCTGCTGATTATTAAGGCACTTGCCTAAAATGTGGTGGAGCTAGGTGCAAGTCTCTTCTCCAGATTAGGCAGAGTAGGAATTTGAAGATGAGTCTCCTACATCCCAGCTCAGCATCCTAACCACTGGCCTTTTGGGTAGACCGAGCCATGTATACAGTTATCCCACAAAATTCCTAGTCTGGTTGCCCAAGGCAGTGCCATAACTAGACATTTTAGCACCTGGGATGAGCAAGCGTATTTGTTCCCCTCAGTGTTTTGTTGGGGGGTGGGTTTTTTTTTTTTTTTTTTTTTTTTTTTGTTTGTTTTTTTTTTTTTGGAGGGGGGTGAGGGTTGAATGTTTTCTGCTCCATTTTTCTATCCCTACTGCTTCCCTCCCTGGATGGCTGCCCCGCTCGCTTTGCCATGGTTACAGCCCTGCTACTGGCTGGCCTTTCTGCAGGTCCTGAACCAATAGGCATGATCAGAGCATGTCCACTCATTGGACCTCAGAGGGGAGAGATGGGGGACCTCCTAGTCTGAGGCTCTATGTGAAGCTTAGCTACAAATGAGGTCTTTGAGCAGCTCATTAGTTGTGGGGTGGCACTAGGACTTAGTTTTGCTCATGACTAATGATAGAAATTTAGGCACCTAGGAAACTGCAGGGTTGGGCATCAACTAAACACTGAGTTTGTATGTAACAGTGGACCACAAATATTGGATTGGGGGCTTGAGGAGGTGGTTAGGAGCTAGATTCAAAAGGCATTTAGGCTCTTAATCTCTGTAGCTAAATTTAGTTATTTGTAAACTGGAATTAACATGTAGCTTTGAAAAATATTTCAAGATCATCAGATTAAAGGTTCTGTGCAAGTGGGAAAGCATTACGGACCTACTCCAAAGCCCACAGCAGTCAATGAAAGACATCTCTCAATTGACTCAATTGAATTTCGTTTCAGCTGCTGTATTCTCATCATCATCATTATTGTAATCAATTAATTCATTTGCCATGCTATCTTCCCATCAAGTTTAAGGAGTCTCCCTTCACCAAAATGGGCAGGAGACAAAGTAACTCTAATTAATAGAGTAAAATATTTGTCCTCTTGATTCACAACCAGGACATGTCCTTAGAATGAAGAATAGCAATTAGTGCTTAACAATGTTGTTGACAGATGTCAGCATGCTGTAACATGAAACAGCATTATCTTAGATTACATCAAGACAGAGTTGTCAAGGCCTGAGGATTTATTGCATGTATAATGTGATGAAATATTGATTAAAAATGTCACATTTCATGTCAATAAACCTATTGTTTTGTAAAGATAATCTACAGGCATGTACACCACTGGATACACTTCTGAATATTTAAGAATGCTGTTGATTAAATCACTGCTTTTTTGAGAATAAATACAGTTTCACAAACTGGGGAGTCTATATGAATGAAAAATGTCTTTTTTCATGGTTACATTCTGAAATTAAAATAAGGGAGTGCTTACTAATGTAGACTCCCATCACTTTTTCGCTCTTTCTTCTAGTGGATTTACTAGGTGCAAGCTATTGTGATTTTTGGAAAGGATAATAATACAGTAGCTTCTGCATCCAGAATCTAGTTTAATCCTATTCACTCTGTGCTTAGTTCAGCTAAAGTATGGAAGATATTAGTTATATCTGAATCATATTTAGACCTCATTTTGTCCATGGTAATGTGCCACAGCATTGTTACTTGCATGTTCTTTCTAGGGCACTCTACCTTTACCTAGTTGGTAGGACTCAAGATGTAATCTGGTTAATTTAGGCACAACCATCTATGTCCCTGAGGCAGAAATCTTGATTTAATCCCAAAGTGAACTGTTAGAGCAAATTAAGAATTGGCGGATGGACACAAATCTCCTCTGGGGCCCCAGTAGGTAGAGGGTGCACAGAACTCCTCTGGGGCCCCAGCAGGGAGGGTATGTGTTCCTCATTGCCGGGGTGTCAGCGGAGACACAGAATATGCCCCTCCAAAAGTGCGGAAATTTAAATTCCTGTGTATCCCCTTGGTTTGATGTAATTTATCTGGAATGTAAGGATGTGACCACATATTTCTTAGTTTTAGGGCTGCTATTTTAATATGGCTGCTTCTGCTTAGCCAAAGAACAAGACTTCAGACTTACAGCCTGGGTGAAATGGATGCTCTGGAAAGGATCTTTTATTGAGTCTCAGTTGAACTACCTGTGGAGCAAGGTATTCTGTGTGAGTAAGGACAGCAGAATCTGACCCTAAATAAAAACAATATAATAAAGACTAATTATCCAAATCCCAGGCTATAAAAAAGGTGTTTCTGTTCCCCAAATCAAAAATATTACACCTTTATAGGATCAACAACTGAATCTTGTATACAAAATTTGTATGGAAACCAAAATTTGTCAGACATTATTCATTATAAAATTCCTGCTATCCATACTCAAAGCATGTGGCTAATTTGAGTTCACCTATATTAAGAAAAAATGAGATAGAAAAGATAAAGAACAGAGAGACAGGGAAGGTAAAAGAGAGGAAAAATAAGAATGAGAAGTGAAAGCCAAGAATGGAAGGGAGATGCTGTGGGTTTAGAGATCAGATAGACTATTTTGGTCATTTTCTCTCAACTCCCCCTATTTTAAGGATAACAAACATAAGGAATAGGTTATCTGGCTAGACGAAGTGAGTAAGAAACTGCCAGGTTTCAAAGGGCACCTAGATTTCAACAAATAACTTATTTCACCAAAATTGCATCTGATTTCTAGAGACTCCTATCTTAAGAAATGTCTGATCAAGGGATTTCTAAGAGCATGATTTCATTTATAAGGGTTGAAATGTCTGGAGAAGAAATGGGGGGAAATGTAATTAACATAAAAATAAAAAAGAATCAGACTTATTTATGCCAGCTGCCTTTATTCTCTGCTCATTCTGAATAATGCACAATGTTAGTGCCCTCTTTCAATCCTTCTCTAGACCTTAGAAACACTGGTGTCCCAAATGATTTTCATTACTCCCCAGCTAAAATCCAGATTCTGCAATCCTTACTCACTCAGTATTTTTCACTCATGTCAATAGTTTCATTGAAGACAATAGGACTATTTGCACAAGTAAATAGGAGAACTTTCAACTTCTCATTCATAAGGATTTGACGTGTCTGGCCATACACAGGGAATGCTGGTATAAAGGTTATCAGGCCACATTTTGACAGTCCTGCAATCCAGTCTAACTGGATATTTTTTAAAGAGCGATTGCCTGTTGTAACAAGATGATAGAGTGTTAGCAAGAGGAGAACATGTTTTTAGTGCATATTACATTTCTCAGTAAATTATGTTGTTTTAAAAAGTTAGGCTGTATTATATAGAACTTGAAAATTTAAAATTGTAAGAAAAATTGGGCAACATTTATATTTGTCAGTGAGACTGTAGATGACTTATGCTGTTAACATGATGTCCTTCACTTTTTTGGAAAGTGCAACATAATTACGATATAGTGGAATATTAAATTAAAGGTCTATAAGCATATGAAGTTCACTAGACAAAATTCAACGCTTTTCTCCAGAGCAGAACAAACTCTAGCCACTAGGTGTCACTAAATGTAAAATATAAGCAATCGAGAAGAGGTAACTATATCTGTGTATCACAGAGTTTAAGCAACAGAGGTGTTAGTGCTTCAAAAATATTTCCTAGGCAGTAGATCTGCACACCATATTCAATCGCTGCCTAAGTGTGTATGTTTGCCCCATGTGAGCAAAGCTCCTTACTGAAAAGATCTCTAAAATGTCAAGCCTTGTTTAGAGATATTACCAAAAATAATAGAGAATAAAGCTTAATATCAGGCTCTTCAATACATTCTGAAATTAAAATATATAAATGAATACCACTTCCATATAATAAATGGAAAATAAAGCTACCAAAATAAATTTAGCACCAGAATATAAAAATCAAGTGTTATTTTAAATAAGGAAAATTATTTTTAAAAATCCTCAAAACTATATACATTTCATTTCTTTCAGATATTTCTCTCTGCACAGTTGAAAGTTTTTTTTCTTCTGCTTTATGCCACATCTAGGAAATCTGATCTGCTAATGTCAGCATAATCCCTGACAGAGGTACCTCATGGTGCTACCTTTATTGATGCACCAGCACCGGGTGTAGTGGCTGAACTAAGTAGCTTCAATGTCAGCTATGAGACTAGAGTCAAAATTAGGCCAGCACAGTACCTAAATGTGAGGACTTTAATGAAACCCCTTTATTTTCTGCCTATCCACTTAGGTGTACATAGTACCTCATCCTCCTTGTCTTTCTAATGTCTTGGGATCAACAGGGCTACAACAAAATCGCGTATCCATTTAGGTGGTATAATATGTGGTTATATTACATCATACAGTACAAATGGGATGCCTACTTCATACACACTTGGTTTCTGTATTTTTAAAGCAGTAATAATAATACTTTGTTTTGCGATAGTGTCTTCCATCTGAAAATCTCAAAGAACTAGTGCTTAATTTCCCACAACACCTTCATCAGGCAGGCAAGCGTGAAAAAACCCTCCGTTATGAAGGAGGGAACTAGTGGACAGAAGGGCTTTGATTGGATCAATGACCCTGAATGAATGAACAACAGGAAATCCACCTTTTGTAGGGCAGCCTCTCCCACTGGTGTACAATTCTAGCAGCAGCCTTTTTCTGACCTCCTTTGGCAGGAGGACGTGTTAGGATCATGAGGGAATATCTTTGGAGAGCACTGTGCTCTGGTTATTCTGGGCTAGCATAAGTTCATTCAATTCTGCTGTAACTTAAAGCAGTCCTAGGGGAAGGAGGGCTTAGGACCAGAATTCAGAGGATGCACAGGCTCCTGCTTTTTTGGGTGTGCCTCTTAAGGCCTAATCAACACTGATAGCAGCATATAGGGTACATATACCTACATGCAGCAGTGAAATCAGGCTGTGTTCACACTGTGGTGCATGGCTACACATGACAGTGGGACTCGGGCAGAGGGGAGGCAGCAGGGAAAGTCTTCAATAGCCAGGAGCTGCTCGCTGGCAGCAGGGGGCAGTGGAACACTACGCTGCTAAAAATAGCAGTGTAAATGGTGTAAGCATTGCTTGAGCATGTAAAGAGCCATGGATGCTAAATACCCTCAGGCTCTCTACTCACCCTCCACACTGCTGCTTCTGCTAATACTGGAGGAGCAAGCAGTGTTCGTATGCTGTGTGACACCGTAAGTGTAGATATAACCTGAGAAGTGGCACTCAAGAGACACAGCTCTGAATCAGGGCACCTGTGTCATCGGAGTATTATCTCTAATTAGATGCTGTCATCCCAAGCAGTCAGCGTACACATCTAGTATGCATACAAATACACGCGTGTACTGTAGTTTTAGGACCTATTCATACAGCATCCTGCCATATTACATCTACTAAGGTGTAGTGCTGTGGTTAATTACTATTGCTGCTTCAATACTCCTTTAGAATTTGCTCAGATTTGAGTCACATTCTGAACCTAACGTCCTTTAATTCACTCCTTACTAGATTGGCATCAGTTTCTTAAAAGTAAAACTCAGAAATCCCAAAACCAACACAGTCTCATATTCTTGGGTTTCCCTCGCTTCCTGCTTGTCTCCTGTCTCGTCTAGACCCACCTGCTTCTCTCAACCACACTCCCCTATAGATGTCCGCTGCCTTCTATATTTGAGAATCTGATTCCTCTCAGGTAGGGCTCCATCTTGTAATCAGGGATGGTTTAATCGCAGGCTCTCCATCCAAAGGACAAGCCAACCTATTACATGAAGTACAAATGACAGCACAGACAATCATACATCAACATTTGCTGCAGCCATGAAAACCCAAACAGAGAGATCCAACTATCTGAGTTATTTCTAGAAAGCTTATTAAGGAGCTACTTTTAAAATGTAGTAACTCAAGATACTGTACCGCAATCAACTCAAGTATTATGTATAAAAAGAATAGTATTTCCCTATCAACAGTGTGAAAATAAGATAAAGGTTACGGGTCAAGTTCATCCTTAGAGTAACCCAGTAATAGCAGTGAAGATATTGGTATGAGAAATTGGTTGGATGGTATAGTAAAAACTTATTTTAGTATTTCTTATTCTGGTGATTTTGTCTTTGTTTTTGGTCTAAAACACTAGTAAACACATCTTTAATTAAAATAGCATATGTCTATATAGTTGATGATTAATAAAAGAAAACGAACATGTCATTAAAAGATCCATTCCCTGGTTTATATTGATAGAACAATAAGGAGTATTCCGGGTGCATCTGACTCATTCTAATATAGTAGATATGAAATAAATTCTGTATACAAACATAAAATGATTAAACTGCTACCTTACATTTGTCAAGATGATACTTATGGAACCCAGGACACATTGCCAATTATCCTTATCCAAAGCTATATCTATGTTTTGGAGTCAAAAAGACTGAGCTAACCTAATTTGTAATTCCTTTCTGCAATATTGCTCACAAGTTTCTCAGGGTCAGAAATCAGCTGACTGATTTTCTATACGTCCTGTTGCTTTGAAGGTGAATCTCTTGATAGCACATTTTGTTGCTGAGTTCATTATTTCCATCTTTTATCATTTATGAGTCTCCTGAAAATTATAGTATATATCGGGGGATGCAGAATCCCCATTTCCATGAGATAGCGATCAGCTGACTGGCAATGCTGACTTTGCCCATTTGACTGGGTTTTCTTCCTTCTCATTAGTTTTTGCTAAATGTTTTATTATTATTTTTATTTATTCTGACACTGCTGGTTATTTTTGAAGTTTTTAGCTTGAAAATTGAGTCATGCTAAAACAGCCCCACAGTGGATGAAAAGCTCATTGCTGCACAAAGCTAATGGTTAGCAGTAGAACAGGGCCAAAAACCAGATAATGAATCTTTCTGTGTGTCTTGGGAGGCCATTTGCATATTGAACCATCTGTTATTTAAAAGATGCTTGTCAAAGTTGGTAGGACCAAAATTTGATTATATTTTATTGTTTGTGTTGACTTTTTATGTCCCTGTAACTCTTCCTTTCTTTTGGAACTGAGTATCTTTTTTATATATTATTGTGGTGGAAGCTACAAAGATTTGGGATTTCCAAAGACAAATTTGCTCATAAGAAACAAGTCACTAGGAGTCAGGGAAAAAAGTAATCTCTGGAAATATTATATTAATATGCAGAGATAGAAATGTCCTCCACTACCTGCATTCTCCAATCTTCATTTGAATGCTGCTACTAACCTTTTTTTCTCCAGAGAGAAATTTCTTTAGATTCAATTCACTGTAACTGTGAAGCCTTCAGGTTGCCAGTAAATGTACTGAGAGTTGAGAGGTTACCTTCCACATGTTTTTGTGATCAGTATTCAAATGCGCTTTGCTTCCTTGTTCACCACACAGTACATTATATTCAAAACATGTATTTGTATGTTTTGATACACATGCTTTTCTTATTACCAGTATCCTGTAAAAGAGAGACTTCCTGCTAAGAACAATATGTGGTTTGAAAGCCAGATAAATCATCAGACTGAAAATTATTTAATTGATGAATTCACAGTCATGTTGCTGCACTGGTGAGGAATGTAATTTGCAATGTATATACTGGGGTGGCCAAACTATGGCTCACAAGCCATTATGTGGCTCTTTTACAGTTAAAGTGAGGCTCACACCTCACAGAGCTCCCCTATGTTCCCCCCTTCCCCTCCCCCAAGTCCACCTACCAGATTGGCATAGGTGAAAGGGGCAGCTCTCATATCAGCTGAGGATCTGGCCCATTTACAATAAATATTTGAACACAAGTCTTCTGTACGGTGGTCTTTGGGCAGTGTCAGGGACTGGGGCACCTCCACATCCTTAGAAATATAACTGCACCTTGGCACTAGAGGAGGTATAACAAAATGGACAATTCCTCCAGTGCTTTGGGTAGAAATGCAAGGTCAAGAATTCCCCTTCCTCTGGCAGATTGAGAAGCATATTCAGTAGGTATCCTTTCTGATTGATGGTACTGTCCCTGTTCTTCAAAATGCATGCCATGCCCATGAGTGTTCTTGGGTCACTATACAGAGAACTCATCTTTTTCTTATCAGATTATGTCCCATCCCTCTAATCCCACATCCCCCAATTCCCTTCTTTCTCATCTGTTCCATATTGGTTATCCTTGGAGACCTAAATAGACCCAGTCAGCAAGTCAGAAGTCTATGTATTTAAATGCCAATTTAATGGTCTTCTGCCACCCTTCCAAAAGTGCTGATCTTCAAATTTCCGTGTCCTCCAGATTTTGGCTGGTAAAGTTATAAAGTGCCCTGATGTATCATATCTTTCCATGATACACATGCATATTGAACTAGGTAAGCTAGCATATGGTTTATAACAAAGGCCTTAATGAATACAATTTTTATTCTTGTTGTATGTGTATCATGTGTGGCATGATATCCCCTGAACACATTTTCACATTCACATTCGTTATCTGTAAACTAGTGCGCATTCTGACATGCATTTTGAATTGCACGTCACTAATTATTGTACAGCACTGTTTCTGATTGATGACTATATGAGATACCTCAAATATTCATAAAAAAGAATGTTGAATTCAGTTCAGTACTATTTGATTTCCCATGGAATGTTCTTTTAGCTTATGTTTTATATTCACTATTACTTTGTTTTATTTTGTTAAACCTCATACATGCCATTCCACACCAAAGGGCAATCACACATATATCCCTTGTCCTCATCCATGCAGCAACCTCATTCCAAAATCCCTACACAACTCACGTCCAACAGCAATAATGTCCTTTCCTTAGGTACAAACGAGCAGCTACCCTTAGAATCGTCTTTTAGAATATGTGCTAATTCCTTATGCTAAACAGTCTGTTCCATCTTGCATTTAGCTATGGCACTCTGAGTACCTCTCTCAGACCTAAAGAAGAGCTCTCTGTGGCTCAAAAGCCTGTCTCTCTCACCAACAGAAGTTAGTCCAATAAGATATTACCTCCCCACCTTATTTCTCTAATAACCTGGGACCAACACAGCCACAATTACACTGCATACAATAGTCTTTTATGGCCTCATAGCGCAATAAAGTGACTGCAAGGCTGCTGTAGATCTGTCAGCCTAAATATTCAAGTAATTGTATGTAAGGAAGAGAGGTTTATTTTGTTTTAAACATTCTCCAACCAAAAGTTCACTTCCTAACTGGAAAGGGTGTATGGTTTGTGATGGTCCTTTGTAGTTTTTCCTGATTAATCACTTACACGAAGTCATTGCCCAAAACGACAACAGTTTCCATGGCAGATCTATTTTTTTTTAAAGTGTTGTTGTACTAGAGAGTAAAAAAGTTTGGACTTTTGCAGAAGCAGTCATATGTATTGAACATATGGCACACAAAAAAAGAAAAACATAGCAGAGTGTGAATAGAGCATGAAGCAGGTTCTATGACACATTACACAATGCGATATATCATTTTTCTAGCCTTTTTCATGTAAGTATCCAAAGATACAACTATAAGGTATTCCTTCCATGTTGGTAATCAAGTTCGGAGAATGCCATTTTCAGTTTTCTGATTTTTCAGAATTGCTGAAGAGCTGTGTCTTCAAATATATCTTTATGTTTATACAGTCCCGAGCTTAGTGTGTCCTATTGTGGACAAGGGGGATACATAATAATTTAGGAATATTGTATGCGACCTGGTTATTGGAATGTTTACTTCATGTGCACATTGGTGTAGTTAATAGAAGGGTTCTTGGAAAACCAGATAGACAATGGCTCCAGATAAAACAAGTAAACAGGTCAGAAAGTTAAGAGACAATACTTGCACTATAAGTTCTAAAGAGTCTGATTCTTTGACCCTGGCCATCTTATGCAACTGTTTTGCCAATAAACAATTAAAAATCTCTCTGTTTAAAGTGCAAGTAGTTGTCAGGAACTGTTTGTGGTGAACACTTTGACACAAACAGCCCCTGCAACAGGTTAGATGCATATTATCCATTTAGAATAACAGAAGGTGTCAATGGATTTTGGGAAAAAAAACCCCATTAAACTCACTTTTTGTTTTTCTTATGATTGCACAGGTATTCCTTTGTGCTGTACTCCAGAAAAACCAGCTCACCAGCCTGACTTAAAACAGCAAACTGTATAGCAAAAGTAATATTTTTTTGTGAAGATCTATCTGTATAAATTGCCATAACCATCCCATCTCCCACCTCACATGTTTTTCACTTATTAAAATCAAAGTTTAAATACTCTGCCAAGTAACTGAACTAATACATGTTGTCTGATCTTACACTGGGTTTCTATTGCTGGCAAAGATGACACCCAGAACTGCCTTTAGGTTAAAGGCAGCTGTATGCAACAATGGAGAGTGAGGAAACAGCTGTAATCTCTCTCCATTCCCATCTCTGACCTAGACTGTATATACAGAGAGGGAGGATCTGGGACTAGTTTTCATGTCCATTGGTCAAAAGGCTGGCTTTGGTCCATGTGAAACATGGGAGGAGGCTGAGGGAAGAGGAAAACACAGCACATACACACATTCTCTCAGTCCTTCCTCTCTCCCTAACAGTGATCATCAAAACAAGACTAAGCTTCATCCCTTTATAAATAAGGAGATTTTATTTGTTCTTTAAAATAATCTTCTGCTGGAATGGAACTTCTCTGTATAAAAGTAAGTGTTTAATAACAAGATCATTCATTAGAGTAAGAAGCATTTTGTAGCCACTTGTTACATACATCTCTGTGAGGTGTAGACAGGAATATTTGCTGAATAGCTTCTCCATGAAAAAGTTCTTCAAGCATCTTTGCATTCTATAAAGGTTTTAAGCACTTGCAGGCTGGTTGAACTGCTCTTGTGATTGGAGTCCGCTAAGATTTGCATGTGACTCACATTGGGACAGTTTAATAGCATCTCCTCCTGAGGTCTGAGAGTAAAAGTTTTCACAGAGTTTGAGAACTGGTGGGATTGGTCAGGTTGTTGAACAGCGGTATTGCCAGCATCATCTGGGGACTTCAGGAAAAGGACAGAGGAAAGGGGGGGAAAAGAAGAGATACTAGAAAAGATAGAGGTTAAATTGGTAGGAGAGCGAAGCAGAACAGACTGCTTTGGTGGGTAAGTATCTGACAATTCTGATATTTCATTTTTATTTATTATCAGTTACCTACAGCATTGAGGTTCCAATAGTGAAATATTTAGCTATGTTTAATGTATGTGAGAACAAGTTTTACTTTTACATGGTGGTAGTGTCAGCTTAAATCCAGCTCTCATAGATTAAATTGATGAGAAAAGTTGTAAACTTTTCCTGTTTTTAATCCAATTTTAACAAACTTTAACGCATATTTGAGTAAGAAATTATGGCAAGAAATGGCAAGGGGTAGACTTCAGCAGCTGTTACTTTTATACGAGCAATGATGCTGAATAGTATTGGAGCTTTCTTGATCAATGGAAGTGACAAGACAGCAGATCTTATATTTGTTACAAGTCAGACCCTAAAATGTTTGCTTTCTAGTTAGCAAAGGCCAGATAATACATCTTTCTCCATAGACATATTTACAGCCCGCAGCTCTAGACGGCAATAGGAGCTACTTTAGATTATTCAAAGCCTGTGAGCTTTTTGAGCAATTATTCTGCATAGATATTGTTGAGCTATACAGCGAACTCAGTGCCCATAGTTGATGGACGTCACACCATCCTCACTGGTACGCTGTCCATCTGCTAAATTGTTGAAATGGTCACTTACAAAGCAGCACAGCCATGCCAATAGAGCATAGGTATTAATATAAATTAAATATTAAACAGGATTGTGCCACACAGTAAGGAGCTTTTGTTGGTGACAAGGCGTAGAAGGGGTACAGTCATCCTCCAAGTACCCCCTTAGAGGTAACTATAGCTGTGCTGTGACCTGCCTCAGTTTCCTCTCTGGAATGAGGTTACCTAAACACCCTGACCAAAGAGAAGCCAAACACTCTGCTTTACAGCAGAGTATCTCCTCTTCTGAAAGGAGCAAAAGAGCAGGTGTTTAAAAGGCTCTTACCTCATAGCCAAGATAAAACATAAGACTTCTAAAACAAGAATCTCTAATTTACAGCAGAAGCAACTAGTGGAAGGCCTCAGTCTTTTCAGCTGTCTGGAGAGTTCTCCAGCCATTCCCCCATTTGTTTGGGGTCTCTGCCAGGCCTCCTTGCCTCAAAAGCTTTGTACTCTTTTTCTTGCTTGTTCAGAGTCTCTCCTAGACTTCCTTGTCTGAAAAACCTATTACCTATTTCAAATTTCATAAGAACTTTTCTCCATTAGAGCTCACTTTCTATTCAGGACCTTTTTTCAGCTAACCTCTCAAGCCTTTAATAGGCCCAGGTGCTCCTTACTTAATTGCCTTCCAGCTATTTATGCAATTAATTAGCCCCAGGTGGTTCTGGGTTGGCTCATTCCTTTTTGTGGAGCCTGTCACATGTAGGCGGGGCATCTCACTTCCGTAACGGCTCAGCTGTCTGATACTGGACTACCACACATGCTTTTTAATATCTTTTCTCCATAGCTGCTGGCTCTGGGGGCTGAGGCAAAGATGGAATGAAGCCATGGCCTTACTCTTTCTCCACTGAAACAACTCCCTGTACTGCCCAGAGCTCAGGGATGTATAAGGGGAGGACAATGCAGTTAGGAGGAAAAATTCCTTGTGCTCTCTCCCCCAAGCACAATAGTGACCCAGTACAGCTGACCTACTGAGGGCCAGAGTTTCAACCATAATACGATGACATGTAGAACATGCTGTATTTTTTCCCACCTGACTCTTAGTTTTCTAGCCACAGTAATGTTTTTCTTGTGATGGGACTCTGTGGAGGGAGAAATTGCTTGTCTCTGGAATACAGTCTTTTTTCAGCTGCTGGAGTCAGAAAGCATTAAATGCTAATGGAATCTTACTGCTCTTGTTTCAGCTTCTCATCCTTTCTAACACAGAGTCACTGAAGTTTCATGGCCTTTGTCTCCCTTCAGTTTGCTGTCAAACTTCAGAGGAATTTAATTCTACCTCCCTACAAAAACTAAATATTGACTGAGAGACTTAGGAAGAAGTACGTAACAGTCTAGTGTTTCCTTGTGCATACTGCAAACATGGCATCTTGCCAATGCAATTAATAGATGTGTGGGGAAGAAAATACTGGGAAAAATCTTGACTTTTCTCCTGGCTTGTGGGCCCTATAATGTGTAAACATATGCTTTATTCTCCACAGATCTGGTACCTCTGGTTCTATCATACCTACTTGCTTCGCTGACAGAAATATGGGTGTCCCTCTTTTTGCTCTTATTGCCACTGCTAAGGCAATACAGCTATAAATGGCATGGAAGAGATGCTATTTATCTTTGTGCATCATCAGTTATCAAGCACCAAATCTGTAAAGACTGCAGCCAGACAATTCCCACCCTTTTTCTTTTCACTTGTAAACCAAGCATACCTGACCTAGAAATAATTAGGAGGCAATGCATATACACAATCGCTTTTCATGACAGAGCCTAGTTGAAAAGTTTCCTTTAGTAAAAACCAGTAAACCCCCGATTCTCTAAAGAATCGCAAATTGAAGAATGGCAGGAGCAGCTGGAGGATCGGGGGGCGGCAGAAGCTCCGCCGGAGCTTCTGCCGCCACCCAAACCCCTGGACTGAGCTGGGGGGCCGGCTCTCCACAGGCTTATGCACGGCATGGATGTGGATTCAGCTGCTGCGTGCGCACAGCTGTGTCAGTTATATGCGCGTGCAGGAGCTGCGACCACGTCCCGCCGTGCATATATACAACTGTGGTTTAGTTATATAGATGAGGTGCTTCGGAATGGTGCAGCCAGTAAGTAGGGTGGTCCTTCCAGCCAATGCCTCCATTTGTAGACTACTAAAATCTGATCACTCTCTCGGTTTTGACAAAATCAGAACTCAACCTGGTAGAAATCATAGTGTAGTACATGGCCAGTGAGGTGGAGGTACCATCCCTTGCAATGACAAATAAGTCCTATTGCATTCATCAGAAGGATGCAGTGGTTCCCAACATTTTTGGCTCGAGGGCCACAAACATAATTTTTAGAACCCTGAGGGGCCACCAGTCTGTTTAATTAAATTTACATTAAAATTAAATTAATTAAATTCAAATTAAATTTTAATTAAAATTATTTAAATCAATTAATTCAATTTAAATATTTTAATTAAATAGACTAGTGGCCCTTCAGGGTTGTAAAAATTATATTTGTGGTCCTCAAGCCAAAAAGATTTTCTAAAAATTTGAAAAAAATTGAAAGTTTTTTTTTTATTTTTTTTTTAAAAAGTTGGGGGGGGGGGGGAGGCCTGGATGCCCATGATCAGGACCAGTTTGTGGGCAGGTATGTGGGACCCAGCAACAGCGTGGCCCACACTCCCATTCCCCTGCAGCCATGCCCGTCCGTGGCCCTGGCCCCTCCCCCCGCAGCCCGTGGCCCCCCAATCATGCCACACTTCCCGCAGCCCCACAGCCACATGCTCCCCAGCTGCACCTGCAGCAGCTGGAGCCCTGGCACAGGACCGAAGGGGAGGTGGGCAGTTGCAGCAGGGCTCCCAGCTATGCGCCTAGACTGGGCAGCTGTGGCCCGACTCCCAGCCAGCAGCCAGCCAGTACGGACCATTTAAAAAAGCCCCACGGGTCACTTTTGGCCCATGGGCCAGGGGTTGGGAACCCCTGGTCTAATGGTTAAGGCTCCTAACCATTAGGCCAGGGGTTCCATCCTGGGGCTTGAGAAATCTAGGTTCAGTTCCTTGCTCCACTCCAGGTTTCCTGTGCAGCCTTGTGTAAGTCTCCCATTAGTTATGTCTATGCTGCAATGTAAGGCCAGGGTTAGTAGAACCCAACTTAGCAGACCCTAGGGCTTGAATTTCTACACCTGTTTGAACCCTCAGGCTAAGAATTGTTTAACCCTGGGTCCCAATCTGGGGGTCCAGCATCTACATTGCATTATGCAGGCCCAAGTCCAACCACCCATATCCAAAACTTCCTAGTTCCCTAGCAGTCTTATGGTTATTCATGGTACAGCATGTGAAAACTTGACTGTATAGATGACAAAGAAATTCAGCCTGTAAGATTGTGGGATACTTTTGGCGAACTCCCAGAGGTTGAGTAGAAGTGGGGCTACAATTTATATTACAAAACAATAAGTCTTGAACCCTAAATCCTGGTTCAGACCCATTCATCTTGTCTAAGTATGACACATATAGCAGGAGCCAAGCTGTTTTGCCTTCTGTTCATGACCCAAGCTATCCTCATTGAAATGGTGCATATTTTTAACTATAATGAGAAATAAATCCTTGGCGGAGTATTAATTTCACAACAGTGTAGGTTTGCCATATGAATTGTTTCTAAAAACACCATACTGTGATCAACACCCTACTGAAATATCTAATTTATTTCAAAAGGAAGCTCAGAAGCATTTTTATACAAAGCTTAGCGGCTCAAATGCTGATTCTAATTGTACGGGATAGTACGCAACCATCCTAGTTAGGGTTGTTTTTTTCACCCTTGTATGCTGCATCCTCAAGTGGCCTTTAGTCAATCTCAGACAATATCTTTGTTGGTATGCCAGTGAAAGATCACCAGCATGCTGCTCTGCTGAATTCCCTGACATAGTTGTTATAAACGGTAACTGAAAAAGAATCAAGCAGTATAATCTTTATGCTACTGTAGAAAACCTAACGTGGAATTTCATGACTTCCAGTTAAAATTTGAGATCCAGAATCAGTGAGTTCTGTGGATCTTTCAAAGGCTGATGGTGTTTGAAATAAATTACTAGAGCCAATTGTTTAGCATGGTTTATTATGTCATTAAATCAAAGCTCTTATGTTGTAATTATGTACCAGGTATTTATTTAAGACACAATTTTCTCTCTTTTTTTCCTCTTTCTTCAAGATTTTTAGAGACCTTGACAAAAATTTGGACAATACTGTGACAAATGATGGCTCTGATTATGTAATTTTGTCTTAATATTATGATATGTTAATACAAATACTACTCTGATGTAGGGCTCATTTGCAACTTTAAATGATAAATAGTTTTTAAAAGACTGAAAATTTTTAGTTTTTAAAAGAATATTTAGAGAAAAGAATCTTCTAAAAAGTAACTACACATTATAGTTGTATTTCTCTTTTTATTTTTCATAGTGGAAAAAGGAAGATTGAATGGAGTAGCTGGTAAGTTTAACTTCTCATATTCTAAATTTAGACAAGTATATTTTTTTTCTTGTAAGCATTGTGTTAAAATAAATCTGTTTCAGCTAGAAATAGTTGTAGGTCTTCAATCTATTCAGTTCATCAGGATTCAAGCCAAAAGAAATGACATACAAGTTTGCTATGCATATTGTTCTACTATTTACCAGGAGAGAAATGAACCACAGCACTTTCTAAACAAGATTAAAGTCCATAATATGGCACAAAATTTAATGTTATTTTTACCATACTAATGCTTGAAGTATACATTTGCATGGAGAAAAAGCAGCTAGAAGGCCCTGAGACAAGTGAAACCATTGTGTGTGTATGTGGGGGGGAAGGTTATGTGTGGTGCAGGGTTTGCAGTTTTTCACCAAAAGTAGGCAGGGACTGTGCCTGAATGTTCCCATGGAGGACAAAGGAGAATTATGGTTGGGTGCAGAAGCCCCACAGATCTGTAGCTGGCTGATTCAGGTGGGGGCACTAAACCATGACCTTGAGCAGAATCTGACTGCCTGGGATTGTTTTCTGTCAGCCTCCAGGGTCAAGGGCTGGACAATGGTTTGAAGAGGCAAGACCAAACTCGGGCAGACACAAACATTTCAATGATCTGCAGAGACAAATGCAGCTTAAAACTGGAGTAAGGACTTAAAGATTTGGCATCACAATAAAATAAAATAATACAAAACTGTGCATCTTTAAACTAGGGCACTCCAAGACATTCTTAGGAAAAAAATGAAGTTCCAAAGGGGTCGCCGTGTCAGTCTAGTTCAGCGAAACAAATAAGGAGTCTGGTGGCACTTTTAAAGACTAACACATTTATTAATCACATGAGCTTTCATGGGAGAAAATCTCACTTTGTCAGATGCTTGAAGATGGAGAACTTACAGAATGGGAGGGAAAAAATTTCTGTAAGTTCTCCATCTTCAAGCATCTGACAAAGTGGGATTTCTCCCATGAAAGCTCATGTGATAAATAAATTTCTTAGTCTTTAAAAGCGCCACCAGACTCTCCTTGTTCGTTTTTAAGAAAAATTCATACCTTCTTGTATAGAAGAATAATCAGCTCTTCACAAAAGACTGGAACCTGCCACCTGTATCCGTGATTCTGACCTTGTACACCATTCACATGTTTAGAGAATAAGTAGTTTTTCAATCTCCAAAGCATACCTCATTTTTGGTGATGCATAAATTAATTCCTATGTTACCCAGCTAGGCATCTCTGAGGACAGACTGAATTCCAGAGATGCCATGGAATTAACATAGAGCCTATTATTAAAACTGAGGTTCTTGAAATAAACTAACTCAGTGTAATGATTAGGCCTCTGGAGAAGCTCGTCTATAAACTGGTAAAATATGGTAATGGTTGACTGACTGATGTCTGTGGTAACCTTTGCTAATTGTTTAAAATTACCTGGATTAAAGAAAGATAAATGTTCAGCTCATTTTGAACTACTACAGGTAAGCTGCAGTCTCAGGATACAATTCTCATTTAACTTGTTGAGAAGCATAGTCTTTATTCATCAAATCAAATATCTCTTTTCTTAAGTTGGTCCAATAAAAGATGTTACTTTATCCACCTTGTCTCTCTTTTCTGAAAGGAACCAGTGAGATCTCAGGCAGAGGAAAGGGGGAGACAGGGAGAAGCACTGTGAAGATGTTCAAATGCAGAGAAGAGCCACTGAGGTTAGACATAAGAGTCAATCAAGGAGAAGTAGCTGCTTCAAAATGGCAGATAACAATGCTGTAGGAAGAGACATAAAAATGAGAGTTCAGCAAGTCAGGATTTTCTTCAGAGGCACTCAGCTATGTGGGAACAGGGGCTGTGAAAACAAAGGTGAGCCAGGTTTGAATACTGGTGACATAGACTTCAGTAAGAGAAGGGAGTGAAGCTGTCAAATATGGATGAAACTCGGCGTTAAAGATGGATTTATAACAGCTTCTTACAAACATGTTTTAAAAAGTTAATCTGCCTATCTCATTGCTCTGTGTCTCATACATTCTGGCTGCATTTGCAAATTGCACAGAATATTTGAAACGACGTTAGCTTTAATTTGAATTGGGCATTTGTTTTTTAGAGATAGGAGATTAGATTTTTGATGGTGGTGTTCAAAATCTCTGAAATCAGGCAAGTGATTTATGATTAATGTGGATTCCTTTCCAATGCTTATACAGTCTGATGCACAAGCCCCAAAGCAAAAATAATCAAAACATTTTAAAAAAATGACACACAGCAAAGATATAGAAAATCTGTAAACTTCATTCTCTGTCAGATTACTTGGACCATTTAGAGAATTGCCCACATAGTAAATGATTTAATATTTATAGCTTTTATCCACAAACAGCCTCTGCTGATTTCTAAACGTATATTGACTTTGTCAATAGTTTGTTCAGGGTGAAGCAATGGGATGATATTTGAGATGCTTGGTACACTGACAGAAAATAAATAGATGACTTGGTGAATGAAGATGTTTACTCACAGTAATTTGTTCCCATTAATTTGTTATCCAATGAAAGCTCCCCTTTTAGCAGACTTGGCTTGTCAGTCAACAGGCTTCACTGGGCAGCCCAAAGGGTGAGGCCTGCCTACTGTGCCCTACCTCACAAACCCACACTGGTTGAAAATGCCAGTGTGCCTTAATGACATTTTATCAGGTGCTAGCTGTTGTAGCCATTGACCTCTCTGAAAACTTTAACAATGCATGTTAGAGAAGAACTGCAGATCTTTAAATGAATGCTGTAGAAGTTCATGATGGTACTAAACCAAAGCAGGAATTGGCTGCCCTAATTTATGCCATAGACCAGTTCGATCTTTATTCTGCCCCAACGTGGACAATAATGAAAGGTGGTTTAGAGCCACCTTTGCATCCCCTCACAACAGCAGCACCCAATTCTGAGGAGTGAGCGCAAAACACCTTGCCGTTTATTGGAAGAGAGAAAATTGGTACCTGAGGCAGGCTGCTCCCCAGATCCGGTCTGGTGTGCTGCTGTAACCCCCCAAACTCCACTCTTGAACCCTGATTCACCCTGCTTAGTTAGGTGACCACTCACTCCTGAGTCAGTCCCCTCGGCCTTCTGTGTGTGATCGATCCCAGGCAGTGTGGGTGCACCCACTGAGCACCTATGGGGCAGTCCCCAAGTGAGCACCCCCAGCCCCAGTTACCACACCAGGTGTCATTGTCTTACTGGGATTGGGACACATTCCCAATCACCCTGGTCTCAAGTCCGTCCATTTAACAAAGAAATGGATCATGCACAGCCTTCCATATTCACATCCTCTAAAGACCACACAGCTTTAGATAAAACAAATACTAGTTTATTTATTAGACTACGATTTCAAGAGAGACTATAGCAAATGAATGCAGAATCATAATATAAATGAGTCAGGAGTGACCACTATCAAATAAAAGGTGTAAACCACATACTAATCTAATATGTCTACCTAACCTGACCTATAGTCCAAGATTATGCACAAGGTGTTTGGCTGTTCAGTGTTTTATAGCCATTCTCTGTCTATTACAAGGCAAGGCCCAGATCTTGTTTGAAGTTAGAGAAAGTTGCAAGATGGAGTCTTCCAGGCAAAAGCCTGCAGCTTCTCCAAGTGTCTCTCTTTGTTTCCAGTCCCCCCTCGGCCCCTCCCTCTTGCTACCTGAGTCAGGGAGGTCAATTTACATTGCCTTTGTCATGGAGTTCCCACCTCTGGGATGTAGCCCTGATGGTCTGAACCCTGTAACATGCTTCACATCTGTACACACCTGTTGCTGTAAGAAACATGGTACCAGGGTAATTCTGTAGAATAGCTTATGCGCATTCATAAAAGGACCTAGTATGGCATATTTGGCATCAAATCACACAATTACATGGCAAAACTGAACAGAAAAGTTACACAGATTATGCCGTAGGGGTGCATGGATGTGCATCCCATGACAGTACCACATTTAGATTTACATTGGTGCCCATTTTTATAGTTTTGTAAGTTTGTTCCATTCATTGCAACCTACACAGTCATATAACGTAACTCAACATGATTTGGAAATATCTTGACATGACATTGACTCTAATATGCATAATGTGGGACAGATTTTCAGCTGTCGCCTCTATTTTTGCATGTGCAAAATACATGTATAACTTACTTACCCATTGATTTCAATGGGAGTTAGCTACCTCTGAGGAGCTGGGCTTTTCTCAGAATGTTTTGCAGCTAAACAGGGAAGGCTTCTCTCTCTGTAAATAATGTACCCCTTTTGTCCACATATAACTATTAGGAAGTAGCTATCTATTGAATCTGCTCCTACTAGAAAACTAACTTACACAAAGGTTATAATGTGGACATCAGACCTCAGTTCATACTGTTAGCTGCTTTAGGAATGTTTTGTTTTGTTTTAACTTCTTTTGCTGCACAGACAAACATTTTCAGAAGTAATGGGGGTTTCATAGCTAAGCCCATAGAACTAAGAGACACCTCTCTCTGGGTTGTACAGTATTTAGAGTTAACTCTACGGCACGGGCAATGCAGACATACAAAAAAAAAGTCCCCAAACCATGGCTTTGAGTCTCAGATCTGATCAACTGACTCAGGCTTGTGGGGCCCTCACTACAGAGCTAAGCAGAGCAGAGTAGATGTTCCCACTCAGGTTACACCTCTAGCTCTAAACCCATCAAAAGGGGGTGGATTCAGCCAAGCTGGAACATCTACACTGCTATTTTTAGCCCCATTGGTGACCCCCATGAGCCCAAGTCAGGTGACCTAGTGACCCCAGCTCCTAGAATAAATAATGAAACAGGTAGGTAAATTAGTTTATTGTTTCTGTTTCAGACTCATGTAACACCTATGTTGTTTTAAAAGTTCAAAACCTAAAAAGCACTACGATAAACAGAAGAGGAAGTGAATCTTGCTGGGAACAAGACTTTATGTTGTAAGTAACAGAGACTTTTTGTCGATTAGTTTGCATTGTGTCATGGCTATCTTTACACAATGAAAATTGATCGTGAAATCTATGACCAAACATAGCTGGCAGCACAAAGAAAGGGGAAATCCAGCTGAGGGAGAACATGAGCAAGCCCCATGGCCCTAGGTCCAGGCCAAGAACAACAGAAGTCGATAGTGTGGGCTATTTCGCCATAAGACGCACAAGGTCAGCAGCAGCCAAGGGATGGAGAAGTCTTTGAGATCCAGTTTCATTAAATGTAAGTTAGCATCAATGAATAGGGAGCTCTAGGATGGTAGAGAGGGTTCAAGTAGACACAACTTTTTATTTTCCATTCCATTCCTCTGCTTGTCAGTTAGATATGCCTGAGATACTATTTTAAGTGAGATTATCTTTTAATTGCTGATCTGCTAGTCCCTGTATATTGTTCCTCTTGTCTGTCTCCAAATTCTGCCCACTGCCATTTTCCTTTGTTAGATGGCGGAAAGGTGAGGCAGAAATAGATGCAGTTTTAATTTTTTATGTAGAAAATTGTTGAAAAGACATTTTGGGGGAAAGTATTTGCTTTCCTCAAAAATGATTGTCTTTTAAAAAAAAAATCTTCAAATTAAAATATTTCAGGTTTCAGTCAAAATTTCTTTTAGTTTTCAGCCAAAAAGTTTTGGGTTCAAGTAACCTCTCCCCTCACCCCCCAAAAGTCTTCAGGTTCTCAGTTTTTTGACAAAGCGTCAATTATACTTGGCAGCACTTTCTTTTGTTAAAAAAGGTGCTGGTACTTGGCCAGGGACCTGGGGCCGCATCACTGTGAAAAGAAGGTGACAGTACTCAGTACCCCTAAGTACCATCACAAAAAACCCCTTATTCTTGGTGGATATCACTCTATCCCTGTCATTTTCCAGCCAACTCTATTACCAAACATATCCCCTTTCTGTCTTTCTCTGCTAAATCTCAAAGAAATAAATTCCACCATCCCTTCGTCAGTGCCTCACTCCCCCCAAAATCCTTTCCTTTTTCAAACTTTTAGTTTAATTTTACATTTTCAGGATTTCATACATTTGATCTTTTTTTAAAAAAAATTAAGAATATTGTTTCAGTTTACAGATCTTAATGTTTCTGGACCTAATTCTCATTTAAACCAAGTCCAATTTAAATTATGTTGCCAGGGTAAAAGGGTCCTTAAATGTGTGCCAGGTACATTTGCACCATGCTTAAGATTCCTTTGTACTTCTAGAGCTGATCTAATGTAAACCAGAATCAAGCTTTCTGTCTGCAAATTATAGGAAAGTTGTTGATCTTGGTGTGAAATTCTCGTTGGCGTATAATACAAGTACTGTGTTAGAGGATTTTTATGATATTATACTGATCTAGACATACTCATTTTTCTAAAAGTGTATTATGCATTTGTGCATGAAAAATAGATATTGTATGAGGAAGAACAGACATTAAATTTCAGTATTGGCTCCTCTCCACTATCCTTAATGCAGTAGCTACCTTTAAAAAATATGATGTGTCTCTGAGATTTATACAGGAGAGCTGTTGTTTATGACCAGAGTCTTTACATTTTCAATAAAAGTTGTTGAAAATACAGTTCTTAGTGAATTTGTGTTCTCTGCTGTAAACATCTTTTGCTTTCAATCCCATTATGTGTCTTTGTCACATGGGAAAGAAGTTATAATTGTAGTGGCCCATTAACCATTTAGTAAGAAGCACCAGTGGAAAATTGCACTAAATGCAAGGAAATGTGTTATGTAGGCTGCAATTTAAATCTGACAGAAGGATATTAAACCACCTTCTAGCAGCAAAGAAAATTAGCAGTTTGCCCTGTGATAATTAAAGCTCATTAGCTAAAAGTTAGGGGAAATCTCTGCTGAGCCTGCTGTGGCTCCATCTGCTGCTCTCTGAAGCATACAACAGAGCAGCCTTTTAAAACACACTATAAATAGACACAAATACATTTATACAGAGGACTCATGTTCTAGTCCATTTCTTTAAGTGCTCTTTCTCTCCAGATGTATCACTGGGAGCAAAAACCAGTACAAACTGAGGTGGCAACTTTTCTTCTTTTAATGTACACAGCAGTTTAAGCCTTCAGCCTATGGTTCTGTCTTTTGATTGCCAATGCAACATTAAAACCAGCCTGACACTAAGGAAATTGAAAGATAGGACATTGCAACAGGGGTAGCTCTTCTATTCTGGTTCTCACTTAGGTGTGAAGTGTTTTACATCCAGTTTGGACAGGCGGACAGTATTTTACATCCACTTTGGACACAAGGTGCAGTGAAAACTCAGGTTATGACTGCAAGCAACCCAAATGCATACAAGTATGTGAACTGCTTGCAGAATGCAACATGTTGGTTTTATTTTCTTCAAATCAGGGGAGCGATGTTTTGTTGCATCAGTGATTTTTTTCTTTTTATGAGTAAATGTGAATACACAGGATTTCACGGTGACTGACAAAGAAAATTTATTGTTTAATCAGTGTTTACTGCTGTTTGATTAATTTAATGTCAGATAAACATTTGAAATAAAAGTACCATAACTCATAGCAGCAGCAGCATAGTTGCATCATTTATTATCACTAACATTTATGGAAATAGTTAATATATGCCTGTGGTCTAAATATGCAAGATGTGCCATCATGAAATAACGTGTATTTTTCTCTGGGGTTTTATTGTTTTGATATTGTACTGGAGGTAAACCACGACAATACTTAAAGGTAGTTATGAATCTCCAAGGCAGAAGTGTATGATAAAGATTTGGTACAAGTATTTGTATTGCTTAAATAACAAATAATAAAACATGCACATGATCCACAGGTAGAACAAAAAGGCAGCCAGGAGAATCATTCCACTGCTTCTGCTGCCATAGTCTGTCAGCTCTAGCCATGAGTGACAGGTTAGAAAATCTGTCCTAGCTTTTTCCCTATTCAGTGAACACAAGTGATAGGGTCAGTATATAGTGAGACTAACCCCCTCACTCCCACATGTCTTAGAGGGAAAGGGGCAGCATTCCCCAGTACCGATATTAATCATCCATGGATTCCGGTCTCTCCAGCCTGATAGAATGAGGTAACCATTTCAGCTGGTGTTGGAGCTCTCATGGTTTCATGGGCATTGGATCATGCTAAAACCAGTCTAGTCCATGATGCCAAAGGTCCAATTCTCACGTGATTTCTAGCCCTGCTTATGGAAAACCAATTTTGTTTGGCTGCCTTCCTCACTTACTTGATTCCTGGGGAAGAGCAACCATCAGGGCTGCTGCAGGAAGTCTTCCTCTCCTCCATTAAGTTCTTGCGTAGGAGAGATAGGAGCCAATGCTATTCTCACAGGACAGATGGGCAGGAAGGAAGGAGCAGGAATAACACAGGTGCTCTGGTGGGGGGCACAGAATTAGTTAACTAGAATTTTGCAGAGAAGCTGGAAGCTCCACTCCATCAAGCAAGAGCTTCTGTGGCAAAGGCCAATATCTTCTTGTTCTATAAGTTTGAGAGAGCTGGCAACATTAGCTGCCATACATATGTTGGCTGGGGAAAAGAGAAATGTAAACATTAAAAGACAGACTAAAACCACATCTAATCTCTAAAAAAATCTGGTTTTTGCAGTCTGAGTCATTATTTTTTAATTTCTGGAGTTCATAATGCTGCTTAGCACTCCTCTACTTAAAAAAAAAAAAAAAAAAAAAAAAGAGTAGGGGTGTCACAGGCTAGCTAGCCATTGAGGGGGTAAAGCACTGGCCTACCTATGACAGGTTCTGCTAAGGAGAATCCACCTGTGAGTAATTAATGAGGTAGCTGGCTGAGCTGCAGTTAACTAGTAAAGGCACACCTGGACCTAATAAAGGGTAATGAGAGCTGCTTAGTCAGGAAGCTAGAGCAAACAGAGGTAGCTCCTGAGGAGCAGAACTTTTTAGAGGGGCTGTTAAGAAAGCTCAACAGAAAAGGAGACCCAGGAAAGGTCCCTGGTTCTAAAAAGTCCAAAGGTGGTGAAGGCCTAGTCCCTGCAAAAGAACCTTACTAAACAGCAGTATCATGTTTGGATAATTAGGGGACAGTGTATTGCTTCAGGGAAGAGCTGTGGTTGTTTGATTTCTGTAGTGACCCTGCTTCCAGAGAAGGAACTCTCTTCTAAGTGATGATAGAAGCATAACTCCAGAAGACAGTCCTGGATTAAAAGGGCCTTAGTAGTGAAAAGCCTGGACAAAGGAGAAGAAGGGAGTCAGGTTGGGGAGCAGACTCTCTGCTAGGATGCTGGATTGAAGGTTTGCTTGTGTGCTATATTCAACCTTTGATTAAATAAACTAGGTCCCTGAAGGGGCACTAGTCACTGTATAAAAGCTGTACTGAAGGAGGAAACTGAGGCAGGGACACTGAGGCATCTACAGGGGGTGCTCCAGAGTTGAGTACTTGCCATTATAGTTTTACACCCAATCTAGCATGAGGCCATCACACTGCCTTGCTGTCCCCTTCTTGGGGTTCTCAAACATCCAGGTGCTTGTAAATAAAATAAAACCCCTTTTTAAAGGGTGGGGCTGCTGTACTAAAACATCAGAGTTGAAATGTCAGCCTCAGTTAAAACATGTCTTTCTACCACTCTTCAGTTTCTTCACCACTTGTACTCAACATTTCTCTTCCACATCCTGGTTCTGGTATCTCTTAAATCTGCCCTTTTGTTGCAAGTAACTCCAGCCAGTCCTTTCTTCTGACATAAATTGTTACTGTGTGTTTGGCCTCTTTCAACCAGACATACAGGCTATTATCTCATCACTGGCCTCAAATCCATCTCCTTAGAGCTCAATGTCTGAGCACAGAGGGACTAAGGCCGTAATCTTTAAAGGGACAGCCCACATTGTGACACCATGATGCAAGGGTAGCTTTGGCAGCAGCCTTGCAAAATTTCTGTTATCTGCTATCATAGCTTCCACATTTCAGAAAGCTGGGTTTGTTTTTATCTGTTTTGCTTACTAAATACCTGAGCTGATTTAATTGTGTAGGACGTGTGCTTCTGTTCTAAGAATCGTTTTCTATGTTACCAATATTTTGTCAAGTACCAAAAAATAATCAAGCCCGGCACTTGAGAGGCAGAGGGGGGGCTGACGCAAAAGATCATCCCCCTCATCTCCAAGATCGTGAAACAGCTGGGCTTTTAACAACCCCTATCTTATAATAAGAGAGTAATGTTTTCAGGTTCAGTCCTCAGTAACCTAGGAACTGTTAGTTTCTAATCACAGACCAGCTTCAAAAGAGCTCTTTCAACTTGGATAGGAGCCCAGCTTGGCCCTTTCAGTCTGTTTCTTTAGCTATGTCTCAGGGATGCTATGAGGGTGAAGGTGTTAATTTTTGTGAAGTACTGTAGTGCTGTTATCTACCAGTATTTTAAAATATTAAATAACTAGAATATGAGGTATAAAGAGGCTTAGACTTTAGTTTATGGTGCAAGTCTATCAAGCAGCTGATATTTTCTTAGTTTATTAAAATATATTTTAGCTGTTCTTTGGTAAGCCAACTGACTAATAAAGGGCTAGATACACAGAATAAATTCTGTATCTTTGGGGCAGCTGCATTAGAGGGTGTGTGAGATTTATTCTAGGACACTGGTCCTGGGGTTCCTCCTGAGGACGGCAGCTTCAAAATCCATTTGAAGGTCAGAACAGCACCATGAGCAGAAACTCCCCACAAAAAATCTGCATCTGTGGCTTACCCTATGTTTTTTGGCCAGGGGGCTATGTGAGATAACTCTAGGTCTTCCAGTGAAGCAGGAACGTTGGCTGCTAGGACCACTCTGCCGGCCCACTCCTGGCAGACTTTCTGCCACTCAAAGTATGGGGATGTGAAATAAATCAGTTAAGAACATGGAAGTTTGGTACTCAACCTAGGTGACCCAAGGCAATAATACTTATGTTCATTTTGGTGCCAGTTACTTCATATTTCTCAGAACCCTATTTTACGACTGAGCTGGGGATTAAATTAATAAAATCAAAATGTTCACAAAACTGAACATCTCAGAAGTACACTAGGGCCAGGGCATAGGCTGCAGTACGGTGCACTGTGTCACCTTCATGTTCTCCTTCGAAGTCCTACAAAACGATTTCTAATTAAAGCCATCAGAATGTGAAGAGATGGCAACTTGTTCTATATTGGCATCACTTTTATTTATGTGATTTTTATTTTGTTGTTTTGTTTGGTCAGGAGAAAGCATTCATGTAACAGGTCATTTGTAAGATTGGTGTTTGTAAAATCAAGGCTCTACTATATATTAATAGCAATATTAATCATCATATGCAGGGTTAGAAAGCAGTAGTTCAGAGTGTTATAGTGGTGCAGTAGTGAAACCACCATTTAAATATCTTTGTTTTTTTTTAAATAACTTTGTTTGCAGTGAAATCAGTGTGATGAAAAGGGCTTCATTGTGGAGCTGTGGAAGAAAGGCTTGATATGGGACAATCTTTTAGGTTCTTTATGGATTCCCCTAATAACTGTGGAATATGCAACAGATGTAAGTTGATCTTCTGTGCAAAAATGTTTTGTGAAAAAGCTGATAATTTATTTCTAGTGTTTCACACATACTGTAAATATCACTTATGGTTAATCAGAAGCCTATCTTATTTCTTTCAGGCCACAATACTGAGGCACAGTGCATATTATATATTATATTTACTGTACATTAATCACTTCAGCTTCCTAGAATATACTTGCTGGTTGGAGTACAGAGGGGAACTTGACTGGAAATTTTCAGTAGTGCTTATGCTGGGGCCTTCAGAGTGAGAGTTGTAACTTTTAGCCATCAAGTTTATTTCACCTACTCTTGAATTGATGTAAAATTGAACAGAAAGCATAATCCTGCAAAGACTTGCTCATGTGAATAGTCCACCTAATGGTAATTTATAAGAGTACACAAATATTAATTGCCAAATGGGGAGCCTGGTCCAAACCCTATTGAAATCAACTGTAGGGCTCCCACTGATTTCAGTTGACTTTGAATTGCCTCTGTAGCAGAATGATATTGATGGGTAACATAAATCCTACCCAGGTAAAATGAACAAGGGGTCTTGGGGCACTTTTAAAGACTTTGGAACCTACTGAGGTAAACATCAGTATATTCTTTGTAGGAAGGTTCGGGTGCATGGTGGATGCTACATTCTGAAGCTATAAAACATGAAACTGAAATCTGTGGTACAAAAACACCAACTCTACGTGAGATTTTATTGGATGTCTACTTTGCATTACTAACTGGTAAGTTACCCACTAATAACCATATAAAAATGGAATGGTCTGAAATGGAAGAAACCTCATTTAAATTCATGCAATGACCTATCAAATAAACTGTCGCCAAGCTTTTCTATGGCTGCCTGTCACTGTAGGATCTGACCACCTGATAATAGTAGTAGTGAAAGGAACGCTATAAGGAAGTTGAGGCCCAAAATGTAATGGATATTTCTCGGGTTTAAAGAGTCCTAAACTATTGATATCCATGCTGGTTTGTGACTTTTTAAAAAAAATAAACACTATTAGAACAGTTATCTGGTTGGATTTAAATACTTCCCTCCATGCCAGGTTTAGCAATGACAACACCAGGAACATACAGTCTACAGTCACTGCCATAGTCCTGGGTGAGGCACATTGTATGGGGAGCAAGCTTATTGAATAGCACAGTTTGGGCACCTGAACGTGGACCATAAAACTCAAGGAAGGAATGTGTCCTCCTGTGGCATACATTCTCCCTATCCCTCGTACTAGTACAATTTGGTTATTAACAAATTGTCAAAATAATCTCTATTCTGGCACCTTTACTACTTGCATTGAATAGGATGTTGCTCTCTGAGTGCTCCCATTAGTACCAATTCTGTAGATAAGATACAAAGGGGATGGGGCTCAAGTGATATAATGAAAAGGAACGTGGGGTCAAATCACTTGTGATGAGAAAAAGAATCCTTAGTCCCTGTTTAACCCTGAGGCAATGGAGTCGAATTTACATATTAATTCTAATTCAGCAGTTTCTCTTTGAAGCTGCAATTTGTTATTCATTTGCTTGAGCATCGCTATTAACAAGTGGTCAATGATGTCACTTTCCTCTATATGCTCTTCCCCAGTGTTTGAATTGCAAAACCTATTTTGATTTGTTCATAAAGCCTGACCTGATCCTGTGTCATACATTTCCCTGCATTTAATTTCCTCCCACTCTGTAAGTTCTCCATCTTCAAAGCGTCTGACGAAGTGGGATTTTCTCCCACGAAAGCTCATGCGATAACTAAATTTGTTAGTCTTTAAAAGTGCCCCAGGACTCCTTGTTTGATTTTTGCTGACCTAGACTAACACGGCTACCCCTTTGAAACAGACCAATTATAATACCTTGCTAAGTATTCCATTATAAATCAAATTTACAATTACAAAAATGAAATGTTGTGGATTTTTTAATGAAACTTGTTAAAAGACAGTAATAGTGATGTGAATGCAATAAGAGAAATGTAAAATAAATTGATTTGCAAGAAAAGAGTGGTACAAACTTATAATAATGGAAGATTGACTTTTGCCCTGAACTTTATCCAACTATAGGTTTGGAGATGAGGTGGAAAAACCTTGTATAAGACGCAGTTTTACCCACAAAGTCAACACTGGGAGAATTCTTTTCCTGAGAAGGAAAAAAAAGTGTTTGTGTAATAGTGCTCTGATTACTCTAATTTCTAATGGTATTTTTTCTAATATTCAATCTTAATGAAGAAAATAACACTGATAAACTTCCCTTTCTAAGGATATCGCTCTCCTTTTTTGCATGTTGGTAGGAAGCCTGCATATTGTTAGGACGTAGTTCTGTTTAGAATATTCTTTGGTACTGGCCTGATCTATTTCCAGTTGAACTCAGTAGAATGTCCACACTCACTTTAGCTGTAACTGTAAAAGAAGCAAAGGGAATATTGGAGGAAAGGAGGAACATTCCAGTCGGGGGTGGGATAAAGGAACTCCAGGTCCTTGAAATTTTGTGCCACAGTGTCCATTAGGAAAAAGTGGGTGCTGATGGTATATGTTCATTGGTGCCATACCCACATGTCTCCTTATGGCCCTAAATTAAGAAAGCATTTAAGCATGTGCTGAAGTAGTTTGCTGGATTGAGGTCCAACACAACTGCATAGAGAGAACTTGTCCAACTGCATGTTTACAGGTACTATTTTCATCTCTTTGGCTTAGCCAACTACTAATTAATTTTTCAAAGCCTGCGTTTTGGTTCCAAAAGAACAGATGGACAGAAATTAAGAAACGCGAAAGATAGAACAAGTTAACTTTTTAAGTTCCAGAGGGGTAGCCGTGTTAGTCTATTGCAGAAGAACAGAGTCCTGTGGCACTTTTAAAGACTAACAGATTTAAAGTGCCACAGGACTCTGTTTGTTTAATTTTTTAAGAGACCATATTTGAAACTGTAGAGAGAGCATTCTACAGAAATGCTTGGGGAAATCCTGTAGAGGTCACTCTAACGCTGTATTTCTACATAGGTAGGCGAAAACAGGTATAAAAAATAAAGCTTTCAGATGCTCAAATGTTCTATATATAGCTTTTTCCTTTGGTTTTTTTCTGCACTATATTTGGTGCATCACACTTTGACTCAGTTGACCTTATGCCTCCTTTTTCAGACTATTTCTTAAACATTTGATTCCATATCTTGTGGCCCTGGTGTGATGATTTACAGCAGCCAAGGACCTGTGCGCTCATATATGTCTGAGAAAAATAATTTTTTTCACTGCTTGAGGTGCCAGCTTGACAGGTGCCAATCCCAAAAATCAAAGTCCACCATTTATTTACAGACAAATATAGCACATGAAGTAGAAATGCAAGGGTCCCCTATATGGCCCCACCAAACTGTCTTAATCTGAAACTAGAAGAACCAGCTGTAGAGGTCAGGGCACTGTACCAGTTCAGTCTTTGGGGAGCCTGTTGTGATTGCTTCCAAGAGTGTAATTGTCACTTTCACTAGTACTTTTGTGACATGCTCACTTGCCTGCTGAGATATGCATTCATGTCACACACGCTGCCAAATCCTGATGTCTCAAAACTCTGCATGCAAATACACATTTGACAAAAAGACTGTGCTAGACCATTTGTGAAGACTTCACTAGAATTGGGAATATTGTGATGTGACTGAAAGTCAGTTTTTAAAAGGTTATTAGAAATGGATAATTTGACATTATGATTAAAACATAGCAATTTATCTGGGCTTGTGAAGCAGTATGTTCCTGTGAGAGAAGAAACTAATCTCAAAATATAGGAAGACATCATACTCTGTTTTTTCCAAAAGAGACTGTGGGAGGCATAAATTATTTTCATTCACACTTATCAAATAAAATGCAGTCATTGAAGTGCTGTGTAATGAAGCTTGCGCTTCCTCTCATAAAGCAGCATTCAGTTAGAGTTGAAAAGTCACTAAAACTGCCAAGTACCTTGTACAATAGGACTGCCTGACCCACTACTTTACTATTTTATTCAATGTTGTTTATATATATTTGTGTGTGTGCGTGTGCGTGCTTTTTGAGAGGGCGGCAAAGTGATTTAGGTCAGAAGTTTGACTATTTTGTAGGTGCCTAGAAAGTTAGATGAATGCTTTTAATAAATGAAGTTGATTTTATATAGTATCAGAAGGGTACATTGAACTTTAGAGATGTATGAAACAAGGTGCCTGTGCTAAAGTGTTTCCAGTCTAAACAGAATAAACATCGCTCTCACACACCTGATGTGTGTGGTGCTAAATGCTACCAACCATGAATTTAAGCATGGAGGACCTGATTCCTATTTACACACAGTCACTATACACCACTCTGACAGTGCAAAGGGACCTTAAACTAGATTAAAGTAATTTAAGTTCCCTTTCCCCTGCCAGAGTGAAGTTGTCTTTGTGTAAATAAAAGTTGAGCCCAGAGCCCTCTATATTCTGCTTTCAGGGAACACTGCACCAAACAAGCTCTTATTACTTGAGGCTGAAACTGACACCCATAGCTATTAACTACATTTCTACTTATTCTTTTCTTCTTTGTCACTGGTGTTTGGAAGGCTCTCTCTACCATTTCTTTAAAAAAAAAAAAAAAAAAAAAACCCACCACTCAAAGCAGATGCCTGCATGGACACTTCTATTACTTCCATACTAACACTTGGATCTTCTATTACTTTCCATGTCTGCACTTGGATCCTGAAGCATTCGAAAGCAAATGTAAGGAGTTTCTTCTTTGTGAAAGTATTTCCTTCTGCCTGCCCCAGTGCCTTTCATCTGATGTTCCATGAACTGAGCATTTTCTGCAAGTGTTCACATCCTGTTTTATAAGACTTGGCAGTGAGAAGGAGCCAGAAGAGAGATTTCAATAGCAAATTCTAGTTAATGTAAAAATACACATATGTGATACAAGCTATATGATTTGCATGAAGCAGGAGTTAAAACGTACAGCTGATCCAAAAAGTCTAAATTCTGTGTATAAAATGCTTATTACAGCTGGAAAACTTTAAATGGGAGGGGAGGGGTGGGGCAGGGGGAAGTTTGTACTGCTTTAACAATGCTTCAGCCTTTGAGGTGGAATAAGTCAGAGTACTGTGAGGGATTGCTGCAGTCTTATCTTGACTGTACAACTGCTCAGAGTGTAAGAGCTCTCTTCACTGTTCCTTTACCACCAGATCTACTGCTGCAATTCCAGAAACCTCTGATCTCTTCTGTTATCACAGACAGAGTAGGAAGCAGAATGCTGATGAGAATGGGGTGGGAACAGGAGAGGTTGGTATCAAATGATTTGCATGGGAAGCCAGATTATATGAGAGGGAAAGTGGAAGAGAGCTAGGGAGGAAGCAGGGAGGGACAAAGATCAGCTTAAGATAGAGGAAAAATCAAGAAAGACCAAGAGAAGAGAATGAGAGAGGGGGAGCAAAATGTCCTCAAAGGAGGAAGAGGACTGAACAAAGAGACCATTGCAAGAGGCACAGGAGAGAAGCAAGGCAAACAAAAGTGACAGAAAAAGAAAGACAGGCGTTTCCCCTGAACTGAATAGAAAGGCAGCAAAAGAGAAAGATGGGAAATATCTATCCTGCCAGAAATCTTGCCTTGCTGTCAGCCAGACCAGAGGCTTTTATTTCAAGAACAGCCAGTTCAGGAAGAAAAGATCTGAATTGCCAGACCTAATATAGGAAAAGTGAAATCAAATCAATTAAAAACAGACGAATAGGCACCACTTGTTTTAATCACAAAACTATTCTGGCATGTTGAGAGTTGAATTCAAAGCTGTTTCACACATTTTTATATGGGACATTAGCTTTTGATATCAGGCCCTCAGACAGATCAGTTCCCAGCTATCTTAATGGGAAGCATTATAGAAAGTTGAGGTTTAGAGTTATCAAAATAATGGACTCTCAATGCTGACCCACAGAAAGGAATACAGCTGATGAGGCAAACTGAAGCAGTCCATAAAATACAGCAGAAGAAAATGCCTCTTTGATTGGTAGCTAGAACTAGTGCTGCCATCTAATGCCACAGACCTCTCTGTAGGTCTCCCAGCCAGGTCTTTCTGGAGTTAGAGAACTCATTGGAGCCCGGCTCTTTCAATTTGACAGCAAAGCGGTTACATTTAGCTTTGCTCAAATGTGGTCACTGGGCAATCTCCAAAAGTGTTATCTTACTGAGCTATCCAGGTATTTCACCGTTGTCTAATATCCAGTCTTATACATCATCCATTTCAGATCAGAAGATTACAACCCCTTTCCCCTCCTATTTCTAGCCTCAGAGAATCTAAAACGAGCAGAGCGGCCTTGTCTGAAATGTCTACATTTCTAATGGAGACTTGTCTTCAAAGCATTCCTATTTTACCCCTTCAGAAAATTAAGTTTTGCAAATGGATGACAGCCTTTTTTCTCACCCAACTTTGGTAATTACTGTTTGATGTTACATGTGCTCCCAGGAGATGTCTCCAGGATTAGGGTAGCAATAATTCTGAATTTAGAGAAGAAGGAAATGAATTTCTCCTTCAAAAAAAAAATTCTATTCAGGTTTCTGTACAGAGAGGAAGCTGAAGCAAACACACACACTGATACAATTCCTGGAGTATCTTGGATTCAGACAAAACACAGAGGCATGGTGCCATGGATGTCTGTCACAGGCAAAGGCTGAGGATGAATGCTATAGGTTGCTGGTCTCAACTCAGAAGAAGGTTAGCAACAGATGACAATGGCCATGGTAGAAACAAGTGGTATCACAGAAACCAATTCTTATAGGAGTCTGTTGGGAATTGGGATCACATACACAGGCAAGTTTCCAATGATCATATGATACCTGGTGAATACAGAGAATCTGATTTTTTTTTTTTTTAAGGGCTCTCCCCAGATCATAAATAAGGCATATTGGTATAGACATTAATATAAAAGCATGGGGAAGATCATATTTAACTGTTCACGCTTTATTTTTCTTATGGATAAAAATCCAGGTGTGATAACCTAGCCCTATTGAAGCCAGAGGGAGATTTTCCACTGACTTTATTGGGGCCAAGATTTCGTGCTAGGAGTTCAGTCTTCAGAAAAGTCAATATAGTGCATTTCACAAACATTAAACTTGCTCAGGGGAAAAGAAAATGTTAAAAAGATTGGTGTCATTCTAACATTATGATATCCAAAGTCACACTTTTAGCACTTATATTTTACAGGTAGTAGACTGACTTTTACATATTTGAACACTTTTTAGTAGCTCCCTGATTATACATAATTATAATTGTAAATATTTACACTTTTTTTAGTGTAGGAGTGACATTGGCCTGTAGCCAGCCTTGTGCTGTACTTCTTTCACAAGAAGGCACAACAAACACGTTTCAAGGAAATATGCTGTTGCTCATTTCAAGAGAATAAAAGCAGCAGCAGCAGCAATCATTTCTACTGATTATTTTTGAACAATGTAGGAATAGTCCTATGACAGATAGAGCAACTTTCTGCAGTGTCTTTGGGAGACTATTGTATTAAGAGTGAATTATTTTTGTATCATTCTGGGCTAGGGATTGTATGCACTCCATGGGTGGGGGAGGTTATCACAGCTGCTCCAGAAAGTGAAAACAGTAGGGGATCATCAAGGCAGATTCACATGAATTTGAACAGCTTATAAATGAGTATTGCTCATGGAATAGGAAATGAACAAGATCCCATTGTCTCTAAAGTATTATTTTCCTCTGAACTTCTGTTCCAGTTTTGTCGCTTTTATTCAAAGTAAAAGATAAGACCTCATTTCCTTCTCCTGCAGCCAACCAGATAATTTGGCAGTCTTCCAAAGGAAATACCCCCTGCCCCCAACAACTGATCAGAATAATGTATGTGTGTGGGGAGCGGGGGGAGAGGAGGGAAAAGATAGGGAGTTGCATGAACTTTTCTGAACATCGTGGAAGAAAAGTTCTGTTGACTTAGGGCTAGATTTTGATACCCTTGTTTACAATGGATCAGTGGGACTACTTGTGGATTAAGATGTTGCATACCATGAATAAGGATATTAGAGTCTTTACTTCTTGGAGTACAAATGACATGTCGGCCTCTTCCCAGGAAGGTTACTTTGTGGATAGAAGGTGGAAATAAACTTCACATAGCTCTCTCTTACTAAAAAGTTGTGTTTTCACACAAGCATAATTAAGACATCAATTAAATACCTTTTCAAATTTGACTGGAAAACTAAAACGCAGATTCCTCCATTTCCAAATGGAAGTTTGTTTCATAACTGGGAAAAAATAAACTGTTCTTTAGTCTGTGAATATGCAAAAGATAGTGCCATAAACATCCCTAGCTTGTATTTGAAGCATACAGAAAATCAGAATGTGATCTTGATTCTGTGATCTGATGATCTTGAAAGTCTTGTAATTTAATTATAGAAATAATTTAGAATCAATTAATCTACAATTTGCTTATTTATATTAAAGCTGTTGCCTAAATTCACAAAACCTTTGATGACATGATCACTTCCCAACAATGGTATTTTCACTTAGTGGTTCTTAAAGATTCTTTTCTATTAAACCGATTTAATGCATTTGGGTTATTTCTAATAATTTTTCCTCCCTTCCTCTGAACTATCAAGATTCGGACTACAGAAGCCATTACAGAAAGGCTTCTCTCCAAGGTGCATGTCATTCACATCAGGACACATGCAGCAGCTTGTCATCCGTGAACAGCGCTCTCAGCATGCAAGAAAAAGAATTAAGGTATTGAACTTGGTAAAATCAAACACACAGAGTGGCAGTTATTTGTTACTGGATATCATTTAGTGTGTGTATGTGTGATATAATACAATCAAGGATGTGTCTGCAATTTAGGTAAGGCCTTGAGGCCTTATGTTTCCATTATTATGGTGATATGGAGAATGTTATATCTCTATAATCTATCAATAGAAAGATTGAAGAGACAAACGGAAAGGAACAAAAGTGATTACATAAAGCTGTATTATACTTTGGTAACACCATGATTTGTTAATATGTACGCCATAGAAAGCGGATCCTCAGTGGTCTGCAGTGGGGTGTGGTCTGTGAAGTTAAAGATAATCCAGCTTTTCATATGGAACCATTTTTTTGTAACTTCGTATAGAATAAAAAAATATTGCCTTACATTGATGCCAGAGTCAGCAATAAAAAAGTATTCTAGCGCCCCCTGCACTTGATTGTTGCATTATGAGTATGTGTGTATAATATATACACACACTCATGGATAATGTGGAGTTTTAGAAACACACCAACCGGCACTACTAGTGTGGAGGGATAGCCCTCATAGAAGACAGCATGAGGGTGAGACTTGTGTGATATGAAATGACAATACCCCATCTTACTTCTTTTTTCCCCAAATGAATTTTTTACTTTTCAAAATTACAGGATCTTAGCGGTTGTACTTCAGTGAAATTATACATTTAGAAAACATCTGATAAATGGGTAAGCCTGTATACTGTTTGGCATCACCCCTCGGGGTATTATTCATCGAGGGGACCAGGCAGACGCCGGGTTCTTTTTCCACCGGGATTATAGCCCGGCCTTGATCTGATGGAAGGGAGGCGCTGACAGATACATCAGTAGTCAGGGGAACTAGAACTGAATAATAAAGGGTTAAATCGAGCCAGCTGATAACCCAGGTAATTACCAAAGGAATCAAGTACTGTTCCCATAGGGGAAACAGAAAAAGAGGGAGGGGAGTGTCAGGATTTAACAGTACCATGGAAAATAGCAATAGAATCAAGAGAGTTAAAATCATAAAGTATTTATTGCAGAGCAGTACAAGAAGACATATTTTTTCCTTATCTCTTTTGTTAGTGCATTCTTTAACTGTTATATACTTGCAAGATTTAGTACTTTACTGTTAAACTTATGTTATTGTGCTGCAGCAGGTTAAAGATAAAAGTAAATGCGCATTATTAACTATTTAATTGCTAAAACTATTCTTATTACTCTGCACTTGCCCCTAGCAACAAAGGGGTGCCCCTAACTTTAAAGGGGACGGCAGGCTATCTACCTGTACTCCCAGGCTGGGGTGCTAAACTACTTGTTCCCTATCCTTATACCTATCCCCCCGTACCCTCGGGGACCAGGGCGCTAACCTACTTCTGTCCTTACACCAGGACTCGGGGTACTAAGCTTCAGTTTCTATTTGTTACTCATATACCTGTTACTTACATCCCTGTAGCTACTTTTTGACCAGTGTTCACCAAGGCCTCTTGTGGTTTCTTAATACTCACCGAACTCCTTACCAACGTGTCAATTTCGCCACCATCGGGGATCAGGTGCTGACCTTTCTTAATGAGCTTGGTCTCAAGCCAACATGCCAGTCCAGTCAGCTTCAAGACTAGGACCTGACCTTTCTCTTTCTTCTCTGGACTGACCCCACTTGCTATAGTGACCGGAGTCACTGGGCGTCTTGAGTCAGTCCAAACCTGTCCGAAGGGGGTATCTGTGGGGCTGATATTTATAGAGCTTTAGCCCCCTGTGCCCCTCCGGTTTTTACAGAGGTTCCCACAGTCTTTGCCACATTGCCATCGATCATTTTAGTTAGCTGTCAGCCATTAATCATTTTAGTTAGCTGTCAGGGAGCTATCGGGAAGCTTATCAGGGAGTTCTCTTCCAAGGGGTGATTGCAACCTTGTTGGGTATTTGAGGCTTGTTAGTGTGCTTGCTCGTTAGGGCTGCAGCTGCTCATTAGGGCTGCAGGTGCTCATTAGGTGACGTCTGAGTTCCTGGCATAGGTTCATGTGAGCGGTTATGCTAAGGCCTTTGAAAACTGGTTCAGGCTTGGGCCTATACATGCTAACTACTACTCTTAAAACTAGTTTCCCCATATAATATAAATTCCCATTAACCTAACCCACTTTATACAATAAACAGAACCATATATGAATCAAGCGAATAATTTTGCTGAGTTTTAACTGACTTCAGTAGAGTTGCATGTTTAAAATCGCAAACGTGACCACTGGAGACAGTGGAGACTGACTCTTGTTCTGTGATGGGGGAGTTTCCTGTCAGTATACTGACCCCCAGGGGCTAGGAAATAAATTTTCCATTTCTTGCTAACATGCCGGTGTGTGAGGCTCTTGTGACAAATGTGATTGGACTACCTGGGTCTTCTATCCTAATGATAGTATAGTATAAGACCCTTATCTTCACCACAGTTATTATATACTAGAGGAGTGTTTCTCAACATTTCTGTGCTGGCAACCCTTTGGACTTGAGAAGAATTGTGACCCCCTCCTCACTAGATAAAATGTTGACCCCTGCCTTAAGCCTTGGGGCTTTGGGATTCACTCCAAAGGGATCAGGATTCATAAATTAGTTTCATGGGGCCCTTTGTGGTGTGGGGCCTCAGGCAGTTGTCCTGCTTGTGACCCCTCCACCCCCCAAAAATCCCATCCTGTAACCCACCCTCCAGGGGTTGTGACGCCCAGGTTGAGAAATGCTGCACTAGAGGATTAATCCTTGTGTTACATTGTGTTTCTGTGAACCCAGCAGCCAGGGCCCTGGAAACTAGAAGAATGTGGCATTAGAAAGCTTCTGCAACTGTCCCTTCATAGGTACCCTGTTAGTAGCCAGATTAGTTCTAAAAGTGGCCAGGAAGACATGGCCAAGGCAATCAGATAGCTTCATTTATAACTGGTACTTACCTGAAGTAATGGTGGATGTGGCTTTGGGGTAGATTTTAAAGCTGCCCTCTGTTGGCAAAAGCCAAGAGGGAGGGTCATGAGTGGGTTGGTCCCTTTGTAAGTGACTAGGCTCTCCCTTCCAGTGCCCGAGACCCAGTGAATACAGGGAACGGAGGTTTTTACCTCCTGAAGGAGTTAATGTGGCCTTTGAGGTGTGTATTGTTTTATTTTTACAATTCCACCTCAGCAGAAATTAGTGCTACAATTTTAGTGAGCAAATTTGATTTCAGTGTAAATACCCATATCTAGTGTGAGTAACTTAGTAGCATTCCCTGCACCTCTCTAAGCACAGTAGCTGTGATTATAACCAGCCTTTATGTGGGTCTTACTATGAACACTCCTTACTCGCTCCTCTTACCACATGGCTGAATAAGGGGTAGCTACAGTCTAGCCCTGGATAATTAAAAAAAAAAAAAAAGAATGCAGCAGCCTATATAAAGTGCGGGGGAAAAATATAATACAAGGAATATGAATTCCAGACCTTGCTTCAAACTATACCCAAAACCATCAAAGGGAGATGCTTGATAGGAGCAGTGGGTTGTGCAAATGTTTGCTTTATGTCTATATGTTATGTAAACTTCTGTGCTATATATGATAATAGTAAGAACAATAGCTGTATGAAATTGCAGAGCCCAGAGTAGCATAAAATTGAAAACCACTAATGGAACTGCCCTGGGTTTATTTCTCTCTATTTTCAAAATCAAGAATCCTGCTTGATGTAAGTGTTGCAGATAATCTCAGAAATGCACAAATTAGTTCCAGTTTGTTTCTAGGAACAGAAATTGATTTTGAAGCTGTCTGCAATGAAACTATGATTGACACTCACAGGGTATTAGTTACATCATGAAATTTATTTTAATGAAACACAGAGTTGTACTTCCAGAATATTTTATCTATGATTTGCTGATCCTTGATCATATGTAGCACCTGTGTTGCAATGCACCTGTCACAAAAAGCACTGCTAAATGTCATTTTTCCAGCTACTTTAGCTTTGTTGCCTTGTGGAAGTTTGGTGACATATGATCAGAGACACTGGTAGGAAAGAGTAGGTTCTTTCCTTGTCTTGCGGGGGTGGGGAGGAGGGAATCACCAAGGACGTAGATTTGGCTTGCAAATTCTCAGGGCCACCCTTGACCATTCTTAGGGCTGCCCAGGTAATGCCAGCTTCTGCCTGTGGCATAGTGTCCTTAGTGAATTGCCTTGCTGAGTACAGTTCAAATACACCTATTCACTTCCTTGATTTCCTGTCCTTGGGAATGTGGTGCAGGGCCGGGCTGAGGCAGCATCAAAGAGTCTTCGTTTGACAGGGAAATTCCCTACTGGGCACTTAACTGGCACAAGAGAGCTGTAACCTATCTTCAGTATCTGAACCGAGGTGCTAAGTTCGCAAGGGTTCTTTTAATACATAAAAGACAAGGCACTTCAGGTACTGAATGTTGGTTAGGATCCAGATCTTGTTTGTTCAAGGTTTCAGTGATGCTCTCCTCTGTTTGATGCTATGTTATGCTTAAGTCAAGCAAATGTGAATTGCTTGGCAAGTTGGTTGCTTTTTTCCCCCCCTTTAATAATGGCTGAGCCTGGGCAAGCCATAGAGTATTTGGTAAAAGTGGGTCTGATGATTTCAATTTTTTGTGACTTAAAAGATTAAACCGAGAGAATCTTGTACAACTGGAAAGTGAAAGATGGCAGCATGGAGACTGTTGTCTTTTATTAGAGCGAAGGTAGCCTTCCCTCATCCCCAGCAATTCGCCAAGATGCTTTATTCCTGACCCTGACAGTTCACTAGAAATGAGATCACGCAGTCCTTCCCTAAACCGCCACCAAAGTTACAGATTAGTTTTGGCTGTGGTGCTGGCTTTTGTGATGTGAAATGTTGTCCATGTGAAAATACTGAATCCAACAGTCCCTTTCAAATGGGCCACTGAATGATCATCCGTTGGTCACACCTGCAGTCCCTACCAGAATTGCTCAATCTGTATTTACTGAACAATTTATTTAGCAAATTTCACATTATTTCTTAAATATTCATGAATTTTTTTTGTTATTCAGTCATCTCTAGTCACTACCAATCTGTTTATCTCACTTACTAAAAATGTGATGAATCCTGAATATAGAAAATGTGTAGCTCTTTTGTTCTGGATATAGCATGGTGTCATTGCTTGCCTTTCTAATCAAATAGCAGAGGGACTGGATTTAATATTGAAAAAATGTATGTACAGCAGGTACTTTTTAGTATTGCTTTTTATCATTGATCTACCCACATTTCTAGGACCACGTTCTGTTCCCAAGCATACATACACGAATCCAAATAACGTCATAAAATCGGGTCATCTTAGGCAGCATCTGAAGTGCCACTTTCTATGGCTAATGGTATTTCAATCTCATTTTAGTGGCCTGAGCTTCTGTCTGCAAAGATGTTTATTTGATAGTAGTTGATGTTGCATCCTTTTTAATGGCTGAATCATAGAATCATAGAATAATAGGGTTGGAAGGGACCTCACGAGGTCATCTAGTCCAACCCCCTGCTAAAAAGCAGGACCACTCCCCCTAAATTATCCCAGCCAGAGTTTTGTCTAACCGAGCCTTAAAAATCTCCAAAGATGAAGATTCTACCACCTCCCTAGATAGCCCATTCCAATGCTTCACCACCCTCCTCGTGAGAAAGTTTTTCCTAATATCCAACCTTGACCTCCCCAGCTGTAATTTGAAACCATTGCTCCTTGTTCTGTCCTCTGTTACCCTCGAGAACAGCCTAGCTCCCTCCTCTTTGGAGCAACCCTTCAAGTAGTTGAAGGTTGCTATCAAATCTCCCCTCAGTCTTCTCTTCTCTAGACTAAATAAGCCTAGTTCCTTCAGTCTCTCCTCATAAGTCATGTGCCCCAGCCCCCTAATCATTTTTGTTGCCCTCCGCTGGACTCTTTCTAATTTGTCCACATCCTTTCTGTAGTGGGGAGCCCAAAACTGGACACAGTACTCCAGATGCGGCCTGACCAGTGTCGAATAGAGGGGAATTATCACATCCCTCGATCTGCTGGCAATACTCCTACTGATGCAGCCTAATATGCCATTGGCCTTTTTGGCAACAAGGGCACACTGTTGGCTCATATTCATCTTCCCGTCCACCATAACTCCCAGGTCCTTTTCTACAGCGCTGCTACTTAGCTGATCGGTCCCCAGCCTGTAGCAGTGCATGGGATTTTTCCGTCCTAAGTGCAGGACTTTGCACTTGTCTTTGTTGAACCTCATGAGGTTTCTTTCGGCCCACTGTTCCAATTTGTCCAAGTCTCTCTGGATCCTGTCCCTGCCCTCCAGAGTATCTACCATTCCCCCCAACTTGGTGTCATCCGCAAACTTACTAAGCACGCAGTCTATTCCATCATCAAGATCATTAATGAAGATGTTGAATAGAACCGGCCCCAGGACCGACCCCTGGGGCACTCCACTCGTTACCGGTTGCCAACCAGACATCGAGCCATTGATTCCTACCCGCTGAGCCCGTTGATCTAACCAGTTTTCGATCCACCTTACGGTCCACTCATCCAACCCATACTTCCTTAACTTGCCAACGAGAATGTTGTGGGAAACCGTATCAAAAGCCTTGCTAAAGTCAAGGTATATCACGTCAACGGCTCTTCCCGCATCCACAAATCCAGTCATCTCATCATAGAAGGAAATCAGGTTGGTCAGGCACGATTTGCCCTTGGTGAATCCATGTTGACTGTTCCTGATCACTCTATTTTCCTCCAAGTGTTTCAGGATGGATTCCTTGAGGACCTGCTCCATGATTTTCCCAGGGATTGAGGTGAGGCTGACCGGTCTGTAGTTCCCCGGATCCTCCTTTTTCCCTTTCTTAAAGATAGGTACTATATTTGCCTTTTTCCAATCCTCTGGGACCTCCCCCGTTCGCCACGAGTTCTCAAAGATAATGGCCAGCGGCTCTGCAATCACTTCCCCCAACTCCCTCAGCACCCTCGGATGCAGTTCATCCGGCCCCATGGACTTGTGCACTTCCAATTTCATTAAGTGTTCCCTAACCTGACTTTCCATCACCGAGGGCCACTCTTCTCTCCAGTCCGCGTTACCCCGTGTAGTAGCCTGGGAGCTGGCCCGCCCTGTGAAGACTGAAGTAAAAAAAGCATTGAGTACTTCAGCCTTTTCCGCATCATCCTCCACGAGGATGCCTGCCCCATTCAGTAAGGGACCTACACCGCCTCTGATCCTTTTCTTGTTGCTGATATACTTATAGAATCCCTTTCTGTTATCCTTCACATCTCTTGCTAGCTGCAACTCCAATTGTCCTTTGGCCTTTCTGATTTGATCCCTGCAGTCCCGAGCAATATCTTTATACGCCTCCCTTGTCATCTGTCCAAGCTTCCACTTCTTGTAAGCTTCCCTTTTATGTTTCAGCTCCCCGCAGAGTTCCCTGCTAAGCCACGCTGGTCGCCGTCCACATTTGCTGTTCTTTCTGCACATCGGAATGTTATCTTCCTGTGCCTTTAACAGGGTTTCTTTAAAATACAGCCAGCTGTCTTGGACACCTTTCCCCTTCAGATCAGCTTCCCATGGGACCCTGCCCATCAGCTCCCTAAGGGAGCCAAAATCTGCTTTTCTGAAGTCCAGGGTGTGTGTTCTGCTTCTTTCCTTCCTTCCATTGATCAGGATCCTGAACTCTACCGTCTCATGGTCGCTGCTGCCCAGGTTGCCATTTACTTCTACTTCCCCGATCAATTCTTCTCTGTTTGTGAGCAATAGGTCTAGAGGTGCAAGGCCCCTAGTTGGTTCCTCCAGCATTTGTACTAGGAAGTTGTCTTCAATATTCTCCAAAAACTTCCTGGATTGCCTGTGCACTGCTGTATTATCTTCCCAGCAGACATCAGGATAATTGAAGTCCCCCATAAGAACCAGGGCCTGCGACGATCTGGAAATTTCTGTTAGTTGTCCATAGAACGCCTCATCCACCTCCTCTTTCTGGTCTGGCGGTCTGTAGCAGACACCCACCACAACATCCCCCTTGTTGCATTCTCCCCTAAACTTAACCCACAGACTTTCAACCATCTTGTTTCCACTTTCATAGTGGAGCTCCGAGCAGTCGTACAGCTCTTTTACATATAACGCTACTCCTCCCCCCCTTTTTCCCTGCCTGTCCTTCCTGAACAATTTATATCCATCCATGGCAGTGCTCCAGTCATGCAAGTTATCCCACCACGTTTCTGTTATTCCAATTATATCATAGTTCCGTGTCTGTGCCAGTACTACCAATTCTTCCTGCTTGTTTCCCAGGCTCCTCGCATTTGTGTACAGGCACCTAAGATACCGGGCCCATTGCCCTACTTTGCCCTGTCGATTCTCCCTCCTGTCGCATCTTCCCCCTTGCAATTTCTTCCGGTGTCGTCCTTCCCCACTCACCTGAGGTATTATGACTTTTTCAAGAAATAAACAATTATTTGACCCCTGCCCCCAGTTCCAACTACCCCCTCTTTTATTCCTGCTGTTACAGCCCCAGCATCCCCCAAGTTCCATCCCTTCCCCCAGGTTTCCCTCAGTTTCACTTACCTGTGGGTGTTGGTCATCTTCCCCCTTCGGACCTAGTTTAAAGCCCTCCTCACCAGGTTAGCCAGTCTGCTTCCAAATACGCTCTTTCCCTTCCTGGATAGGTGGAGTCCGTCTCTGCCTAGCAGTCCTTCTTCCTGAAACAGCACCCCATGGTCGAGGAAGCCAAAGCCCTCCTGGTAACACCATCTCCGCAGCCAGGCATTCACCTCCAGGATGCATCTGTCTCTGCTCGGGCCCCTACCCTTGACCGGGAGGATCGAGGAGAAAACCACCTGTGCACCGAACTCCTTCACCCGTGCTCCCAGAGCCCTGTATGATTCCAACTTCGATATGTGGTGCCTGCTGTTGTGGAAGTCTCAGTGCAGACAGCTAACATTGTCATGAAGGAGGGGGCCATTACCCATGAAGTGAACAAAGTTAAGCATGTATTTTTCAATGATTTTGGAGTCATGTTGGTCCCAGCATATTAGATAGACAAGGTGGATGAGGGAATATCTTTATTGGACCAGCTTCTGTTTGTGAAAGAGACAAGCTTTTGAGTTTACCCAGAGCTCAGTGGCTCTAATCTCCAGTAATTCTGTCTCTGCTCTGTGTGTTGAATAAATGTTTCTTTATTTAAAGCAAACTGGGGTTATTGTCAGTTCTAGCATGCAAGGCCTTTGATTCTGTACTCCAGTCAAGTTCTCAGCCACATCTGTTGTACCACAGGGTCCCAAAACATAAAGTGCAATCAGCAATTTTGCTGTAACCGTACCAAAGCCTGGGAAAGGAGAAGAGACAAGTCTTGAGGGGACCGTGCCTGCCATTGCATCTAATCCCCATCTGAAGTGCCACTTTCTATGGCTAATGGTATTTCAGTCTCCTCTTTGTAGTCAAAGTATTTACCTAGGCAGATTGCCACATTTTTTGGATTTCTGCCAGATGGAAATTAGTTCTTATCTGTTTGCTTTGAATGAGCAACAAGGCTGTGGAATAAAGATAAGATAAAAATAATTCCACCGTCTCTGCTCCCTGGGAGGAGAAACATGTTGGGGCAGGAGTTGCGCTCACTGCTTCATTACACTTCGGACAGTGGAGCAGTCTGTCTGCTCCAGGGGGCATTGTTACCCTTCCTGAAGGGCAGTAGCCTCTGTCCATAAGTAAGTCTGCTGGTGTGCCTGCCTCCTGCAACACAGCTGTGCCTAAATGGCACGAGCTAGATCATTTCACTGTTCATTTTGGCTTTCTTAACAGCTTAACAGTTTCACATCATTTGAATCCATTTTAACATAGGAAAGACACAGTTTATGGGGACCTGACACTGCCGAAAAGATGTTTGTACAGAAGAAGGATATGGTAGGCTCTTGGAAAATTTGTTAAGAATATGCGGACTATCAACCATTGGCCAGTGTACTACTCTCAGGCACTCTGTGTTAAAGCCAATTGTTTGATGGACACAGTCACACCAGAGGGACAGCTCAGACATGAGAATAAAGAAAATGAAGCTTACCACACAAGTTTTTCATTCACTCAGAGAAATGGGTAACCAGCTCAAGATGTATAAACATTGACAGCTGCCTAATCCTGTGATGTACATATCCCTTTTCAAGTATAGCAAAGAGGAAAAAAATAGTCTTTGCATACAGTTAGGGAATAATAAGCAATTTAATGAAAAGATCATTTAGGTCACAGTTCTAGTCAGTAGACAAATGTACAGGCACAGGATGTTAGTGATCCTGTACCTGTTTACGCTGGTTAGCACATTCTTGACCGACATTTGCAGAAAATATAGGTGATAGCTATCAGTGATGGGGCCATTTGAGAGCTGTCCCTTATATATTTTGTTAGCACATGTCCAATCATTAGCATGTCATCTGACTGACACCTAATTTCCTGCAGGGTTATGAGCCTCTGTGAACTTAGTTAAAGGAATATTCCAAAGGCTACAGAGCTCTTAATTTTCTCTGATTATAACAGATAATTACATTGTTTAAATGCACTTTTGGAATTGATTTCTCCATATGGGAATATAAGATATAAAAAACTAATTAAAATGTATTTCAAATGTCAATGAGAAAGAAAAGAAGAATAATCATAGTGAAATTGATTAATGCAGGATAAAGTTTACTGTTTATTCAAAGTAAGTGCATTTGGATTCCAAAAATACAGGAAAGTGGGGAAAGGCACTACATTTTTTTAATGTGATTTTGTTGAGCCAAAAATGGAGTTGTATTATAGAACACGCACACTATCTCTGTACCAAGTTCTGCTCTTAGTTACAATATTGTAAATATGTAGTAACGTGACCGAGATCATTGGTTTCCGATACATACCAAAATTTCTTGCATCTGTAAGTCATGGTTTCACTTCAGTTTTGCTGTGGCAACTTTTCAAGGATTTCAGAGTATATTTAGGAACTAAAGGCAGCATCTGCACATTGTATTCTGAGGAATGTGAAAAAAAGTGGAATGGGAAATCTTTTTATTTAGGGCATTGAGGAATAGTGAATTGACCTCCTATAAACACTTCTAAGTTTCCAAATAACTTGAAATACATGTAACTGATGAGTGTTATTGAATTATCTGGTCTTTTATATGAAGGCATATAAAACTAGAAATTGGATTTTCATCTTGAATAGTATACATATTTTTAGTATACATATAAATAAAATATAAAGTCTGTTAGTGTATGAATAAAGTATTCCTGAATATTTGAGTGCATTTTGCTAGTGATGTAGTTTTTTACAGTTCATAATAAATGTATGCATTCCTCTGAGCACTCACATAGTTTGATTATTGCTTACAGACTGGTGATTCCTTACCTTTCTATAGATTTTGTGGCATTGTGAAAATTAAATTACTATTACATTATTTATACTTTTAAAATGAAAACTCAGTTTTGCATACTATGTTACGTTTTAAAAATGTTTTCAATGGCTTTCTGTCTGCAGCTTGAGATTTCTCAGAAGATACCTAAATTTACATACAAATCAAATAAAAGATCACTAAGTAGTATGTGGTGCTTCATAGCACTAGGGGAACTTTACAGTATACAGTCATGCATTTGAGGAAGTGAGTTATGCCCACCAAAACTTATGACTTAAATACATTTGTTAATCTTTTGGAAGAGCCACATGTCTCCTTGTTTGTTTTGCTAACACAACTGTCCCTCTGGAAACAATATTCACTATGCATCATATCAATTTATCAGACACTAAGATCAGAGCTAACACAGTGTAACTGATTAATATTTGCTACAGAAATCAGAGTATAAATGAACCATACAAGAGAAAGAATTTTAGTTGTTATATGCTTTGACTCTAGTTATATTCTTTCAGATACTAAAGAGAAAGAGAAGTTAAATTTTAAGTGCTACTTTTAAAAATGTTTTTGTCTTTTGCCCCAAAACAGATTTTACATTAAAACATAAATGCAAACTATTTTATTTCTAAACCAAATAATTAATATGCTTCATATTAGATTGTGTACCATACACATCATCAACTAATGACCACATGCAACATTATTTCTTAGAATCTAATCCTAACACCTTCAGAGTTACTAGTTGCATGTATAAGGGTTACTTTTATGAGTAAAGATGTTAGGATCATGCCCTTTGATATCAGAATTAGGCCTTGAGACTAATATCAGAGGCTCCTGAATTAGTGTATATCCAAAATAATGCCATGGCTATCAGTGGAGTTATTCTGAATTTACACCAAAGTAATTGATAGACAGAAGGGAGCCACAGTGGCTCCCTTGTCTCCGGGGAAGCCCCTGCTCCTTTCTCCCCAGACCCACGGCTTCCCTGCAAGAGGAGCTATGGTCCCGGGGAGAAGGGGTCCCCAGCCAGGGCTCCAGTTGAAGGGCCCCTGCTGAAACCCTGGCTGGAGAGCCCTGGGGGCTCCCTTCTCCTTGGGAAGCTGCTCGTGGCTTATCCCAGGGAGAGCCAGCCCCACGCAGGGCTGGTTCTCCCTGAGACAGCAAGCTGCAAGCCCTGAATGGTCCCAAGGAGAAAGGAGCGCGGAGGCTCCCTTCTGGCCGGGACAGCTTGGGTCCAAGGAGAAGGGAGCATGGGGCTCCCTTCTGGCTGGTATTGCTCGGGTCCTGGGAAGAAGAGAGCCCTGCAGTCCCTTCTCTGGGACCGCCTGGGTCCAGGCCAGAAGGGAGCCACAGCCTGAACTCCCTTCTCCAGGACCAAGCGGTCCCGGCCAGAAGGGAACCCCACTCCCTTCTCCCCAGACCCGCAGGGGTCTGGGCACGAAGGGAGCGTGCTCCAGCTGGCTGGGGATCCCTGGGGTTTCCCCTGTCAGCTGGAGCGCCATGCAGCAATTGCATACTGGATCAGACCTCATACATGACACAGGGAGAGGAGCAACTATCTCCCCTAGTCTGTGAATCCCTAGCAGAGACAGGCACCTCTCGTCAGACCTACGTGCTTATCTCTGTGACGGAGTGGGGCTTATGGCACGTTATTCCCATTACCATTTCCCATTGGCTAGCTTGGGCAGTACCCTGCCTGTTATTCTGGGTATGTGGGTCACATTCTAAGGCACCTATCTCTCCCCATGCATTGTTCAGGGAACCTAGGCACCTAACTGAGCTTTGTGGATTGCAGCAATGTTCCTGTGACTTTCAAGGCACCTAGAAGTTAGCTGGTGTGATGCTAAACATCTCAATCCCTAAGTCCCTGTGCAGCGCTGTCCCATGGGGGGAGCGGGGCCCAGGGCCAAGTGGCCAAAGTGGGGCCCCACCTGCAGGGGGGTGGCTGTGGCGGGAGTCGGAGCCTGCTCCGGCCCGGCTCCAGCTGGGAGGCCGGGGCTGCTTGTGTGTGGCGGTGGAGCTGGAGCCAGAGCCGGCTGCGGGGGAGGGAGCCGGCTGTGTGGGGCAGGCCGGCCCAGAGGCTGGGCCCCACGTGCTCTGCCCTTGGGCCTGCCTGCTCCGCCCTGGGGGCGGGGAAGCTCAGCCCAGGGGACTGGCATAGCCCTTCCGCCCCGCCCCACCCCGCTGCCTTCGGCTGGGTGCCAAAGGCAGCGGAGTGACCGTGGGAGGAGGAGCTGCGGCACACGCACGGGCCCCGCACTGCCCCGCTGGGAGCAGGGCAGTGCAGGGCCCATGTACCCGCGAGGCCCGGGGTGATCACCCCATTCGCCCCCCCCCCCCACAGGGACGGCCTTGTCTCTGTGTGGATCTGGGCCACTATCCAGGGGTTAAAGTAAGGGGGACCGCACAGCAACACAGTTCTGGGGCCCACAAATTTGAGGGACCAGAGTTCCGGGGCCCCTAAAATATAGAAAAATCCAGCGGAACGCATGTTCCATCCTGCCCTGGCTGCTGGCAGCTCCTACGCCCCACCATTGTTAATCACAATACTTATTGTGTGCTGCAGTGTTTGCTAGTTTGTGACAATAATTGCTATAGACATAAACGCCATATAAAATTATAAATATTTTTATGGAGCGGTAACTGATGCATGTGTTGCTGAGAAGTGGTTGCAAATGCCTACCTGGGCTGGGGCCCGCACATGCATGAGGGTGGCCCAGACAATACTGGAAGGGGGCCCGGAGATTAGGAGGGTTCTGGGGCCCATCAAATTATACTTTAAGCACTGCCACTATTCACTTAGTTTTAAACTTCAAATGTATGTTATGTTAAAAAAAAAAAAAAAATTGGGGGAATAGGGTGGAAGAGGGGAAGGCTGTTGTTAAACTCCCCCCCCCCCCCATGTTGCCTGAATTTGAGTATTAAATAATAGGAACATGGCATTATTTTATGTATCTATTGCCATCTCAAGCCATTTTTCTCCAGTGTTTCCACACTGAATGTAAAATAAATTTGACAGTGGGCATGAATTCCCCTGCCTTTGAGACAGTGGAAATAGGATAACATAAAGCTGATCTTTCCCTAGCTGGAAAATGAGGCTAACAAAAGATGATAATGGTATTTTTCAAAGAGAATGGTAAGAATTTAGCCATGTAGCTCTGATTAATGTTACAAATGACAGTTGTATGTAATCATGGGGCGAGAACCTCAGCTAGTATAAATCTGCATACTTTCCTAGAAATCAGCAGAGCTACCCTGATTTACAGCAGCTGAGAATCTGGTTCATAGAGCACTGTATGTCAGTGTATTGTGTTGAAACGAGGATACTGTAAAAATCCAGTATGCATATTTTTGGTAGTATTTTAGAGGAGTAGCCATGTTAGTCTGTTTTCAGCAAATGATGAGGAATCCTGTGGCACTTTAGAGGCTGATAAAAAAAATTGAAGGGGGATAAGCTTTTGTGGACTGGAACCCACTACATCTGATGAAGTGGGTTCCAGCTCACCAAAGCTTTCCCCATGCCAAAATTTTTTGGACTCCTTGTCATTTGCTAGTATTTTATACTGGTAACTTTTTCATAAACTAGCGTTTGAACAGAACTAATCTTGGAGTGGGATCATACAAAAAGAAATGTATGGCAGCCAGAATATTTCAAATGGAGAAAACCAGTATATTGATAAGAGGTGCCTGCAGCTACTTGTGCTAAGATTGCTTTCTTACTGGAATGAGAGATGTTATATTTTTTTAACCATGTGCCATTCTGCAGTATGCAACACGTTTTCCAGAGGCAAGCTAAAGTGGTTGTTTACATCAAATACCAAAATGAATGACTTCCTCAGTGGTGTGAACACTTTCAAATATTAAACATAGTTCATTTTAGCAGTTTGGAACAGCTGCTTAGAACTGCATGAAGCCGTGTGGGTAAGAAAGCGAATCTGCTTCAGGTAAAGCTTGGCTTAGCCTTATATACCATTGACTTTGTGACATGTCCAAACATGCTCCCCCTTTACCACCAAGTATATTATTTTTACTTTATTTTCCTTAAACAGTTTTTTTTTAAAAAAATGCATATAAGTGGCACAGTGCACCTCTGTTACAGCAAAGTAGATATTTTTATGTCAGAATTGTGATAATAGTGCCTTACTGGATTTCATATATAACTGACCCCCTCACATAGCAGTCAGACTTCTTTCAGCTATTCCACAGATTTGATTCTCATCTGCTGCTCAGGCTAGCTCTGCTCATTGGTGGTCCTTTCCGCTCTGCTGCCCTTTCCTAGTTCAGTTCTGCCTCCGTGATTTACTTGATTGTCCTTTGCCTTCTGCACTTCTGTCGCTTAGACCTCCTGCTCCTGCCTGGAATCAGAACGGTTCTTTTATCCTTCTAAAGAATTTTTGAAGAGCACGGTAGTGGCTAGAGCTGAATACTGCAGTACGTATACTAGGAAAGTTGCATGGACTATTAAAGACAGCAATATTACTTAAGAGAAGATGTAGAACATAATCGTGAACAATGCTGGATGTTGTTCTGTCATAGACCTCAATGAAGTATTGATTGTGTGTTAAGGAGCAGGCAAACAACTATAAGTGACATTGAATTTGTGAACCGAGTAGTCTGTGAGTAAAATAAAGTAGCAATAGTGGGCACTGAAGAAGGGCAGAAGCAGTTTAGGGTGAGGGAGAGAAGTGGTTCCTAGATCTTTGGTGCAATGTGATCTAATCTTTTAAGATGTTCTTTGGATGGAGACACACACACATGCACATGCACACGCATCAATAGCCTCTACATACCTCCTCTTTGTCACTCCATGCTAGCCCAGCTGTGCAAGCTGATATATTAGGAAGGCAGAACCAAGGCCATGTTAACGTCCCACCTTTCCATGTCCATTTACTTAGAGGGTAGGGAAGGGAGTAGAGAGTGAACAGCATATTTGACTGTGGTCAAATGTTACTTTGTTTATATTCAGACAAAACTTCTACTGATTTGAGAGTTCCTGCTAAAGGGCTGCAGGATTTGCCTTCCCGAGTTTGACCAAGCTGCACTGAGTGCAGGATCAGCCAGGGAGGGAGGAAAAAGTGGAATGGGGCCTGTTCTAAGTTACTCCCTGTTGTAGCAAATGCAAACAGTACAATGTTAAAAATGGGAGACCTGATAAAAGTACTTAAATAATACTTTGATATCCAATGCTAGCATGGTTCTGTGATATACAATCAGATGTCTGCTTACTTTTGGAAAGCTGAAACTTGGGAATCTGTACTTGAACTCTACTGAAGTCAAGGGCATCTTGATTTAAACCAAGGTAAGTGAGAGAAGAATCAAACCAGATTTGTATGAGTTTAGAGTCCCAAGGCATACTCTGCTCCCCTGATGTGTCTCATTATTTGAGCATTATCAGAGATCCCAGTTGTCCACAGTTCAGCTCATCTGCCAGTATAATGACCCTATTTTCGTGGGACTAGTTTTTTAAATGACAGATAAGTGAAAGTAATATTTATAATAAGAATCAGAAGAAATTGAAAATGAGCATTCATCCCTTCAATGACTGAAAAGAATTAAAGCCAAAAGTTTATTTGCAGTGATAAGATACAAATGATGTAATTATCAGATCACCTGATACCATTAATATGAATTATTTTGTGTTGTGGAAACAATGTCCTGTGATTAGGACAACTAATTTGGGGTACACAATTCATGTTGTTAAACATTATAAGAAAAAGAAAATTTCTCTTTATGGACACTGATATTTATTCAGCCTTTATACTGAACCAAACATAATTATCATCCCTGAAATGTGTGTTTAGGAATGAAGCTGAGTTTAAAATGCTTGGCAGACGAATAATTGAAACCACTAAAGCGGATTTAAGGATCTGTTTTACACTTTAAAATAGTGAAAAATAAAACAATGATTGTATCTATCACTTTTCATTAATGACCGTTAACTGGAACAATGAATGGCCAGTTGTGCCAACACAATACTTCCCAATAGTTTTTGAAAGGGGGAACTTTATTAAAACTCTTTTGAATACTTGAAATTGCAGAGTAATGATTTTGTTGATGTGATGAACATCTGATTAGGTTGAACAGAGCTTAACCCTGGAACTGTGCAGGGCCTGTTAAAAGAAGTAACATAATATATCATTTTAACACGTATAAGAGTAACCCTGAAACATCACAATTATTCAGCAAAATAGAATGTGAGGTGAATAATTACAACAGTCTAGATACCATTTGGTTTTAGAATCACAAATAAAGTGGGTACATTTAGAGATACACCTTAAAATGGGTCAGGAACAGTTAGATTAGGTTTTAGATTTTAAACCAAGTCAGTGCTAAGATTTAGATTTACATTAAATGATGTTCTTCCGAGCAGTTTCCAAGGGACTTTACCCTTAAACAATGGCAATCTCATTTGACCTCTCTTGGATGGTGGAAGATTTGTGTGATTAATTGTTCTTGGATACCTTTGCTGTATTTGAACTGAAATGGGAAAATAGGCCTCTTCAGATTTTGTATCTGACCTCAGCGGGGTCAGGGGGACAGATTTATATCTGAAGGTTTGACTCCAACTCCTGCACTCTTCCCAAAATTAAAAAAATCAGAATCACTAAGTTCAGTTTCTAATGATCTTTCAATGTGTAGGCATATGCAAACAAATGCTTATGTGATGTTTATAAATAACAATTAAAATGATATCATATGATTATGACAATGGATAGTGTAGAGGAGAGTTTAAGAAAATAGTTACAGGAAAAGTCTAAATTTCTTTAAAACCGTTTTGTGTAAAATTGACCGCTAATATTGTCAACTACGTATGTCTAAAGAATGCCACAATTTTTAATGCCAAAATGACTAGAAGACTTTTAAATACCTGGCTACGGAGTGCTAAGTAGTTGTATGGTGCTTAATATAGGCATGATATTGAGTGCATCATAAAATTATGACATCAGTCAGTTAGTCCTTGTTTTCTCCTGTAGATATTATTTGTGATGACCCTGTAGGATTCAAGATTGATTAGGAGCTCACAACTTTTTGGATAGCCCAAATAGTTAGACTGATGTTGTCTTATTGACACCAATATGTGTTTTTGAACTTCCAATCCCTCCTGCTGGTCTTGGATCCTGCCAATCTGTCTGCTCCAATTATGTGAACTTTTGCTGTGTTGCCTATCTAGGTCTGGTGAGAAAATGAGTATAACACTGGAGAAGTGAAAAGATAATGCAGCTTAAGTTAGGATTGCCTGGTTATCAACACTGACTGTGGCATTCTCCACATCCATCAGACACGCCTGGAAGTTGCTGTGAAATTCTGTGATATGCTTGTTTCCTATCGGTGACTTAAACTAAGTATATAAAATTTAGCAGTCTCTGTTGCAGGGCATGCTGTATCAAAAGAGTACAGGATTACCAGCAACAGTTTCCAAACTGCTTAATTTTTATGTTTATTGAAAGGGGAGAGGGAAGTCCAGTTCATGACTTTCTGAATGGTAGGAATTGGAGTTTAACTATCCCAAATCTGGGATATTTGTGTGTCATTAAGTGATAAATGCTTTATAGTATAGTAGTTAAGAAGGAGAAGAACAGGAGATATCTTGCTTAGCTGAATCATTTCCTCCCATCTTATATTAATTAAGTTGCTCACCTACCTTTGAGATATAAAACAATGCCTTATGGAAAAGGTGTACTTCACGGATTAAAACAAGTAACTCATCAACAGAAAAACCCCAGAACATATCTAGGCTTTCTGAAGTCCAAACTTCTGAAAGAATTTAAAGGATGTCAGAATCTACTAGTCCTGGAGATTTGTTCCTCTGGGAAATTCTGCTATTAACACTGAAACATGATCGCATGCGCACACACTAGCTGTAATTGCACATCAATCTAGCTGATCTCAGTATGAATCCTGTGTAGACTTCAGGAGTAATTTCAAACTTCTTGTGTAAGGGGTTTTGCCCTTTTTGCTACCATTAGCACTATATAAAAGGAAATTCTTTTAGCATTGTTTGATAGTGCCGGTTTGTCATAACCTGTACAGCTAATATAACTGCAGTTATTTCATAGCATAGCCAGTAAGAGATCTTAAATTACAGCTTTCATTATACCTCTCTGCCTTATTTTTGCTATTTAAAATATTTATCCAAAGCATGAAAAATAAATTTCAAAGAGCTGGATCTATTAGGCAGGAAAAATGAACACCTTTTTAAAAATTCCCCACTTCCAACTCGCCCCTTTTGATGAGCCATTTCCCAATAAGAAACAGGCCTGGACACTCCTTCTCACCCATAAATATAGTTTCTTTTCAAACTGATCAGGATCCTAAAAAGTGCTGTTTTGGTAGCTGACTGACTATAAAGCCTCTACTTCTTAATCCAGCTGTCTCCAGGCCCACTTGCTGGTCTACTAGGCATCTCGCACTTGCAGTACTTCACTAATTAAAGCTGCATTGACCCAGGAGAAATCTTCACGGCACTGGAGTCAATGGCTTCTGTGGAGTCAGGATTTGACCACTGAGTTCAGTAAGTGCTTTTTTAAAAGCAGAAGGGCCCAAATTCAAGCCTGGTATGAAAGGGGACAGTACCATTGACTTCTACCAGATCTTGATTTGTCACTAAGAATACATGATACCTGAGTCCAAACTCTATTTAAAACAGTAATTTCAGTACATCAAACCCATTCCAGCTAACCCATTTCAAAGACAGATGATAGCAAAAAGAAAATTGGTTAGACAAAGGCATCAAATACATAAAAGCTGATGGTTTCCTATTATCTACAAATTGAAAGATCCAACAGATTTCTACAGTCACTGACCTAACATAATAGATGGAAGAGTGCCAAAGATGCTTTGTCTAATATTTTTTCAGTCTTTTATGAGCATGTGAACATAAGGGATGAGTTATATGGTTAGCAAGACATAGTTACATGGTTAACCTGTGTGAGCAAACTTGTCAAGACCAAATCCTGAAATTTTTTTCAGTTCTTATTCAGATAAAATTGCCATTCAAGTCAATGAACACTGAATAGAAGCTAAGTAATAACTTTAAGATTTGGCCCAAAATTTGAAGGTTCTATCTGAATGGATATTCAAAAAATTGGATGCTTATTCAAACCTCCTGTAAAACACTTATGTCCATAAATTGGAAAGAATCTGTCACAGAACAGGGTCTTTCATGAGACTTTAGTTTTTTCTAGTTGAATTGGAAATTATTTTGACATCTGGGAAGAAACTGCAGAGAGGCATGGATTGTAAAAGCTTTGCCTACATTGAGCTTTATCCAAAAGTCTCCCACTGTTCCACAAGCTCCACTGTTGCTATCAACTGAGGTAGTTGTCATGGAGGCCAACCACCTGTGTTATTCCTACTATTATTTAGACCTGTTCTGCGAAACAGTGGTAAAAAACCCAATAGCTGGTTTACACAGGTGCTCCGATCCCATCGCTTACACCATCAGCTTACACTTACTCTCCATCATTGTCAGCAGCTGTATGAATTTTGTCATCATTTATTCATCTGAAAGAGTTCATTCATTCCTAGGATTAAAATATGTGCATGTTTCAGAACCCCCTGTTTATCCATCTTATTTTATTAATGTTTGATGGGAAAGGTCTTGAGTTCTGAAAACTTCAGCAGCAATATTTTCTTCCTTGAAATGCTCTGCTGATGAAACTTAGTTTATAATCTGACTATGAATTGAAATAAAAGGTTATTTTTTTTTCTGATAATAATAAAGGAAACAAAATGACTGAGAAATCAACATAGGAACTGCAAGACTAGATTAGACGCAAGCTCCGTCAAGTCTAGTATCTTGACTCCAACAGTAGTAGATGCTTCTCAGGAAAGCATTTTAAAACGAAACAAAACAAAACAGAACAAAACAAAACAGTCTGTTGTAATATGTAAATATGGGATAATCTGAACCTTCCTCTGCCACATAGATCTCCTCCTCAACTCTAATAATTAGAGCTTGCCTTAAACCTGAAAAACAAGGTTAATAGCCTGTCCAATTTTTTTTGTTATAATTAATTAGAATTCTAGACAGAAGAAGCAACCTATATAGTGCATAAAAGAATGTACATTGTATAGTAAGAAAAAGAGTGAAATCCTGCTTTGAGAGAAAACCAATAAAATTGAGATAACTCTGCTCTATTTGCATGATTTATTTCCATTTATAGTCAAAGTTGACGAGATTAACTATTCGCTGTTAATGCCAGAAATTGATGCAGCTGTTCAGAGCTGTGTATAGGAAATAAATAAGCGCTTGAACGACGCTACTGTTTGTCTGCGTGCAGGCCATGCTTTGACTGCTATATAATTAACAGCTTTGCAACAAAGTCCTTAATGACATTTAATTTTGCAAAAATGCTATGAAAATGCAAATCACTGTTGAAATGTTGGACTAATTTTAATGTATTTAGCCAACTTAATTGAGAAGGAAAACAAATTTGTTAATTAAAAATGTCATAAAGCTCCCTGCTCCATATTTTTCCTGTCTTATTACTATCCTCAAAGCTTTAAGCTTTCAGTAAGCCAGATTGCGAAAGACCCTTACGTGTGTTTGCAGGAATGTGGGGGTTGGGTAAAAGATACTGCATAAGAACCAATCACAGTTTCAGTCCTTGGACTCAGGGAATTTAAAAGACTGCTCTCCTTGTATACTCCAAGTGATATACAGCATTCCAGAGAGAGGAAGAGAGTGCCCCTTTCTGCACCAGTCATCCACAGTGGTGGGGTGCAAACTTGATCAACCTCAAAGACGTAACAGCCTGCATGGCCTTTGTGCACACCAGGGAATTCAGGGAGGGATTGTGCTACCAGAGGTCAATTCTAATACCCTCAACATAGGGCTTGGCCTTAAGGGGTTTTCAGGGGCAGTATTCAATTCAAACAGCTAGTTAATTTAACACCTTTACTTCCTGGGGTCTTTCTAAAAAGCAAACAAACGAGGTGAGTTGTGTATTTTTGAGGTATGTTCTCCAGGGTTGTTATGTTCAGTCTGACCATGTACGAACAGAAAACCATTTCATCCAACCATTCCTCAGGCAGAAGTCTCATTCACATAACTCACTGTCCTGAATTAAATGGGTGTCCATGGGCAATTTTAGACACAGCCCAGAATGAGGAATGATGCATATGTTGCATCACCCAGAATAGCCCTTAGAGCAGGATGCACAACCTTTTTTGGCCAAGGGCCAAATTGCATTTTCTAAGGCCACTCGAGGGCCACAAATGCAACGTGCGCAGGGAGAGGAGGTGTCGTGTCACATGATCCCCCCCCCCACTCACTCCGCTCCCAGAGGGCCACACAGAACATGCTCGCGGGCCGCAGGTTGTGCACCTCTGCCTTAGAGACATCCCTTTGAATCACAGTTCACTCCTTCTAGAGGTGTAGGCATGTTAGTCTATTTTAGCAAAACAAACAAGTCCTATGACACTTTTTTTATGCACCTGATGAAGTGGGATTATACCCATGAAAGCTCATGCAATAAATAGATTTATTAGTCTATAAAAGTGCCACAGGACTCCTTGTTTGTTTAGTTCATTCCTTGATTTTCTCTTGGCCCATAGAGGTAGTATTTGCTGCTGGTATAGGCCATCAGCAAGGTAAGGACACCTGTCAAACTGGCTAAACTGAGCTGACCCATGCATTGTGGAAACAGAGAAAAGAGCACAGAGACAAAGCTGTAATTGCTCCTACTATCCATCCACCTGTGCCTAACTAAGGGAGTATCAGGTGCTTATTCTTGAAACCATTGCACAGAGGGGTAAGGAGAGTCCTCCTTTTCCTGCACAGATTCTTAGCCCAACTTGATCAATCTAGATGTTCAGGAACCTATCCAAAAGGTGTAAATAATTTTTTTTAAAATAAAGCCCTTAATTGAGTTAATAAATTCACCCTCCTTAGGCTGGTAGCAATGCATGAAATTTGTTGTTCTGTGCAGTAGCATTAACTTGTGTATTTTTAGAATCATCATCTGTAAGAATGGTGGTGATTGTATAATATTTTCATTTTCAACCTCCACACAGGCAGCAACAACACTGAACTAAATTTGCATTTCATAGCTAGAACCCCACATTTTTTCACAGATATGAAAAAATATCTGAATAAAACATCAGAATAATATTTACCTGGCTTGTATCTCTATAACATTGCTGAACATAGGGGAAATGAGAGTTCAGGAATGTATAACTGAACTTCTTACCTCAAAGGTTAATAACACAGAGAGTTGGGCTCTGTTTTCAACAGTGTAACTGGATGAATAAAAGAAAACACTCATTTTGCACAATATTTCAGTTCCTAACTTTAGAACATTAGCTTCAATGGGGAAAATGCTGAAATGCTCAGAGGGCCCTGAATATAATGTTACGAAATGGAACTCAGCTCTGCATGGGTTCCAAAGCTAAGACATATCTGCTTGTCCAGCATGATTTTATTTAGCTCATGCCAGTGGCATATCATGCGGAAGGGCAAGGGCCCAGGGCTACAAGGCTGAGGAGGGAGGAGTGGGTAAGTGCAGATGGGGAGGGGATGGGGAAGCGAACAGGTGAGGGCAGGGGACACAGGAGTCTTGGGAGAACAATTCAACACCTCCCTCCCTGTGCGTTGTGAAAGGCTGGCCCAGCCCCCCCCCCACCCCAGGCCAAACGGGAGGGGGAAGGCTGTTCTGTGGCATCCAAGGTGCTGGTCTGCAGGGTGAGAGTGGCAGATAAGAGCAGAGGGAGGCTGCTGCTGGCCAGGCCTGGCACGTCTCGGGGTGGGGAGCACAGAAGATGCCCCACCGCAAGCATTGTGAAAAATCAGTACTATAGCTGTAACCCTACAGACTCTCAATTGCATCAGCTCACTCATTCAGTGAATTTTTATATTTTAGGTTTGTTCTGTTATGTTTTTTTAGTTTGTCACTTTGACAGTTTGACTTTGGTTAGTCCCTTGCTTTCAACCTGTGATTGTGACTGGCAGAGGTGGGCCTTCTGTGGTGGCTGAGTGGGAAATATCTCTGATTTAGAAAACAGCAGTTCTTCATTCACATTTACTTAAAAAAACAAACCATTTTCTTTTTGTCTGTAGCCACTAATGCTGAATGGTTTTGCTGTATGAAGACAACAGATCCATTATAGCACTATAGAGTTTCATCATTATAATATATATCTGATTGAACATACTAAGGCCTTGTACACACGATCAGTTTATCTCGCAGTAAAGCTCCTT
>ML685765.1:13892551-13967854 GCA_007922175.1 Pelusios castaneus | reverse complement strand
ACTGGAGAAGGGCAATTTAATTAATTTTAGCCCACCTGAAGGTTACACTTGCTCTGTGTCACCACTTCAGTAAGACCAAGGATTGTGCACATCTTCCTACTGGTCTGCAAAACATGTAGCAGGTTGTTGGTGCTATAGAAATAGGAAAGTGACAATAACATTAAGCAAAGACAGAGACATTTTTACTCTAGATAGAGTATTTGGAATGATAAATTTTGAGCTTTTAATGAAACCGGGAAGTGTTATAGGAACATAGGTGTTACCATTCTTGATCAGACAAACAGACTCCTACTCTAGCACCCTAACCCTAACGGTTTTTTCAGTGGCCAAACTGAGGTGCTTCAGAAGATGGTGTGAGAATCCTACAGTAGCCAGATGTGGAATAGTCTGCTCTCCACATGGATCTCATCCTAATCCATAACAGTTAGCAATTGTCTTAAAGCCTGAAGCACAAGTCTTAATATTTCTTGCAGAATGTTTATTGTTTTTCATTAAGATAAAGCTGGATATTCTTGGTTATCCATGAAACTATCCAATCTCTTTGTATCTTGTTAAGTTCTTGGCCTCAAGAAGTTCCTGTGGCAATTTACACGCTCTGGGCAAAAGTACTTCCTTTTATCAGGTCTGAATTTCCTACCTTTTAATTTAATTGAATGCCCTCTTGTTGTAATGTTATGAGATAGGGAGAACAGATCTACCTTCTCTAGAACGTTAATTATGTTGCACATGTTGATCATTTTATTTATCTCCATTCTATGGCCATGTCTACATGAACGCTGCATAGAATGCTAGGGTGTAACTCTACTGCTCCAGTGTGCTGTGACCTAAATGTCCATGTGGATCCTGCTGCTGCACACTGAAAGACACCAGGTAAGTATTACTGTAGATGTGCCTTAAAGCAACATGCCCAATCTTTTCAATCTCTCTTCATGTGAAAGTTTTCCCAAGCCATTGATCTTTCTCCTTTATGGTCTATGAACACCTACCAGTTCTGTAAGATCTTTCATTCCTGATGATAAAAAAGCATTATAGTAGTTTTGGGGGTTTTTTTTCCATCCCATTCCTTATGCATTCTAACACTCCCCTCTTTTGATCACAGCTGTTCATTGAACAGAGGTTTAGTTTAAATTTAAATGCTGCGATTGCCAGGTCACTTTCTTGGGTTGATATTGTTAATTTAGAACACTACAGGTAAAAATGTGTCTTTTTTTTTCTAAAGTGTATTACTTTGCAACTTTCCCTTCTATTTGGGTGTACTAGAGTTGTCCCAATGCTGCTATTTACCAGTGGATTCATGCTTTGCCCCCTCCTCCCCTGTCGTTACTAGAACAGTTTGGCTTTGATAGCATTTTACACCCACATTGCACAAGATGCCAGGCAAGGAAGAATAAAGCCTCACTGGTTCAATTTTCAGATACTGAACACCTGGCAGCTCTCAGTCACTTCAACAGAAGCTGCTGAGTACATAGCCCTTCTGAGCACAAGGTTCCCATTTGAGCACTTCTTACAATAAGTGTTGTGTTCTTTATGTTTCCAGTTCCCATTAGATTGTCACAGAAGATCATATTTTGAATAAGTGTTGTGGCTCTCCAACTGGACATAGTAAGATCCTTTGCTCTGCAATTACATTTTTCTCCTAGCACATATAGTGTGCTATAATGTTGTATTCAGTGCAACATTTTACAAAACAATTTAAGTATTTAACTTTGGTTGTTGGACGTTGGATTGTAATGGACCAGTACTAGACTCTAGGCTACACATAAGACTCTTTTAAGCATCTTCATACTTCCCCTGTTTTTCAGTGATTTGCAACTTGGCTGTTGAAATCTGCTCTAAACTGAATACTTCTGAGCTTTAAGCATGTTGAGCTCAGTCTTAAAGTAGAGCACTCTCAGTCTTGGCAGGATTAGATACTAAGGCCTTAATAACAGCAACAAAAAGGCTTGTCTTTGAAGGACAAACTACAAGTTTAATATTTTAGATGTGGCGGTTTTGTGTGTGTGGGAGCGCGCGCGCGCGTGTGATCTTGTAGCGATTTTGATTTTAAAACAAAGCCTGAGGAATAACTTGTATTGATACTTTTACCTAATGCAAAACTGTAAAGTTCATTGTTATTGAGGTGTTGACTGTATTCCTTATGCTTATTATAGAGACTGAGTGACACTGTAGAAACTCAGCTATTAAGGCAATAACTCCTATTAGGAAATGTTAAAATTTCAGCCAAGATTTAAGTGCAGTCACTTTGCGCGCGCGCGCGTGCGCGCACAGACACACACGTGTGTGTGTATACACAATCACCTAAGAGATCTAGTAGTGTAACTCTTGTTCCTGGAGGTTGTTCCAATAAAATCTGGTTTTTCTGAGGTTGGCTCAAGCTGTGATCCTTCAAAGTGGCATCATGAAAGGCTATGGGGGGGGGGTAATTTGGCTTGCAGAACAAGTGCACAAAGCAGGCCTCCTATGACACCTGGGTCACTGTTGCCTTCTGTGGGATTGCACTGGTGTATCTGGCTGGTAATTAGTTAACAAGCTGCTGGTGATTTGCAAGAGGGAACAGAGTACAGCTTGTTCACTTCTATCTTTGCTGGTTCTGCAATACATGAGATAGAATTTGCTGTTGTGACTCATTATACCTACTGCATGTACCCAGGTAGCAGAGCTGCTGACTGATATGTGCTCGAAGCCATGCTGCAGGTCAGTGGCAGACCCAGCAATAGAACACATGGCTTCTGATCATTGTTCTATTCACTAGACTTCTTAAGGCAGGACTGGGGTTGGCAACCCCCGGCACACGTGCCTATCCCCAGCAGCATGCGGTGCCGCCACTGATCCTCTGCTAACCCCACCCCCAAGTGGGGCCTGGGGCCACAAGAGCCATGCACGCCGCAGCTCCTATGCCCTGCTTGCCACGCTCCCCAGCTGTGTGGCGGGACCAGCAGGGAAAAGGTGTCGCTGTCCGTGCAGCTCCTGTTCCCTACTGGCCCTGCCGCCCTGCTTGGGGGGTCGAGCTAGGAGGGGACAGAATTCATGTGTGGGGACGGGACCCCCAGCACCTGCAGAGTGGGCGGGGCTGGCATGGGGCTGGTAAAGGTCGCCGACCCCTGAGGTACTTTAATGTGTCCCTGTTTGTCTGTCACTGGCAGAGAACAGAGAAGCAGCCCTCTTGTATCCCAAATCTTTTGCCAACCGATCCCAGTTGTCAGACCTCTCAGCCTCAATTCATGCCCACTACCTTATGATCCAGAGGAAGGCCTGCATGCATTTCTGGCTCAGCTTCATTCTCAAAGTATTACACCTATTACAATGATTGCCAGAGAATTTTTTTGTACAAAACGAATTCTTCAGGAAGTGCAGTAACCAGTCCTACTGTGAAATTTTAATTTTACTGTAGAGTATATTCAGTACTGTAGAGTATATTCAGTATACAAAACACATGCTCATTCTTGTTCATTTTGATTGCGGAAGCCTCATGATTATTATTTCTATTTGTCTTATCACAGCTGGTTTTGGAGCTGCCTCAATTCCATTATATAGTTGATAATCTTTGATCACATTCGATACCTTTATGTATGTTCATTGCCAATTGCTTTTTCCTCTCTTCTTCCTAGCAGTAAAGATCAAGTTAACATAAGCAGTTTGGCAAAAAGCAAGGTGGAGCAGAGCCATTCAGAAGGTATGCATGTCTTACAATTACTAGTTATACAATGTGCTTCTGTAACTTAGTTTTCTTGTGTGGGGAAAAATATGATCTTCAGATCTTCGACTGGTGTAAATGAGCATAGCTCCATTATATCAGCTGAAGATCTGGCTCTAGAGGAGTTTTCTTCAGATGTATTTGGTTCACAGGAATACTTCTCATTGTTTCTTGAACAGCTGTTTTTCTTTTTCAAGACACTCTAATTTATTTTGCTACATAATCTTCAGAGCCGTAAAAAAATTATCTTGTGCCATAACAAATCTCAATTGTTACTAGGGCATTTCAGCTACATATTGATTCAGATACATAAACTCTCTTCAGAAAGCAGTTGCAATCCCTCTATTTGTTCTGCTAACAGCGTGATGGATTTCATTTTAATGTTTGTTTCAAGAGATGTTCTTTCCAGCAAATACTTAATAAAACTGTATTGAAAATACCATCCATTGAAAATGCATTTTGCTGTTGGTGATGGCAATTAAGAGAATTTTTAGAAACATTTGCACAAACAATATCATTTATTAACACAGTTAAAGTGTTTTCTCATTGCTCATTTCTAAGTTGCATTCTCAGACATGTGACTCAGTTGCCTCAGGTGATTGGCCCCAGAACACAAAGCTCATCATTTCTGTGTCAGCAGTTCATATCTGCCATGGACTATCTGATGATGATATTGTCTGATGGTGGCAGGGACAAAAGCTGGTCCATCTGGAGAAAGGTCATGCTATCAGTTGTGTTCCTAGAGCATGATTGTCCACATCAGGTTCCTCACCAATCACTGTTGGCTCCTCTTGGCACATTCAGCAGCACTTGTAGGTGTGGTATGCAGAGAAGTAAAAGTGAACTACTTGCTTATCTGTACAGCTAGTCCCTGCAGGATAGCAATGAATTACTTTTGTGCTCAAAAATTGAGTTTGGTTTAAAATCACAAGACTCATTTAAAAAGAATAATAGATTTGGGGATTGGCTTTATTGTACACTCAGGTCTTGTTGTAGTGTGGAGAAAGACTCAATCATGAGGGCTAGAAACTCCTTTTTTTCGTTGATGAAAGCTGAGATTCTCATGTAATCACTTGACTCTGGGAGTTCAGTCTTTTTTCTATCCTAGATGGTTATAGTCAGTTGAATCTTTATGGGGTTCTCATGCTTAAATGAGAGAGTGTTTAGCATATGATACGTTTTTTCATCCCTTTCATTGGCAATACAACCAGTCTCCAAGAATGGTTTTGAGTTGTATTGCTCCAAAGAGAATATTAAAATATGAAATTTTAATATCCCTGTTTTAGGTGAGCTCATTTAAATCTACTGAGCTCATCTTTGAGGGTCAGATTATGTATCTGCTGCTCAGGCTGGGGAGTACCTTGCTTCATAAGCAGCTTTGCTGATGACTGCCCAAGTAAGTAAAGTTGTCACAATCTGGCTCTCACGATAGACTTTACCTTATTTGGAAAGTTTTCTTAATGGGTAAATTCAGTTGCCAGTGACCAGCTCATGAGAGACTCGGAGTCAATCTGCCCTTGAGGCCAAGGAAGAGTGGTGGAGCTGTGAAAGTCGCATCTGCACACCTACCATCTTTGGGGTGATATGTGGAGTAGCAAGTCCTCTTTTCCCAAAAACTCTGTGCAGTGCAGCACAGGGATCCCTTGTGGAGCTGGGCTTGGGTTGTGCATCTACAGTCTGCTTTCCTTTTTATCTGGTCCTCCTTCCCCTCTGTCCCCAATCTTTGTGCAGTCAGAATACACCATTTCCAGTACCAGTTGCACAAGTGCAAAGATGGAGCAGGATCTGCTGTTGTGTGCCATCCACTGACTGATTGCTTTTACAGTGTTCAGCGGAGAAATAGCCTCAGCCTGCACAGAAAGCTAGGCACTGGTTGGATTCATTGCTCACTGTGAAAAAATCATCAGCCAATTAGCATCTAGTGACTGACTAGTGATAATCCTGGGTCGTCTTGCTATTCTGTCAAAGAAATTCTCTGCTCTGGGTGCTACTTTACAAGCAGTAAATAAGAGCGGACTTCATCCCACAGTACTGTAGGGGATGAGCAATGAGCTATAGTTATGAAAAGAAGAAACTTGTTAATTTTTAGTTGCTGGTGTGCTTTCTTGTGACTTCCTTGCTCTTTTAAATTAGAAAGCTTTATGAATAATCCCAACTGTCCATACAAAAAGATGGGGTCTAAATTAGCTGTTGCCACTTCTGACAGAGCAGTTCCCCACACTGGTCCTGAAGGGGTTAAAAAGGGCCAGGGAACAGCAGCCAATGGGAGACTACTTCAAGGGAACCAATCAGGACCTGGGACGTTGGAGGAAGGAAGGTCCTGCCTGAGCAGGGGCAGGGAGAACAGCACCTGGGATAGCTCCTGTTGGCAGCAGGGCTCTGAGGAGCTTCAGGCCTGTAACCTGGAAGAGGTGGCCGGCGGAAAACTCTGCAGAGGGAACCAGAGCTGAGGCTGCCGGGCTTTGGATGGAGACAGAGCGGAAGACAGGACTGGGAAAGCTGGGGCTCAGGAGGAGCCTGAAGGGGGCCTGCAAAAGGCGACAGCACAGAAGGGGCTGCGGGAAAGTGGCCCAGGGGACTTTTCACACCAACAGCAGCCACTGCAACCAAGTGGGCTGTGGGAACTGGACGTCCCCCAAAAGGGGGGCAGTGAGGACTGAGATACTCAGCCGCAGGGCCAAGTAGCCTGAGGGGCCCAGCCACAGGGTTGAGGGGCTAGAGAGTGACGGAGCACAACTTGACGGGGGACCACTTGAGCCTAATTCCCCAGTAACAGCATCGCCAGGGGGCATCTGTCCAGCAGGAAGCGCATACCCCGCCGCACCACTCAAGAAAGAGATGCGAATCATCGTGGATAGTTCTCTGAAAACATGGGCTCAATGTGCAGCAGCAGTCACAAAAGCTAACAATGTTAGGAGCCATTAGAAAAGGAACTGATGTGATAGAAAATATCGTAGTGACACTATATAAATCTGTCGTATGCCCACAGCTTGAATACTGCATCCAGTTCTGGTTACCTCCTTTCAAAAAAGATACATTAGAATTGGAAAAAGTACAAAAAAGAGCACCAAAATGATTAGGGGTGTGGAACAGCTTCCATGTAAAGAAAGATTAAAAAGAGCTGGAACTGTTCAGTTTGGATAAGAAACAGCTAAGGGGGGGCGGGGATATGATAAATGCCTATACTGTAGCAAGACAGAAGAATTTTGGACACCGGAATAGGAGGCTAACTGAGTTTATTGTCGGCCGACAGGTGGCCCAGCGGAATTACTTTCAAAAGGTGAGCCCCGATTATACTGGGGCGTTGCCTTATATACATTTCAGCAAAAATACTTTCTTTATTCCTTATATGGTTACAAATGTTTTTTTTGCTCTTTATAGGTTAACAGAAAGTACAACGGTTAAGCTGCCTAACAGAAAGTAGGTTAACAGAAAGTACAATGGTTAAGCTTAGACTTTTTACCTCTTGCCTCATTCCCCCCTTTAAGTCTGATTTAAGACTTATTCTGTCTTTTTTTTTTTCGCTTTTTAATTGCTGGTATTTGTACAAAGCCATGAGTTGTGACGTGGTGGCCTGACGTGCTGTGCTGTTTACAAAACTCCGCATGGCATTTATGACTACAGGTAGTAGGCAGGGTAACAGCAAGCAGGCACACACAAGCATTATTATTATGCCAATTATACTTTTGAACCCTTTAAGCCATTTAAATCAACCGCCAAACCGCCCTGACGTGTCCAGACCTTTCCAAGTCTGCACTGGGACATGGGCCAATTTTTTTATTTTTTTTGTTATTTTTTTTTATAGCCTTCCCGGTGTTATTTATTTTAAGGCAGCAGTTGGTTAGATTGAATTTTTTGCAAAGTTCTTTTTTTTCTAGCTAGCAAATAATTTAAAGCTAAGCGGTTCTGATATATGGCAGTGCGCATTTTACTGTTTATTTTTGCGAGGAGGTTTAGCGCTAAAGCAGTTTTATTGGTTATGATTTTTACTACAGCCTGCAATTGGATGATTTGATTTAGCATGTAGATCGGGGTTCGGTAGCCATAGGTACCATCCTTTGTCCATGTGGCGGGACCATAATACGAGATGATACGAGCCGGGGGCCACTTATCCGGTGCCCAACCACTGACCTGAAGTATGTTTGCAGACAGGGAGCTGCGAATTTGCTTTGCTGCGCCGGACTGCAAACTTGTGGCTTGCTTGGACCTTGAGGTCCCTTTATTGTCGTACACTGGTACCCCTAATACCTGTCCTTGAGACAGGGGGAGCAGGAAGAACCCTGGACGGATTGAACCCACAGTACAGGTGCCTGTCCAGTTTGCCGGAAGCTGGGCATAGGCCCATTTTTCGCAGATTTACAAGGAATCTGGGGCTTGGATTACTTTAGCAGAATTACACAGATTTAACAGGGGGCTTAACTGGGGCCATTGGTTGACATGGGTCAGGTTAGGCTGAGTGTGGTTTTGCCCGCTTCACCATGGTGTCTGGTTGTTTTTGCACCTCCACATGGCCTTACATGTTAGGCTTTCGACCGAGATTTGCCCTTTAGGGCGAGAGAAGCAGTGCCTTCCCAATATAGAAGCCCCTAAAGTTTATGTTTTTGGTTGGTGGGTTGTGAAATTAAATTTTTACTGGAGGGACTGGTTATGCAGATTAATCTTTAGAGCTTTTCATGGCCACTGTTTTTTTATGTTAGTACCTTTACAGATATAACAGCTGCTAACGTTTAGGCGAGTGCAATCCCCTTAGCCAATTTAAGGAACAGATTTTTTACCACTTTTATGGTGCCTGAAATGCTATTATTCCCCTGTGCTAGTCATTTATAAAAGGACCAAAAGAGGCTGTGTTCCCGGGGTGGCTTCTGTTTTTATTGTACTCGGATTACAATTTGCCCATAAGGGTTTTTTCCCTGTTTGTTTATTTTAATGCCGGTAGCGTATGTTTTTACCGAAGCAACTTTGCTTTGGCCAAAGTGTAGACAGACCGGATTGCATTTATATTGCTGGCAAGCAGAAGAAGCCACACCTACACTAAAGTTATAGCTTTTTTTAGGACCGTAAGCGTGTACACGTGGCATCTTTGGAGCATACTGATAACTGAACCCGAAAGGGGAACTCTTGGTTTCTGGGCTTTGTTTGAAGAGAGACTGGAACAAATATTTAGTTTTCCGTAAATAGGACCGTTTCCAGGCAAGGCACCCACACGTTTTTTTAAAGTTATTTTGGGGGCCCTGGCCTACAGATATAGCCTTGCAGGCGTTAAAACAAACAGTTAACGATGTTTTGTTTTCTAGTTTTGTAGTGTTTGTTACCAGGAATTCCTGACGCTCCTGAGCTTTTTGTAACATTTTATTTGGTTTGCTTTTACCTTTATACCCATACACCCAAGCTTGAGACCTTAAACGGATTCCCTGAGGCTGGTGGCACGTGGCATTTTCGCAAAGGGTGTACCCAGTGTTGTTGTGTACGCACGTAAAAGGGTTTGAACAATTGTCAGGCACTGAACTATGATACTTGAGGGTTTGCGTTATTTGATTTCCTGTTCTGGTGGTTATAATACATGGGATACACATTTTGCTGGGGTCCGTTCTTTTTTTGTTTTTCCTTTTTTTTTTATGGGAGGGGAAGCTTAGATGGCACGTTCCGCTCCACCCGTAACTTAGGGAGCCCAAGGTCCGAGCATTAAAGGGGCTAGGGCCACACTCTATTAATAGTGGCCGAGGTGGAGGAGACACGGGCTCTGGGCAAATGCCGACTTGTAGGGCTGATACGATGTCTGGGCATTTAGGCTATGGCCCCTGGAGTGCATGATTGCACTGCCGTACCATGTGGGCATAGAAATAGTTAGGATGTTGGCCGAAACATGGATGCTTGGGCCCTCCACAGCTAGGTTTTTGTTGATTAAAGGGAAATTTGAGAATATAGTTACACTTGGCTAGGGTGTTTCCTGTATTCCAAACTACTGGCGTGGCACCTTTTTGTCTTGTTCATCCTTTCCTATTTTTGAAACACAGTACACTGCCTACTTCTGCCTTAGCTTTAGGACCTTTAACCGTTTGTTTGGTTACCGCCACCCGCGGTGGGAGGTGGGATGTAATTATTTTAATTATAACAGCAATCCGCACCACACCACAAGTCTTTCCCAGCATTCTTTCCCCAGAAGGCTTTAGGGTACATTTAACAACACACCCAGATTGTCCCTGCCACCAATTCCAATATTATTACTACTGTGTTTTACGGGTCCAGGAAGGGGTCGGTTCACATGAATATTTACCTGTGCGCAGGCCTACCAGCCTCCCGGTGTGGTAGGAGCAGAGGTTTAGGCCTGTTGCCTGTGTCCGCCGCCGTCCGGTTGGCGGGGAGCAAGGGTATTGGTTTTGCGGAACGTCACCTGAAGGGGTTGCCAGGGATCCGCTGAACACGTTTAAGTCCCGTGGCTCGTCTTGACCCTGGTCCAGTGGATCCAGGCACTGAGACCTGAAACCTTTACAGCGGTCGGGGAGGTTAACAGAATTACATGTGGCCCTGTCCATTTTGGTTCCAGGGCTTCCTTTTTTTAAGCTTTTACCCAAACCTTCTGACCGGGCTTAAAGGAATGTACTGGCATATTTATTGGTATGGGGGCACGGTTCTGTACCCATTTGTGTAACGTTTGAAATTGTTGCCCTAGCAGTACCACTTGTTGTCGGGTTAATTGATTTTTCAACTGCGCCAGGTTCGGGGTTACAGAACTTACAATAGGTGGCGGCCTTCCATGCTAACAGCTTTGAGTCTGGGCAGATTTTTTTTTACCCTAGTTAATTAGGTAAATTTTTTTAAGCCACACACTAGCTTGCTTAAGAATGTCCAAACTTTTCATTATGGCCAATTTTAAGTTTGGAATTTGTCTTAAAGATATATTAAACATTTAAACTAAGAGTTTACAAACAGGGATTTGATGTTTTGTTTTCAAACTTTTACTTTTTATGGCCTTAGATTTATTTGAGTCCACCCAGAGACTTTAAGATATTTTTAAAGCACGCAGGGGTAAAAGCTGGTCTGCTTCCCTTTGCATGTCTAAGATAGTAACTGCACAGCTGTTTTGCTTTATAGCTTGAGCTGTCCAATTACTTCTTTGACTCTGAGACATTGTCTGTTTACTTACAAAGTTAGCCTTATGGAGACAGTCTGGTTTTAACATTACTGTTTTTCCAATACACTGATTAAGGACAGCCACTTTCCTACAGGGCTGTTTAAGCTTTCCAGTAATTTCCACTTTATTTGGAACCTTTTTTAAGGTATTTTTACTAGATTCTTTTTAAAACCAAATTTGTGAATTTATTTACAGATGGAATATTCCAGCAGTTAGAATCTGAAACAAGTTTTTTTAACATACAGTCTGCTGGATGTTACTGCAGAAAGGGATTCATCCTGATATAACCCAATCAGTTTACCTCCACACTTTCCTGTTGCAGCAGACTGCTGCTTGCAAAAGCCATCAGGAGACCTTACTTCTTTGGGAGAAGTTTTCAGCATTAACTTTTTTTTCTCAGAAATTTTCCTGACCAGAGAAAGGTTTTTGTAAAGAACTGGTTTTTTTAATATTAACAGACTCCTTCTGGGTTTTAGCTAAGTTTAGAACTAACTTTGAGACAATTTGGCACCCCCCCCCCCAGTCAGCACAGACTGAAAGGCACATTCTGTCTGTCCCTCAGGTAGCAAACTGGAAACAAAACCTCCCCCAGCAGTTAAACCTCCACTTTTCACAATTACACAGCTTGAAATCCCTTCCTCATTGTTTCAGCACACAGGGCTGTTTCCAGACAAACTTTTGGAGGCGGGGGTGGCTTCCTCCCTGGGCAAGTTATCACCCCCAGCAGGCACAGGCTCAGGAAAACTTTTTTCCTGAGTCCCAGTTGACACCAAACATGGCACAGTTTCTATGGATTATAACAATTATAAACTATTAATACAAAATGATATTATAAATGGTTCCCTAAATCCAGACAGCGTTACACCCCCACCGTCAGAGTGATGCAGAAAGGGGTATCACCTAGACACCGCTGAATGCATCACAAAAGGGTTAAACTTGGTTGTATACCATTACAACAATTTTAAATTTTAAAGATTTTACAACATACAAGCATTGGGTACATTTTTTATCCCTGGATAACAAGTTAATTATAAAAGTTAACATCAGCATTAACATTGACATTTAGTTAGCACAAACGTGTTTACAATTCATTTTGTTAGGTCTTTTATACAGATAGTTTGTCAGTGGGGCAGTTTGTTTAATGCCCTCTTGGATTTTTGAACACTTTTATTTAACAGGTTGATTTTGGTTTATCTCCTTGGTCTTGGTAACATAGGACCTTAATTTGACTACATCCTTGGGGTTTGGATATTCCAGAGTGAACCCCATTTTTACATACACAGAATGAGATTTTTTTTCCTCTTTTGTCTTCCCTGGCCTTTTGAAACCTAGGCTCTGTAACTTGATCCATTGTCTAGCTAGGTGTGCCTCCCATTTTAGACGTTTATGTTGATACAAACACAAAGAGGGATGGGTTACTCGGTCGGTAAGGGGTCCTTCCGAGCAGAAACACAAGGGGGAAACGTTTTACACAGTCCGTCACTTGCTTTAGTGGCACAGTTACAAATGTATTGCCCACTGGGCGTCTTACGGACTTACTCACTTTTACTCTCAGACACACGGTATGTTTAATACCACCCCGGCCTGTGCTGACAGGTTCGGCTTCCGTTAGACCCACACAAAGGTGTGTTTATTAAACACCAGACTTACAAAGTGGTAGCCTACTAGTGCCAGCCGGGAGTTGATCAGGCTCCCCTTCTCCCCGGTGAGGGAGGTCTGACTGTCCCCTGAGATCTCACCTGATCCAGACGTGGAGCTCCTTCCAGATGTGTCTTAGCGTCCCTCTGCCGGTGTGAGTCCGGCTGTGGGTCCCATCAGAGTACTGCCGACCCCTGGGAGGAACCGTCCCAGAAAATGAGCTGGGGTGCACACTACAGATTCACATGTAGGGGCCGCAATCCTACTGAAGTGGTCCCATCAGCAATCGGAGAGCCAAACGCTCCGAGACTCCTGGCTGGCTCGCCAAAAATGTAGCAAGACAGAAGAATTTCAGACATCGGAATAGGAGGCTAACTGAGTTTATTGTCGGCCGACAGGTGGCCCAGCGGAATTACTTTCAAAAGCTGAGCCCCGATTATACTGGGGCATTGCCTTATATACATTTCAGCATACATACTTTCTTTATTCCTTATATGGTTACAAATGTTTTTTTTGCTCTTTATAGGTTAACAAAAAGTAGGTTAACAAAAAGTACAATGGTTAAGCTGCCTAAAAGAAAGTAGGTTAACAAAAAGTACAACGGTTAAGCTTAGACTTTTACCTCTTGCCTCAATACAGTCATGAATGCTGTGGAGAAAGTGAATAAGGAAGTGTTATTTTCCCCTTCACATAACACAAGAACCAGGAGTTACCCAATGGAATTAGTAGCTGCCAGTTTTACAACAAACATAAGGCTGTACTTCACTCAGTGCACAGTAACCCTGTGGATCTTGATGCCAAGGGATGTTATGAAGGCCAAAAATATAACTGGATTTAAAAAAAAAATTTTGAATAGGCTCATGGAGGATAAGTTCATTGGTAGCTATTAGCCAAGATAATCAAGGATGCAGCAGGATGCTCTGGGTGTCCAAAAATTTCTGATTCCCAGCAGTTGGAGCCAGACAATGGGATGGATCATTTGACACATGGCCATGTACTATTCACTCCCTTTTAAGCATCAGGCATGAGCTACTGTTAGAAGACTGAGTATTGGGTCAAGTGGACCATTGGTCTCATCCAGAATAGCAGTTCTTATGTTCATATGAACCAATTAACTTGTAATAAAATGAGCTCATTACAGTGCTGGCTGCCAGATACAAGATCAGCATCCTGCTCAGGAGAAGTAGGGGAAGATGCTTGGCACGATGGTGCTTTCTGCTGTGTTGCAGACTGTTTAATTTCAGCCATTAAAGATCACTCATTTGTGATACTTGACAGCTAATCTATGGGTATAAATCACTTTTGGAACCTATTACTGCTTAATTGTGTGTAGACATTTGAGAGCAAGCTCTGGTAAAATCTCATCCAGAATCCTTATTTGTGTTATTGATTTTTCCCCCCGAGTGCTCTTAGCCCAGAAGAAGAGAACAAAATGTTACTTGTATCATGCTGTTGCTTCAGAATAGGAAAACAAGTTTGTAAATATCAGATCTTTGTGCCTTTTTCATGCCTATTTTGTACAAGTAGAGTTTGTGGTATTTTCCCTAAGGTTCTGTTTTCCTCAAAAAAGTATTTCTAAGCTATTGCAGCACCCAGAATTGTCAGTAGTGAAATTGGCTTTATAATTAAGACTGTGTAAGAATCCTAATGCATGCTGCCTTGCATTCTTATGAGTCACATTCATCTGGCACAATTTGTGTAGTTAACTTCATAATTCATTTCCTTGTGACTCGCAAAGAGGATTTTTCTGCGTTTTGCGTAATCATGTTAGAGTTGTTTTTAAAAAAAGTTACACAATGGAAAAATGCAGACACATTGAAAAGTTATTTGGGTTAGACACTGACTTTTAAACCATTTTTTGTGTCATCTTTTAATATTCTGTTTTTCTCCCTGTTAGGAACTTTCTTCCTTTCATATACAGGGAAGCTTTAAATTAACTCAGTAATATGCTTAAGGAAAGAGAGAGAAAATATAATACATGGGAGATGTATTAGATATCTGAGAGAATCACCTGCAGAATTGACTATAAAACAAAACCTTTCTCTTTTTGTAATATTCAAAAGTGCAACTTCAGTCCAGTGCAAACTGTGGTTAGGGAGCGTGTCTGTTTATATGTTCTGCTCATTTGCTAAGGCAGTCTTGAATAATATGCTAGTATGTTAAGGGAAACATTATGAAATCTTCAGGGTACAACTCAGTTAATATTTACAGTAAATAACTAATCCTTCAACATTCAGCAAAAATGCAGTTTCACACAATTGATCATATTGTAGTCTAAAAGTTTGTTTCTTTGTGCAATTCTGGGTGGTTGTGTAAATCTGTGATCAGGAAGTTCTCTATTGCAAAAATATGGACTCTGTAAAATACTATGGGATAAACTCAGTAGTAATATATTTAGCAAATGTGAATGCAAGCCACAAAAATAATGTATTGAAGTGGGCAAGTATGCTCTGTGACTGGAAGGTTTATCATAGAATCATAGAATAATAGGGTTGAAAGGGACCTCACGAGGTCATCTAGTCCAACCCCCTGCTAAAAAGCAGGACCACTCCCCCTAAATTATCCCAGCCAGGGTTTTGTCTAACCGAGCCTTAAAAATCTCCAAAGATGAAGATTCTACCACCTCCCTAGATAGCCCATTCCAATGCTTCACCACCCTCCTAGTGAGAAAGTTTTTCCTAATATCCAACCTTGACCTCCCCAGCTGTAATTTGAAACCATTGCTCCTTGTTCTGTCCTCTGTTACCCTCGAGAACAGCCTAGCTCCCTCCTCTTTGGAGCACCCCTTCAAGTAGTTGAAGGTTGCTATCAAATCTCCCCTCAGTCTTCTCTTCTGTAGACTAATTATCAAGTGTTCGGAGCCAAGGAAGAAGAATTAAGTCTTTTTCATCTGTCAAGAAATTCAAAGGACAATCCAGGAACTCCTTCCACCGACTGCAGAGTAGGTATCCTGTGTTTATTCTGATGTCTACCCGTTTGGGAACTAGTGCTTATTCTGGTGTCCATGAAACCAGAATCTGGTCACAGATTTACATGGCTCTGTACTAAATCCTCTATGGCTAGTTATAGAGTTTGAAATTTCAATTTCAAGTGTAACACTTATGCCACCTTTATCAGCCTTCATGAGCTCCCGCCCACTTCGTCAGATGCGTCAGATATGTGGAGCCCATGAAAGCTTGTGCCCAAAGAAATGTGTTTGTTGTTTTTGCTCCATGTTTAGCATGGCTACCCTGCTGGACCTTTACCTGCTTTGTCAGCTTCTGTGGCATCTTCATTCCATGTTAGTCAAAGGCTATTTCAGCAAACAAGAACAGCCAGAGCTCATCCGTGTCTGATAACGCTCTTTTCCTCTCAGACATACCTCTTCCATCAGGGACAGCAAAAGTATAGAGGGAATTTCTGAGCAGCTGGTGATTCTGATGAAGTGCAAAAAGGTCATATTATAACAGGGTATCAGCCCTGCTGTTTAAATCACTGGGGCTAATGCATGTTCCCCCCACTTATACTATTCGATTGTGCTTTTGGTTGCTGGGATCAGGTTGAAAATGGTTTGTCTGTTTATGGATTTATGAAGAGATGGAGCCTGTATAACTATATCTCTAGTTTGTCTACTACTTGGCAGTGTTTGTGTGTGTATATATTCTAAGCATTAATCCCACACTCGTTGCTGGGACATCTGAGCATCTTCCACGAATCATGAAGTCTCCACTTCAACAAAGCACTTAGGTACATGCTTAACTTTAAATATATTAGTCTTATTGATTTTAATGGGACAGATCATATGGTTAAGGGTAATCACATGTACAAAGTGTTAGCTGAATCGAGGTCACAAATGGATAGTCTATAGAGAGAGTCTAAGATTGTCTTTTCAGCCTGAGGCCTCCTAGGCACACATAGAAAGGGTTTACTTTTATTAATTGGAAGCTACTGCAATGACCTTATGATCCATCCTTCTCTATATATGTATGTATACCTGACGTACTGCAGAATGTCATTTCATACATCTGAAGAAGTGGGATTATACCCACAAAAGCTTATGCAATAAATAAATTTGTTAGTTTTGAAAACTGCCACCGGACTCCTAGTTTGTGTTGCAAAGAAGGGAATCTTATAGTTCTGAAGATAAGGTTCATGGTTCTGCCTTTGGTCTGGAGTTACTATAGCAATAAGTGAGCTGCAGAGAAAACTGTCCTTTTCTCTGGCTAGTCTTAACCTGATGTGAGCCCAGACTAGACCCTACCCAGAATATCTTTGGTACCAATGTGTGCCTGCTGCTTCAAAAAAATAAAATAAAATATAAATAAATCTTAGTTACTTTTTCCAAAAATGGAAGGAGAAAAAAAAAGTGGGTGATTGGAAAGCTCAAGAACCTCAGGCAAGGCCTTGAGGAAAAGAGGTGGACTTCCACTTCTCCCACTCAAAGGAAGACCTTGGAAATGGATATTGATAAACAGTGCCACAGGATCTAGCTCTCCTGCAATTAAAAATCCACAGCTGACCTGAGTCAGCTGACTGGGGCTTAATGGGCTGTTTAACTGTGGTGTAGATCTTTGGGCACAGGCTGGAGCCTGGCTCTGATACCCTCCTACCTCATGGAGCCCAACTTACAACCTGAGCCTGAATATCTACACCATAATTAAACGGCCCCTTAGCCTGAGCCCCATGAGTCCAAGTCAGCTGACTCGAGCCAGCCATGGGTGTTTAATTGCAGTGTTTGACTTAGTACGGACAGGGGATCTAACCCGAGAAGGGGAGTCATAAGGAACCCAGAAAACCACCAACATTCAGAAGCCCATCTGACAGGTGTTTGAGGGTCTCACTTTACAAGGCTCAATGAAACCAGCTTGGTGCACTCCAGTTTATGAACATAGCAAACTCATCCCAGCAATCAATATTGTTCAAATGAAACTTCTAAAAGAGGAAGCAGCCTGGACTAATTGGACTTGTCTTTTCCTAGATCAGCCAGATACACTCCCTGGTTTGTGCAAGCATACGGCAGTGCTACTGGGGTTCTAGGTTTTGAAGATGGTAAGTTTGCCTAGAACAGAAAGAGTACGACTCAGCTAACTGCCTACAATCCCATATCTACCAGGGAGTCTGGAGCCACCTATAAATGTGGGCAAGGAAAGGTCAAGTCATCTGAAAGTGTCTCTCTCAGGCAATTTCCACCAACAGAGCTCTAGGGAGCTCAAATAGCTCTCCTCCATGGAACTGTCCATGTGAGGGATGATTTTCCATTTGAGACTGCTGCTCCTCCCCATTAATTGATGCAGATCAGTTGAATATTGTTTCGAACTACTGCCACAGCTGAATGGATGATGAAACCAGTCTGCGTTCAGCTTGGTGCTTTTTTCAGTATATATTTGGCCTCAGTCAGAGGCATTCTGGATGCCTGTGTAAAATCTTTGTAGAAAAGGTGAGTGGGTTACTCTCCTTGCCATCTCCCCTCCAGTCTATGACTCAGCAGCTTTCCATTAAGCCACAGTGAACTTGAAACCCTACGAACAGCCAGCGTATGCCAAAGGATCTGCAAATCGAGAGAGAGCTCCTTCTAATGGATGATGATTTGGCTTTCTGTGAGTTCATTAAATCCCTGTATGGAAAAGGAAACCAAATATAATAAAGCATCAGTGGAAAGATTGCAGAAATTCACAGGATAATATATCACTGAGTATGGATAAAAACAACTACTTTAGGAGTCAGAGGGAGTAACTGTGATGGTGAAAAGCACATGATAATGGCCAGACCAGTGTGATCTCAGCGCAGAGATATGGTTGAATATATAGCCAAACCTCTGGGAGTTCTTCTGATATGTTTCTGCTGCTAGAGTATTGACTCCAGTTTTCATTATTCCCTCATATACAGTTCAATGTCTTTGTAATTTGTATTTGCCATTTCTTTTGTTAATGCATCCCTCCCTGTTTCCAGTAAAAGGAAACCGAAGAAATCTTTAGTTTTACCAATATCCGCTGGCCTAAAGGGACTATAAAGACAATTTCTGAATCACTGCTGTAGTGAGAGAGTGAATCGAGGTAAAATTTTCCAAAGCAGCTTAGGAGCTGAAGTCACACTGACCTTCAATGAGACTTAAGCTTGCAAATGCCTAAGGCCCAGATTTATAAAGATATTTAGGCATTGCCCTACTCAGCAGTGTACCACCTGAGTCTCATTTTCAAAAGTGACTTAGGAGCCAAATGCCAGTGACTTTCATTAGGATTTAGGCTCCTCAGTGTCATTGCTTATTGGAGCAAAGCTTAAATACTTTTTAAAATCTGGGTCTTAAGCATTTTGGAAAATTGGACTTTGACTCCTAAATCGTTTAAGCACTTTTGAAAATTTGTATCACCACTACCCCCAAGCACTTAAAATCTGTCTGTATAAAATAAACTGGCAAATCTGTGCAGTTAAGAGCTGTAATATGCAAACATATGTTTAAAATCTTCCATACTTATCTATACACAGTAACAAACAGAAATAAATCTCATTTTATAGTTGAAGATCAGTTAATGCACTCAAACAGGTTGTCTGCTTCAACAGTTTAAAATAGACGTGCGTAAACAAATCAGGAGAGAAGAAAACGTTCTGTTTACACTGTTAGTAAGAGTGTAATATAAATATACATGAGCTTAAAATACACTGATGGATCACATACATCAGTTCAAAATAAAGGTACAAGCATGCAGCTAACATGCCATGTTTTCCATTTCAGCCATCTGACAAAGTGGGATTACACCCATAAAAGCTTATGTGGTAAATAAATTTGTTAGTCTTGAAAAGTGCCACAGAACTCCTTCTTTGTTTTGGTTTTCCTCCAGCTTTTGTATCACTAGTGTGTTTTAAATTCCAATTTATCTGATTATTAGACAGTATAGCTTTTTGAATAGTAGCTATGTAGTTGTATTTCCTGTTTTATCTAATACTTTTAAGATGTTTTCTCATTTTAATGCTAGTAAAGGAGATAATTGTATTTTTTTTCTCCCAGACATGACAAATGAACCCAAAAGAACACCCTGGGTAAGCACAGCATGGAAGTACTTACGGTCTAGTGTTAGTGCAGAAGGGACCAGAATTTGAGTCCTTTGACTGTATCATATGCTAAAATCAAATGATTTTTCTACTGCAGTGAGTTTCCTTGATCTTGCCACAACTCCCCCTACCTTTTTTTCTTTCATTATCTGGAGGGGGAATCAGATGGAAGCTCCTTCAGAGAGAAACTATAAAGGGCTCTGCAGGTCTCCATTTAAAAGCATAGGGCTAGCCATCTAGATGAAACGAGCTCTCATAAATTACTAGGAGACTTTTGATTTATGGTGCACTTTCTTTGCTGTGAGTTAACAGTCCATGCCCAGCATGGGCCATTTTCTAAAGGGAACACTTCTTGAAAAAGAAAACTAAAGAGGAAAGATGGTATCATAAGGAAAAGATTCTAGTCACTTTCTTTCTAGATTTGGACCAAAATGTTTCCCTAAATATTGTTTGAAGATAGGAAACAGTTTAAACATAGGTAACTTATATTTATTCAGATGCTTTGCAACTAACTTGGGCAGAGAACGGTAGTGGAGGATTTCAGGAGTTCAAAAGTTGGTTTGATTCCGGTTTGGAGTGATAACCAAAGATTTTGAAATTCTCCACAAAATGGAATTTCCATCATCTTCCCAGCCCTGGGAATTCTACTGCTGGTGCAGTCTGCCTAGCTGGCTGCCCACTGGAGCCAGGGTGCTCGGGTAGCAAAAGTGCTGGGAACAGTGGCCTCCAGGGGTTCCAGGCTCTTGGTTCCCTGTCAGTCAACCAGACTGGCAGGTAATTGGGGTGATTTTCTAACAAAACCCTGCCTGGTAGTCAAAGTTCCATCTGAAACCTTTCTGTTTGCTAACCGAATTCCCTTGAAATCAACACAGTGCCATGGATTGTTTGGATTTTTAATGAATCAGCAAATGCTCACCCAAAATGGGGGGTCACTTTTTTTTTCTGACTAGCTCTATCTGTTCTCGCTGAAAAAGTAGAGTCCTTGCAGAAAGATAACTTGGAAAATTCTGATTTATTGATGTTACCTTTCTTTGTTACTAATTATTTGTATAGCAATAGTACTAGTGCCCACCAACATGTGGATAGGTGTCTAGGCCCTGTAGACAAGTAAAAAGAATGTGCATTCTAAATATAAAATGGGACAACAGATGAGCATAGCAAATGGATGCAGGAGGCATGGAGCAAGAGTGAAACACCATTGTAAGAGTAGTATGCAGAGGTCACAACACGCCAGCTGCATTAACTATTGTAAAATGATTTGTAGACATCTCATCATAAGTCAGTGTGAAGGGTTTTCTTTGTCTTCTGTCTCATTCATCTTTTCTTGGAGGAAAGGAGATGAATAGTGGTTAAAATACCATTAATATAGAGAATGAGGTTGATCTTTGTGGTAATAATCTAATCCCCTGTATTCAGGGTAAAAAAAATTAGTGCAGTGTAAAGTGGGGTCTAAAAGCTCTAAATCTGATTAGGGAAACTTTTCCTTCACCCAGATAGAGAAGGGAGTAGGGAGGGGTTCTGTGGGCTAAAGTAGCCCCCTCAAGCCTTGTCAATCATTCAGGGTGGTGAGCTGGACTTTAAAAGGAAGCAACTGAGGTATATAAGTGGGGGAGCCCTGAGATAGGAATGACTAGGTTAGACATTGAAACAGTAGGATGATGCTTCATTCCAGAAACCTTCCAGCTCTGTGAGGTGTCCAGCAAACCCCAGAGTCATGTTTTTGGACATCCCAGCTCCAGAGCTGGAAATGCATGACCAGCCTGCTTATATGCAGTGTTGTGGTGGACATGAAGTAGAGATCTGTGTAGTCTTGGCTTTCTCACCAACAGATGTTGATCCCATAGAAGATATTATTTCACCCACCTTCTCAGCCTTATATATGGTATGCCCACTCCTGATCATTCTTGTCTAAAGTCGTTACTGAGTAAGGGAGGTAGCTTCTGATTTTGCAATCCAAATAAATGGATTAAATTACCTGTTCTCTTTTTTTAAAGAGGAGCCAACATTTCCTGGCTTTCAGCAACTTATGTTGTCTCGAGTCTTGTTGTAAATTGAACAGCAATTGAGACTTCTCAGTATTGTCTATTATTTTAGTCTGAAAGTCAGACCATCAGTCTTGCTTCTGCTTTGGGACTGCCCTGGAGATCCTGGTGCACAATTAGGAAATCATATTGTTTGCAGTATACTGAAGTGTGCTGTTGTAAGACTGTATTACAGCTGGTCCCCCAGAAAGTGTCTCCTTTTGTGAGACTAAATCCCAGGAGGCTACACCTGTGAAGAAACATTTTAAATAAATGCACAACTGCGAGAGCTGGGAGAGGAGAGGTTATGAAACAGAAAATATCACTGTAACTAGGGATGAGCTTCACCTGTAATCTCCTCCACCAATCTCTCTCCCATGTCTCCTGTTTCAAGTGACAGACCCCCTAAGCGCACTCTTTCCATCATGGAACTCTGCAGTTCACCCTAATTTAGACTGGATCACCAGGTTACAAAACCCCTATTCCCACCTTCCAGCCATGGTTACAAGGTGAATGGTGCCTTGGTGGTCTCCGGTCTCTCAGGAGTGTACCCACTCTTGGTCTGAATCCCCAGCTGGCAGCCCCACGTTTGCTCCTAGCAGCGTTAACACAGTGGGCCCCATAGTATATGGCACCTGCAAGACGTTCCTCTCTAGATGCCTGTGAGCAACTGATGATTAAAAAGACTCACACCATCTCCTCCTAAACACATCCATTGTCCATTCATTCAAAGGTACATAGCAAGCTAGAGGAAAGGGTTGAGACCACCTAAGGGACACACTTGACTATTGCCTACAGCTCATTACTCCCTTAAAGCTTAAGTGAGATTGGCTGCATCGGGCACATCCTGCATCTCCTGTGTCTTAGTTTTACAGCTCTGCTGCATGTTCTGCATATATCAGGGCAGGGAAAGATGGACTCTGCTCCTACAGTTTCTCTCTTTCTTCCCACAGCAGATCTCCCTGAGCAGCTGCTGCGTACTCACCTTTTCATTGTAAATACCAAGTGGAAAGGAAAAAGAGGAGGGGGGGATGAGTTAGAAGACTTACAATAAAATAAAGTACTGCCCTCAATAATACTGCATGAGTGAAAATGATATTCACAGAATTTCATTATTTCTTCTTCCTTTAATCTTTATGATGCAACTTCTGTATTAAAAGACGGATACCTAGAATTTTGTTCCTCTTTAGCATCTTGTTAAAAATGTTGCATTTATCCTGTTCCCCTGGCTGATTGCCTCCCATTAAGCTGGATTTATGCTAATATTGTCCTGATTAAGCTACTATCACCATCTTTCACTACTTTACTAGCTACAGTCTGGATTAACCAGTTCCCTGGGAGATGTCTCAGTGAAACATCTGACCTGACTCTGCAGCATTTAAGTGGAGTATATCTTCTATAAATTTCTTTAGTTGGCATTTTCAAAGGTGCCTGAGGCAATTAGGTGCCCAACTTACACTGACATTCAATAAGAGCTGGTAACATAGGGTAACTCCCTTAGGCTTCTTTATAAATTGTCACTTGAGAGTTTCTTAAACTGCTACTATATACTATCCACATACTAGTACCAACACAATGAAAGAAACTAGATGATGGAATGGGACTGGGCCTGGCATTAGAAGACAGACTGTAGAAGTACACAAGGAAGAATGGTGTACACAGCCGCCCCACATGAGTTTACACAGTCTTCATTCGGGGGAGTGCATGGACCACTCTGGTTCACAGTGACCCACAGGGAAGGGAAGGTTATGCAATGCCCTGGAGCCAACTTCTGACTCCACCTGTGTGTGGCCTGTATGAGCTAGTTGCACCTCACAAAGGTCTGACATACACTTTGCTGAGTGGTGGCATGCGTGAGATCTTTCTCTTCCCATCCCCCATTGGGTTTGTGCAGCTGCTTTCTGCCTTCTGAGTGGGGTTTTGCCCAAATGGCACAATTTAAAACATGCTGACCTGGGGCTGTTGCATTGAATTATACTAGTATTTGTGTAGTGTGTTAGATGAGCGATTCTTCTGCAGAAGCCGTATGACATGTGGAGATAAATAGAAAGGTTGAATGGCAACACACCACTTTTACAAGTGCTTCTACTTAATGGCATCTGTAAGAGATTGAGTCCCTTCACTCTAGTTGAGCTGTGGTGGAGAACTTAACTTCTGGTATCAATAACTTGTTCTCCTCTTGGCTACTTACTGTGTGATGTACAATGTACAGAGTTGGAAACAAGGGATGGGCAGATGGAGATACACTTGTGTGGCATCAGCTGAAAAAATGTCTCCATCAAATAGTACCTAGAGAGGGAAAATCTGTTACAGGTAACATAGTGGACATACAAAAAGCTGCTCAAGATAGGCAGAGCCTTGTTTGTGCCCTAAGCCACATTTGTTAGCACAGACAGGATTCTGGTAAATCAGAATATAATATAGTTTGCTCTTCCACAGCTATCCTGGACCTAACTCTTTGTAAAGTAGAAAACTTCATACTGGGGCCTGTCACCACTGATGACCAGGCTTCACCCTGTCTCTCATGATAACGCCCAGCTTCATTCTTTCACCTGCTCAGGCTCGGGGTGAAATCCCTTTACCTGTTTTCCAGGTCTCAGTGCCCTTGATGATGCTTCTCCGTAGACAGTGAATATAGGAGATGGTGTTTATGCTTTTCATTTACTTATGCTTCAAAGAAGACAGAATGTACTGATCCAGAACACTGTTCATGGATTGGTTGCAGATCAAAAAACACAATAGAGTCCAGTGGACTTTGGGGGAAATGTGTGCCAGACTGGAGCATCTGTAGCTATTCTAAATGTCATCAGCAGTCATGTGACCATGCTCAGCAATGACAGCATTATTTCTTGGTCTCCTCATCCCCAGTCACTCTATTATAGCAGCACAAGTTACTCAGATCATTTACTCTTTGCCACCAAGGCCCTTCCCTATCTGTTCTCCCTTGCTTGTTGCCATTTAGCCTCCATGTTTTGTACCGCCCATAAAACCAGCCACCTGCCTGTTTGTCAGCTTCCTTCACAACTGTCAGTGCTGTCTTTTGCAATCCTCTTTTATGCATGGAACACACTCCTGGAATTAATCCATAAGACCTTCCCCTCCTTCCAACCTCTGTTCTAGACCCACCTCTACTATGATGCCCACAAGAAATCAGCCAATCAAGGATGGTTTTGTTTTGCATCAGTTGATGACAGCTGACTTTATTGTAATATATTAAAACACATTCTCCGTAGAAAGCATCCTATTGTTTAAATCAACTTTAATATCTTGTGATTTTATTTCTATAAGTCATCTGTCTTCCATTCTCTCCTTTATTTTCCCCGTACGCCCTCATATTCTGTTTACCATTAGATTGCTAACTCAGATGGCTCACACGTGAACCATGACTGTCATAATATTGATATAAACCAGTTTATTTTAATAATTCATCCTTTTGAGATTTTCATGTGGTTCAGATAGCTAGTAAAGTTTATTTATAGGGTATTTATGTAACTCTGCAGCACATTGGGAGGAATACTTCAGTGTGTGTTGGGATTCCCTCTGAGACCTCTTTAACTCTACTTGTCCAGAACACCTTGTCTAACTCTGGGAGAACACTTTAATCCAATTCTCTGGAGTCCAAAAAAACTCAGTTTGACTTCAGATTTTGTCACTCAGATTCCTTTATCTGACATACATGCTGAGTTGATCAGATTCGAGCATGGGAGTGGGTGTAGGATGTATAACATATCCAAAGTTACATAAAAAACCCTCCTCCTTTATATCAGGGGTGTCAAACTTGTGGCCTATGGGCCAATGCAGCCCGCAAACCTCTTCCATCCAGCCCATGACTGTGCTCCGTGGGACCATGCTCTCCCTAACAGAGAGAGAGAGAGAGAGGGTGGTCTCGCATACCCAATGCTCTGCAATGCTGCAAGTGTGTCAGGCTCACGACATCATGAAGAGCTGGGTATGCGAGACTTGTGCTTTGCAAGACCACACTCCTCACTAACAGAGACAGAGAGTGGTATCGTGGAATGCAGTTTTGCATACACAGCACTCCGCGATGCTGTGAGAATGCTGTAGTATTTCAATTTATGGTATGTACAGCCCACTTGAAGTACATTTAAGTAAAATCTGACCCACCCTAGCAAACAAGTTTGACACTCCTGCTTTATATACATTTACATATTACATTGCAACATATGCTTCATGTTTGGCTTGGTTACTGTGCAGCATACTCTGTCCATGAGCTGTTCATGTAGAATCTGATCTTTTTATCTTCTCTACTTTCCTAACTTACCTTGTCCACTGTAAGTAAATGGTTCCCTGGGTATTCTTTCTCTTATTTTAGCTGACTCAGACCTTTTATTTTAGCTTGCTGATACGTTTACTTACCTTATTTAGCACAAATCTTTTATTTTCAGCCTAATGGTCTGTTTTACCTTCCGAATTCTATCTTACAGGAAATGAGGGCTCCCACCATATGTTAACTTTTCATGTCAGGCCAGACCTCAGACCTCACTGTGCAATATGAAAGGCAACAAAACACAGTCTTATTTTTTCACACTCTAATCTAATATTGTTTTCATAGATTCATAGTTTAAGACCAGAAGGTCCATTAGATCATCTAGTCTGACCTTCTGTACATCACACACCATTAAATTACACCAACTCACCCCTATATTGAGCCCAAAATCTTGTGTCTGTAAAACATAACTTTTATTTAACTAAAGCATGTCTTCCTGCCAACAGCTTCTCAGCAAGTTAAGGTAAGTTCCACTTTGTCATTCTTATGTAATACAGTGGGTTCACCTTGGCTTCAGTTACAGTAAATTAAGACCTCATGCTGGTGGTGGCTCCACTACTGAATAGAGAAGGAGGAGAGCCACAAGCAATAAAATGTTTTTGTTTTTTAAATTAATTAAACTAAAGCTAAGATGAACCTATTTAGATGAGCACTAATACAATATCTGATCAGCTGTGTTTCTAGGTCATTTATTAAGCATTAATCTGATCATCTCTGGGCTTTTGAATATGCTTCCAGGGCTGTGATCTGATGAACGCAGAAGAAATGACCAGTGTTTACAGAATCCAGGGATTTTACAGTGAACATTTAACATAGTACTAAATGTATGTGGCAAATAGTCCCTCAGAAAAGACAGATCTTAAGTCAAAGCATGTTTTTAAAATAAGTGAAGTTCCCTGTTGAGTTAGAAACAAAATTAAGTGAAATGTGCTAGAAAGCATTGATTTTATTTTGAGGTAAATTTCTGGAACTCTTATCTTTAAGAACCCCTTTTTAAATAAGCCTGTAGTCTGGTTGTGATCTCTGTTTAAATCCTAATCATTTAGTCTGTATCACAAAATCAGTACAATTGTTGTGACACAATTGGCAGTCTTTGCCCAAGAAACCCTAAAGTATAAATTGGCACAAAGAATAAATTTGCTAACCTTTGTCAAAGCTTGAATTGTATCTGACTGTGCTGAAACATGGTGTTCAACTAAAAGCAAGAGCATCTGTATAGAGCTTCACAAAGCTCCTTATTGGTGATTCCAACAATAGTGAATAGTGCAATAGGCATGTTGGAGAACTTGGCACCTAACATAGTTCATGTTTGACTTTGCATTTGCATGTATCTAATACAGGTAGGGGCATGTGTGTGCATGCTACATAAATGCTACATTTTCAGGACTGGCTTCTAATTCTGGGTTCTGCACTTCAGGACTAAGGCTTAATTTACTTGAATTTTCTGAGCATCCGTCACTGTCACTAGGGTGTTGAGTGCTCACTGGTTGTGAAAATTGGACCCAAGGTATCTCAGGTTGGACACCCATAATCAGAAGCCACTACTAAAAGTTGAGGCCTTTATTTTTATATCTTTGGTTCCCTAAACATATAGTAAATATCCTGCTCACCTTCCTCCCCTGAGCAATATCGCTGGAGTCAAGGGGAGAATTTTCATGGGAGTGGGTTCTGGGGGCAAGTTGGACTTAGCCCTATATGTGCTCATGTGTCTATTCTTATCTCTTTGTTTATAACATGATGAGGTTGTATACAGATTTTACAGTGTAGGTTTGAGGTGGAATGTTAGAAATAGATAGATGAACACACGTACAAATGAACATATACTCTTGTAATTGGGATTTAGTTTGATCCTCAACAATTCTGTGAAGAAGCAAATGAATTATACTTAATATTTCTTGGCAGTGTTGGGAATTGTGCATTTGGGATATTTCTGTATGTAGCCTTAGAAAACATATATACACTGAGGTCTCTTCAACTACTGGTTTTGGCTGCAACACACTAGAGTGTACAAAATGCAGATAGACATAACAGGTCAGACTCCTTTAGATCCACAGAGAGCTGCACTCCCATAAAAATATTCCCGTCATCTAGAACACTGTCCCTGGAACCTGTTAAGATATTTAAAAGTGACAAAATAGCTAGTCTGTCAGTTTTATATGGTAATACACTTTTTTTAAAAGTAAATTTTATTGTGTCCAGTGCTTTGCTGCAGATTTGTACAAAATTATGGATAATAGATCTTTGATACAGGGGGTTGAGCTGTGCATGCCTAAGAACTTCAGGGGTTTGTTTTTTTTTGGCATATCAGAAAGAGCAGCATGTTCTATGCAAAATTCAAACTAGAAAAGCAGGTCCCACTGGCTATTAAATATTGAGTACAATAAGAAAAATAAACCACCATGAAAATGTATAATACAACATGTTACTGATGTGATATAGACTTTCTGCAAATTCTACAAAAAATGAATTAGCTGTACTGTGACTAGTGGTACTGCTTCTGAAGAGTGTTGGCTTGAGGTTACAGTGCACCAAGAAGTAGGAACTGATTAGGTGTAAGCTAAGAAGATCTCAGTTGAGGGCTCACTAAGTATCAGGGAAAGGGAATGGGATGACTTCTGAATGTCATGAAATACAGTGTTTGTGTTGTAAGAAAAATACTGCCTCGACAGGAATTTATAGAATTACATGAGTTTATTGGGAATATGGTTAAGTAATAGTGTTGACAAGTAATGGTACAAGAGTTAATGGGAAAGGTTGTAATTACAAACAAGATCAGAAGATATATAGCTTATAAGGAGAAAATGAAAATCAGAATGTTAAAACATGCAGTTTAGCATTATGCTATAATTGGAGATGATATTGAATGTAATTGCAGGGAGCTGATAACTACTCTATAGATTCAGCTACCTAGGGGTTATGGAAGAGTAAGATGGGGAAGTATTTTGTGATGAAGAGAGTACTGAATAGCCTGAAAAAAGGATGTTTAAAAAAAAAAAAAAAAAAAAAGGAATCAGGAACAATTTTCTTTGGAAATGTATTGATGGCAATGATTCAGGAACCCTATCCCAAAACTAAAGATTAATCACACTTAAAAGGGAATTGTATGCCATGCATATGGAGCAGCTTCCAGCTCCCATAAGAAAAGGTTGTGCATGCTAATAAATAAACAAGTTGCATTGGAATGTGCAAGAAGAAAAATAGACCCAGAGAGGTCAGATGGGTTTTGTTGTGCGGTTGTGTGGAAATTAACCTGTTACAATATGGAACATTTATGTCCCATACGATGACGATACCTTCTTCTTCAATAATGATTTTAGAGTCGTCGTAACAGCCCAGATTCATGAGTAATAATGGCAGGCAACTAGTCTATATTTTGATCATTTATATTAAGGACAACCCTTTACATGTTCCCGAGAACAAGCTGGGAGGCCTTTACATCAGTAGTAATGGGACGTAATATCTCCTGATATTTATAGGAAAAAAGAAAGAGGCTGGCTTAGAGGAACAAATTTATGGTTTGTAGATCCAATATTTTATGACTAATAAGAGTCTTGCTCATAGAGATTAGGAATGTAAAATTAGCATTAAGAGCACTGATCCTTTAATAAAAAAAAAAAAAAAAAAAAGACAGCTCTCCTATTTGCCAATTAAAGTTTTGCAAACGAGAGCACAAATTGGGCCGAGTACTGCCTAGATTGATTTATACTGCAGGATCTCAAATGACTTCTTGCATGCGGTATAGAGTTCCATTCGAACATTCATTCAGCAGTTGTATGTGGCAGACCTCAGCCAATCCAGTGCATTGTTGGTCAGGAGGTTGAGGGAAGCCTGTCCTCTTTTGAGGCAGTAGATGGGGTATTCCTCCACAAGATGGCCCACTGTTCATATTTCTTCACACTTACAGGCTGCAGTAGCACAAAGGTTCTAGCTGTGCATGCAGTAATTTTAGTGCCAGCACCAGATCTTAGGCAGTTTAAGTGGATCCATTCCTTTCGTGGCAGGCTGCAGCCTATGAGTGAGATATACATTGGAGATGGTTGTTGCTGTCTGCCAGGATGTTGTTCTTTCCTCCATTGGCTCATGACCCTCTCACTCCTGTTTTGTCCATTATCTGCCTGTGTAAAGGCATGAGCTGCTCTTATGAAAGATTTGCAGCTCCTGAGGTATTGGGCCATCAGAGGCTAGAAGATCCTTTCATGAGTGGGGTGCAGTCGGCTGTTAACAGCTGTGACTGCTGCCTGTCTGGATGCAGCCAGCTCTCTCAGATGGTGGGGGTGGAACACCAGACTGAATGTGCAATACACAAGATGGTGTGGGGTGTAGCCATCCGCTGATGATGCGAAGGGCAGCACTGAAATGTGTGTCTAGCGTAGGTGTATGTTTACTCCTGCCCCAAGCAGACGTGGTATTCTGTTGGAACGTGCACAAGTGCCAAAACAGCAGAGCACAGAGTTGTGAAATCCACACACCAGTGATAACTGCATAGCTTACACAGCAGGTTGATCCGGATTGCCACTTTTGCTACCGCTCCATTGATATGATGGAGGAAAGAAAGGGTTCTGTCCAGCTTTACCCCAATCTTGTATCATACAAAATATTATTAAAAGTTTGTCAGTATTACAAGAAATAATTAAAGCTTTTGGTCATTAAGTGAGATGTACAGACTGAGTGTAATATGAGCCTATACCAGTTGCTTATTTTATTAAAAACTCACTCTCAGAGAAGAAGATTTGAGAGTTCCTATCTGCTTTAGATAACTTTATGCCAAAGCCTTCAAGTTTCATCAATCAAGATTGTCCAGAGAATGTATAACTTTATGACTGTTTTAAAGATAAACTGAATAATGCTACTAGATTAGAGTGCAAACTGTACAAATAAAACAGCAAACAAATGAAATGGGATCATACAGACAATAAATATTAGCTCCAGGTAGTACTGAAAATACATACTCTAGTTTACAGAATGTTTCACCATCTCTGTATAATAAATACGGACAGGTCAATATTATGTATGTAAATCAAAACAGCCAGATCTTTTTTCATATACACAATATGAGAATGTTGGAGGGTCAAAATATTTTGGAACACCATCCTGAAAGAAATAATAATAAAAGAATTTGAAGAAGGCTTAAATACCTGTATTCTGGGAGTGGTCTGTTAAAAGATTTAAAATGGGAATAAGGAAGCTTCTCTTATTTTAGCTCCTTGTACTGAATGAGTGGGGAGGAGGAACTCATAATCTGTGGATGGGGCAACAGCTCCCAACTATAGCTCACTAGAACAAAGTATTAGTAGAACAATAATGGAAGACTTAATATATTGTGAGAACCGTGCCAGACAAATTCTCAAAACATGGATTCAAGTAAAAGTATACCTTGCACAGGGAAACAATTAAATAGGAACAATAAGGACGTGTCTACAATGGCAATTTAGGTCGACTTAAGTAGCCTTAAATTGACCTAAATTACTTCCTGTCCGCACTGGGCTTCATTAAGTCAGTTTAAGATGTTCCTTAAGTTGACTTAATGAAAGCTAAAGTTGACTTAGTAAGACTGGCCGGTTAGGTCGACCTAATCCTTAAATCGACTCCTTAGGTCGGCTTAAGCACAGTGTGGGTATGGATTAACCCTTAAATAGACTTTATTAAGTCAATTTAAGGGCAATTAGATCAACTTACTAAGTCCCCGTTCAGGGTAACCACTTTGTTAAGTCGACTTAGTAAGGTCGACTTTAAGTCAACCTTATTAAGTCGACTTGACAAAGTCGACCTAACTTTTTCTAGTGTACTCATAGCCTAAAATTTTTGAAGTGCTTTCATATGGACATAATCTTGTTTTTATAGGAAAAACAGATAGGCAAGAAGGGTATGCATAGAGGGCAACAAGTGAATTATGTTATCACTCCTCTATTTTTCCATATTTCCTGTCCTCTGAGATTATTTTCCCCCTCCTTCAGAAATTTCCAGAGGAGTAGCCGTGTTAGTCTGTGTACAGCAAAAATGAGAGTCCTGTGGCACCTTATAGACTAACAGATTTCTTTGGGCGTAAGCTTTTGTGAAGTATAACCCACTTTGTCAGATGCACGAAGTGGAAACCATATGTACACATGCCAGGATGGAGGAGGGCAAGTTTTAGCAAAGTCAGTTCAGAGAGCAGATGGGGCCTATTCACACTAGTTGATCAAAGGGCGAAAATGTGTGAACAGAACAATCACTTTTTGTAATGTGCTCACTATTCCAAGTTCCTATTCAGAACCAGTCTGATTGTATCAAGCTTGCAAATCAGCTCCAGCTCTGCAGTTTCACACTGAAATCTGTTTTTGTAGTTTTTGTAGAAGTATGGCAACTTTCAGATCTGCTACTGAGTGTCCATGGAGGGTGGCATTCCAAAATATTTTGACCCTCCAACATTCACATATTGTGTATATATATGAAAAAGGATCTATGTATATATTTCACAATATATTTTCACGTCCCACAAAATCTCATGTGATAAATAATTTTTAATCTTTAAAAGTGCCACTAGACTTCTTGTTTGTTTTGCTGAACTAGACTAACACGGCCACCCTTTTGGAACTTGTTATGATGGAAACAGTATCTTAGGATAGCCTGAATCAGGTGCTGAACTCTGAATCAGGTGCTGAACTCTTTATGCTCTTCAAAACCACAGAGAGGTTTCATTTTTTCATTGAAACCAAAAACCCATACAAAACTTTCTGCCTGAATTTTAGTATTGATGGGGATCTTTTGCACAGCTCCACTAGCAACGCTCAAAGGGCAATTTCTTTTACTTCCTCATAATCAGGATTGAAATGAGCACCATAAAGCATGGGCAGTTATTGATAATTTTTATTTTAAAGGAGAAAAATCCCTTGAACATATTTTTATATAAAGAGTCAAATCAAATGGTTTTCTCCCTGTTTTTTCTTTCAATGTATATGTATCATTTGGACTCTATTATTTGTTACTAATGCTATTATGCAGTGGAGGTTCCCTCTTTTTGTTGCTAATATATATTCCCTTGAATAAATATCTACCACTATCTTTAAATAGATTAGGTCATTATAAAAGTAGAACATGGCAAATTGTGCTATAATGGAAACATTAAGCAGGACACCATTAATATTGCACCAAGGAGTTACCAATGGCATCAGGTCACAGACATCCTATATAACCTTGCTCTAATCACTTCATCTTTCTATACCTCAGTTCCCTCATGGTAAAAGGGGAATAATAAGACCACAAGGAGGTTCGGGAAGTTAAAACCAAAATTAGGTGTGCTAATATTACAGTAATGGATAACTTAGAATTTAGCATTTGCTTATTTTCTCTGTTGCTCTTCCATAAATTCCCAAGTCAACATTTTGATGGATACAATAGACAGACTTTAAGAAAAAGTCCTCTAAAGCTTTAGCTTTGTCTACAATATTGATTTGCTGTCTCATTCAGAAACAAAACTTGATGAATGAACACTGAAGCTGAATTTGTTTGGTGATGGTAGTCAGAATTAACAGGATTAAAAAGTGAAAACCACATTGTATTTAGTAGCCAAGAGGATATGGAATTTAAAGCAAGTTTTCCTCTAGAATTGCTTAACTACCATGATAAGGCTACAGAAATGACAAAACATCATTCTCACATAGATCAAGACTAAATAGATTCTTAACGTTGTTAGTATGCCCAAGGTTACATTTTGAATGCAAATGTGAATTTTCAAGTAGGAATAAATAGCTATTTAGTTTTTAGATGAATCATTCTAATGGATGGTGTAAATCTTTTCAGTTTGAGTCGATGAAAATGTTTAAGGTACAAGCAGAATATTGTTTGGGCCAAAAGACTGTTAGCAGTCAGGTTACATCTCTTATTTCTGGAGAATTCAGTTTAAGGATCAAAAATTAAATGAGAGCATAAGTAGCTGGTAATTTTGAAAGGATGGTGAAATAGCTAAAGAGGTGCTTTTCTCTAAAGCCTGTACAGCAGGTTTATAACCTTACTATTGCACTAGACCTTTTATTAAAGGGACAAAATGAGTTTGCAATTAGTAAATTGCCAATATGATTGTCCTGTGATGTAGATGTATATTGTTTACGTTGAATTCTTAATATAAAAGCACCTTGTCATCCTGTTAAAACTTGAGTTTTATTGAAGAAAGGAGGTAGGGAGGAACCTGCTACCAAACCTACATTGTTTATTTTGAGAGTAAAACTGTAGGGTTTTTGTTGTTTTTGTTTTGTTTTGGGTGTTTTTGTTTGGTTTTGGTTTTCAGGGCGGGGGGTTGTTTTCTGAATATATTATCTAATGAAAATTAGAGCTATGATAACAAAGACATCTTTGCCTTGCAAACCAATTGGAAAAAGTTAATCAAAATTATCCAGTGTAGGTGCCTAAATTAAGGAATTTAAATTCTTAAGTCAAATTAAAGTGGCCTGGTTTTCAAAGAGGTGCTTTTCTGGTACTACAGGCTGATCTGAAAGGGCAGTCAATTTATATTTGCTAATATTTATGCCTAAAGCACAAATACATCCTCTTTTTTTCAAGGTACCTTTTAATAGCTTATATATTATCTCATTTTTAACTGATCCTGGAGATCAGGAAGGGGAGCAGTGAAAGTATTAAACGATGTGTCAGAATAGATTTACAAATTTATTTTAGGGCATTTTCTAATGGCTTAACACTGTAGCTGCTATTATGAGGGAGCTCCGGTTGTCTGAGATGAAGTGGGGACATCATTCTGGGGATACAGAATTATCATCCAGCAGAACCGTAGCGTGTTGAAGCTCTTGGGAGTGGAGGTTGCTTGTAACTGGACCAGAATGTAATGATTGTTCTTTCAAAAGTTTACAGCTGAACATTGACTTAATACAGTTTTGAAACTTTACTTGCAGAAGAAAAATACTGCTTTCAGCCACCCTAAATTCAATGAAGCAAACACAGAAACAGCTTCTTCACCTTGTCAAATCTTTCTTTACACTTTTCCATTTTTTTAGTAGTTTGTGTTTTAAGACAAGACTGTACTGTATTTGCTTTTTTTTTTTTTCCCCTCCCTATTCTGCTGCCTAATTATGTACCTCTGTTTCCAAATGAGTTGTGCGGTTGACTGATCGTTCATAACTCTGGGGTTTGTAGCTCTCATGTCTTCTTGTATATAATTCTTGGTTTCCTCTTCAATCATGAATTGAGTGGGCGACTGTATTGCTTGTTTAAAACACATATTCCAAATAGTGCTATTGCCTTGCCTGACCTATTCTGTGACTGGAGTCTCTATTGTCCTTTTAAGAACCCATGTAAAGATTTTGGGGAAATGTTAACTTCTCTGTGATGCTCTTAAGGCAGCAGTGTGTGGAAAGCTTATCTCAATGGCAACAATATAAAAAGGCAGTCCAGCCACAAAGACAACAGGTTCAACTGGAGGTTCATGTTGTGGCTTTTAAACTCACAGCAAAGTGTACAAAAAGAATGAATAATGTTAGGAAATAGCTTCAATTCTCTGATCACAGAGCACGCACAGGATTCACTCTTACAGAGTATAATGCAAGCTAACTTTTCACGAACGGAAAAAGAAGAAAAAATATAAAGCCACGCTGTAACTTTCTGATCATAAGTATGCACAGACACGCTAATTGAGAATTAAGTCAAGTATTTAGTTTACTTAGGTAAATCGGGACTTCATGTTTTAAGCAGAACTCTTTATTTAATTGAGTGGGACCTCTGGGTAAAAAGTGATCGCAATACTGTGCCCATTGTTATCCCCTGAAGCTTTAAGCAGAAGGAAAGTGTGATTATCTCTTGTGTTCAGTAACTGCTCTGATCATCTTCAAAGCATCTGACAAAGAGGGATTTTCTCCCATGAAAGCTCATGTGATAAATAAATCTGTTTAGTCTTTAAAAGTGCCACAGGACTCTGTTGTTTTTCTGCAATAGACTAACATGGCTACCCCTTTGGAATTGCTCTGATCTTGATTGTTTGGTGATGGGTAAAGATAGTGAATCAGATTCTCTACTGATGTAAATCAGGGTAACTCTGCTCAGGTGAATGAGATCAATGAGAATCCGACCCAAAGTAACTAATTGTAATAACTTCCATACAGATTTTGGGCCACCCCTCTAGTAAATCAGTCAGCCCAGATTAGTTGTAGTTGGATTTTATTTTAAAAAATTAATTCTTCCATATTCTCTCCTTCATCAGTCTTAAGCTTCTGTGTAGTGGCGATCACCTGCAAAGGTAAGGAAATGTCTAGCTCTGCATGGAGACAAACCCTTCATGATTTCATACATTTAATAAATTCCTTATTTAAGGCATGACCGAGGTTCTTAGATTCTTAATGTTGATATGATAAAAATCAGTAGGACTACTTAAGGGGAACTGAGGATGTGCCTTTAACCCCAGTGGACTTATGTACCTTTTAGAAGGAGAGAATTTTTTTCACTCTTCCTCTATTGGTATCATTAGTGTTTATCATTTTTATGTTGATAAATCTAAACTTAAATTAATCAAGCTCTTGTTAAATTGAAAAGAGCATTTCTGCACAGGAGAGAATATAGTAGAAACCTTGTTTGAGCTGCTTATAATATCATTTGAGGAATCTGAGAGGTGAGGAAGGGCATAGCTATACACCCAGATATTTGAAAGCCTGGTAAAATAAAGTGGGTGTGTTGCAGAATGACTATCCAAAAATGATTGCAAGCTTGCAAGCACTGCTTCAAAAACGATTTAAAATATCATGATTCACATGGAAGTACTGTTCAGTAGAAACCTAAATGTTCCCCTTAAGTTCATAAAGGAAAAGCCAGTTTTTTACACCGTGCCGCAGGAGATGAGTTCATGAGAAATTTTAGATACAGCCAATGTGATTTAGGATATAAACTGTATTCATACAAAGCAAGGCACTGTGGGATGTGAGTTCCTGGATGTTGGCAAAGCTCTCTGGCAATCTTTGACAGTGGATTTGTGAAATGGGAAGGACTCCCTTTCCTTTTGTTTGGTGAAAATGCTTTCTGCAAGCATCTAACTTGTTGCCTGTCGGAGTCACTTGTGATCTTTTAATAAACATAAAACTGAGTTTGGTATTTACTGAAAAAATTGACAGTCTTAAAATATGAATATTGACTTATTGCATCCTATATGTAGTTTTAATTTTGTAATCCAGTGTAGATAAAATAGACATAGATGGATTTGGCAGGCTTGTTCCCACAATGCAGCTTTGATTCTTCTCTTTTAAAGATTTAAAATTCAGAGACTGATTTTGCAATCTTCTTATTTTTCTGTTCTTATTTCTATTTATGATAACACTATTATAGAGATTTGTGGGGCATTTTGGACTTTCTTGAATGATTTATTGCCAGTCTGTGGCCAAGTCAGTGTGTTATTAAATTATATGGCTCCCAGAGCATATTTATAGTTGAATCATAGCGTGTTGTTTTTTTTTAATGAGTGTTCAGGTCGACAGAGGGCTGTGAATCCCATTGGGTTTCTCATGGCAAACGATTGAATTTTGGCACCCGTGTCCCTGTTAAAGCTCCCTGCAAGAATCATACCATCTGACTGTAAAAGTTATTTTGCAAAATTCAAAGCTTTTGGCTTGCTTGGCATCAATAAAGCCTGCAACCTTGACGGCTTCTCCTAGGTATATTCACAAGTGAAGAATGCTCCATTGTTACATGTAGTAATATGTTCCATTACGTATAACCCTCTTTTCAAGATTAAAGGGTTAGGAGTGTTCAACAAATCAAGATCTCATTATTCTAATGGTCATTGTAACATAAGAATGTAACTGAAATACAACTAACCAACCTGCATGATGGGTTTTAATTTCTCAAAAAGGTTGAGTACAGTGATATCCAAACTGTATCACTCAGTAGAGAAAGAGATGTTAATAAACATTTGTTAATATCACAATATAAGAAGGTGAGGAGGAAGAGCAAACACTTCAGAATTATCACTCTAGTTTTGTAACAGGAACCACACTTCTGAAAATTGCCAAGTTCTTCTAACTTCTTTGGGATTATCCAAACTACTATAGGAAATGAGAAAAATGGAAAGCATTCAAACCAAAATAAGAGGATAATTATACTCATTTAAAACTAGCTAGTATAGAACAAATGGACACTTACTTGGGAAGCCGTATCTTCTGAAAACTTATGTTTTTGAGCAAATTGTACCCCTCATTGTGCACAATGCAAGTGGCAGTCTCTAGAGTACACAGTTTTGTGTAGATGGAACTGAATTGAAAATACATCATGAGCTACACAAAATGCCAAATTGGAAAAGCTGAATGTAGCTGAAAACTCTGACTTCCTCTTTTAGCGGTGTGATGCATTTTCTGCCAAGCAATCTAGAGCTATACTTCCTGAGGTCTTGAACTATGTGACCCAGAAGTTCTGCCTTTATGAAAATCTGCCACAAGAAGTCTACAGGCTTCTAGAGGAACTAGACAATTAAAGTTAGGAATGGCCTAAGCCCTGGAAAAGGAACATAGCTAATTTAAAAGCCAAAAAAAGAGAGTAGATTTAAAGCACTTAGAGTCACGGTTGAAGACACTAACAAGGGTGCTTTGTTAACCCTTGCTGGACCTTTGTTCACCTCAAGGGAGGTTCACAGTTGACTATGTGACTTTGCCAGAGCATGAAGGACTGAAGACCTACCTAGTAAGGTCGTCAGCCTGCAGAGGGCACCATGGGCAGGAAAAAATTGCAACAGCACACTTAGCCATTAGGAGGCACTCAGAAATGAATGTCCCCTGTCACAATAACCAATTAAGATGATTGCTGCCAAGATCAGAAAGTCTATTTCTTACAATGTACAGTATGTATTACACTGATGCATTATAGTTGGGGAGGAAAAGGACAAGGTTCATTTTTCTCTGAAGTCATCAACCTTTTGGCCAGAAAGCAACATCTATTCCTGGGCCAATGGTCTGATCCTACATTCTTAATGCAGAAGGTGAAAAACAAGAACAAAATTCTTCTCTTACTGAGCAAGGGCTGCTAGAGTGTTTTTCTAGTGCGGCCATGAGCGGTTTCGGGGGTGGGTTTTTGAGGTCACAACAGCCTCCAAAGCATAGGTGGAAATTGGAGGGAGCATGGGGTGGCGTTGGCCTTTGACACTATATACATTGATAGGGGGTACAATTTAAAGCTTAGGCTGCACACCAAACAACTTGCAATCCCCACCCCACCCTGAGCATGCTCCTCCATTGACCCTCAGTCTCTCCTCCCAGAAAGCAGTGGCCCTTCCCTGCAGCACCCAGCTGTTGCTCCTGAATAGCTGTTACCAAGGGCAATGAGATGTGCGACCAGCAGGAATCAGTGCCCTGTACTGTGCATTCTCCTTGGAGGCTCCAGGCTATGCCACTGGAGACACATAGGACCAATGTACATGGATGGAGCCAGAGGCAGTTCTGGTTAGTGGTATCTTTAGCAGTCTCTCTGAGTTAATGTAATGTATGAGAGTGATTAATATGTATTGAATTGAGAAGTGCAAAGAAAAAAGAACCCTGCAGGGCAAAAAAATGGCTGAGGGATAAAATTCTATGTAGTGAAAAATCCCCCTTTCGGTTTTTATATACTGTTTCAGAAGTAAAAGACCCCATTTATTTATCTTCTATGTGCTTGAGTTAATTCTTCAAGTGTGAGAAATGGAGACTTGGAGATGCTTGTTATTTGGAGGTGGATCTGTAAATCCTAATGATAGGAGCATCCGTCACCACCTCTGAAATATGTCTGATTGTTTATAATAATTTTGAATTTATTTTCCAAATGTCATAATCGGCAATTAGTGTGGAATAAAATTCAAAAGTTTTCAGATGTTGAGTTACAATTTCTCAAAGTATGGAAATTTATCTAAAGCTTTTAATGTCTTCCTACTTACACTTCCTTTCACTAGATCTCTGAACCCACCTTTGCTTCCTCATGAGGCCAGAACGAAACTTTAAGAAAGATTTGGATTTTAACCGATGATAGCTTCTGGTAGGATGTGTGTCCATATTGATTGTCTGTCTGCTGTGGTTAATGCTAATTAATAAATTCACATTAAAGGGAAAAGAAGTGATAGGCTTTCTAATTCATAATTTTATAAAAGATGGAAAATGGTTTAAGAAAACTGTGTTGTGGATTACACTGTGGTTTGCAGTGTTATTGTCGCTTTGTTGGTCCCAGGATGTGAGAGACACGAAGTGGGTGAGGTAATACGTTTTGTTGGACCAACTTCTGTCAGAGGAAGAAAAATGCTCTCAAGCTCCAGAGTTCCACGCAGCTTGAAAGCTTGTCTCTTTCACTGAGGGAAGTTGGACCAATAAAAGATATTACATCATCCACCTTTGACTGATGGATATTTAGCAGGCAACTTAAAAAAAGTCATCACCTCCAAAACTTAGCAATCATCAGTATCAGCAAAACCAGAATGAAAAGCAGTGTAGAACTGTGTATCAGCAACAGTCATACACGTAAATATCAAGATAATGTCTCCCATTCTTTACCAATACCTTCTTTACTATGGATGTTTGTTTAAAAAACACCCTTTTCTGATGCTGCGAGGGTATGATTATTTCAAGAGTGTGTATTTTACTGTGGAGCCTTTCATTACAAAGGCTTGTAGAAAGACCTTAAAATGTATTGTTATAAAGATCAGAACACCTTATGTATTAATCAAAGTTTTAGTTCAGAAGAAGCATGTGATCACATCTAATAAATCAGTTACTACTTCAGATTGTGTAACTTCACTTTTGTTTAAGATCTTTAGCATATTTATGTAACAATTTCCATAAATCACTCCAAGCTGTAAAACAAAGCAAAATAAACATAAAAAGAATCCAGTGTCAGTCCATAAAATGGCCAGCAGGGGATGCAGTAAGAGCACAATGGATACTTTTCTCTTTCACTGAAGCAGAACCTTATAAACACACAGAGTACATCCTCGGCTTCTTGCTATTGAAATCCCCAGTGGGATTATCTATTATGCTTGTGTATCTGGTGATTCTAAAAACGGCTAAAATGTTTCCGTGGAGAAATCTGTTGTATCAGAAGTTTTCTCCTCCACCCCAATCCCCAGTATGTAGATAACTACGTTTTTGAAGTTGATGACATTTGATTAGGTTGGAATGTTGTCTTTTGGGATAGAGGATCGACACATCTTAATTTTGGTAACAGAGGTAGCCTTCCTTAATTCAAGGACAGGAAAGTCGGCCCTAAAACAGGTGGAAAGGAAGATGAATCTTCATTTTTGCCAGTTTTGCAGCCTTTCATTAAATCTATAGTGGAAACAGAAAATTATTTTTAAGCTACTAGTTCCCCAGCTATTGTGAAGTCACAACAGTGTAAGTATTGTGTAATGGAGATGTAATTGTTATAGGACATGGTTTGGATAGAGAAATACTTGTGTTTAAATAATCTGTCACTGGCTAACACTGACGTAAATTACTGCAGTGGGGGTTCATTTGGTAGGCTGGATATTTCAAGTTATTTTTTAAACAAATATTATGAAAATTTTCCTAAGCAGTTTGTGCAAAGATATCATGCACATAAGTGCTTTTGTTTGAGAGAGTTTTTTTGTCAGAGATTTTCCTATAAATAACATACAATTTATATGATAATACTTACAATGCAATATTGGGCACACGTAACCCATATAATATCACTTTGTATATAAATATTAACCCTTAGTCTACAGTGGGTCTGTCATCGTGAATTTGGCTACCTCAAGCCTGATTCTGTATTCTTCAGAATCAAATGAGTAATCCCATCTCTGGTGCAAACTGACATCTTTCATTATTTGGAAAATGTCATATTACAAGTAATTGAAGCATATTTGAAAAAAAGGTATTGCTTCTCAAGCTTGAGTTTAGTCTAGAAATCCTTAGTTGGGGGGAAGATAATTTTTGCCTAAGAAATAGCTTTGGGGTTAGTGTTTAATCTATAGACAGTTAGTGAAAGGCATCACATGCATTCCTCAGCGGTACAGTGGTTCTGTGTGTGGAGCTCCACTGCAGTCAGGTTCTCAGTGTCTTCCAATTACAGGTCCCCCTCTCCCCCATTTAGCAGGTACTCAATCAGTAATAGTCATCCGTAAAACAAGAGAAGCCAGTCTCAGAATCTCTCTTATCTGAGAAGAGGATAAATGACTATGACTTTACATTTTAAAGTTTTTTGGAGCACTTGTTGGGGAGTGGTTGTGGCATGTACAGTTTTTCACTACGAAATTATTAATTTGAGTCTGGTACAGGCTGGCAGTGACTGAAAGTAATTACTGTTTAATGGCAGTTCAATGGCTGATGAGAAGATGGGTTTGTGGTTCAGGACATTTCCAGTTCTACAGCTGTCCACATCCCAGCTAACTCTAATTGTCACCATTGTTTGATCGTATAGTCCAGAGGCAGAAGTCCAAGCTAGCCTCCTGATGACCTCCAGGCCAAGGCAAAAAACTCGCTGGCAGAGCTGTGTGGGAAAGCTTGCAATACTCTTTTGCGTGCTATGCGTTTGTGGTAGATAAATAGAAGAGCTAAATTTTGGGATCATTAGGTTGGTATATTACACAGTCATTAAAAATTTAGCTTAGAATGTTCTTCAGAATCTTTTTTCTTCTTGTGGGAGCATTGGGGGAAGGAACTTAATCCTTTGAGTAGTTCCATTAATATCAAAACAACATAAGGTTGCCATTGTGTCTCACATAGTGGGACATAATTCATCTTTTTTGTAACCTCTATATACAAACACAGATTTTCAAATATTTTCAAATATAGTGATAATTATTCATAAAATATGCAACTGACACACAGAATGGCCAAATAAGGAAAATAAATAATGCGAACAGGCCAATGATACACTGCAATCTGCATCACTTGGTAAGATGAGTGCAAGAGAATGAGTTTTTAATACAAATAAATCTAAATGTATACATCTAGGAACAAAGAACACAGGGCATACTTTCTCAGGTTAGAGTCCCCTGTTCCGAAGCAGTGACTCTAAAAAATACCCTTAAGATGACCGTGAGTAATCAGCTGAACATGAGTTCCCAAATCAAACCAGCAGTCTCTTCTGGCTGTATAATCTATGAAATACCATTTACAAATGTAGAATGGCAGAGTCAGCCACAATCACTCCCTTTCATGGCTACAAAGGATTTTTCATCACCACTGGCATCTTTTGCCAAATGGAGGCAGCTAGGCACAGTTTACCAAATTCTATCATTTAAATGCTTCTCTCGTGTAACAACCAAGAGAGTGACTACACAGATAGTCAGCTACAACCAGATCCCCACTGACTTTTATGCAAGTGAGGTGGAAAGAACAAAGATCTTTTCACCTTGCTTGGCCCTTGTCAGGTTATTTCTTGATCACTGTTAAGAATTTTTTATTTTTTTAAAGTATTGTCACTCTTGGCGCTGGAGGGAATGGTCCTCTAATTCTGATCAACGAAAGTGGGCAGAAGGAATAACTTCCTTCCCACACATTTTTCTAATTGCATATTGAGGGGTTTTTCATGTCAGCGGAAGCTTAGTGTTTAAACTATTCCATACCGGCCACTGTGCTAACGTAACTATTGGATTAGAAGGATGATGCAATGTGCAAGTCCCTCTCTCTGCATAAAGTCCATTGAATGGAGCTTCTTCTCAGGAACTCTCTGCTTGAAAACATGGAAACCCTCCCTCTAACCCAGAAGAAGACTTCAGGACTTCAGTGTCACCCTTCATAGGTAGCTATCGAATGGAAAGCATGGGCTTCCTGGTTTTTGCGTATGTGCAGTTGTTGATCCTCTGGCCCACCTCTAAAATGTCCTTCTGTGCTAAGCCTGTTCAGGGCTGACATGAATATCTCCTCCATGGAGCACGGAGGTGCAAAGAGCCATTAAACAATCAGTCTATTTAGAGGCTTACCAGAGATATTTAACGGTACAGAGGGCTATTATGTCTGGGTGAGTTTCTGTGCCCTATATGTTGGGTGAAACTCTGATGGGATTTTACTATATAGAATGGTGCATGTCATTCCAATGCAAGAGACATTTAGAATGATGGGAATAGAAATACAAGACACTTCTGTTGTGAGGATCAATCTGGGCAGCTCATGTTCCAAACAATCACTCTATGCACATTTGTAAAACTGTGAACTCTTTGGAGCACGCAAGATTGCTAGAAACAAAATCAGCATCTTGCAGGATTTAAAAAAAAAAGGTAGTTCTGACATTTTAATTCCAAAGAAGATCAATAAAATCGTTGTTGCCTCTAACTGACACGTCTACATGTTGTAAGGCTTTTGGTGTTTTAGCATCAGCTGAAAGACAAACAAAAGTGCAAATTCTCTCTGACTTTGAGAGCTCAGAGAAAATGATTTCCAAACTCAACTGGTCAGCAGCTATGAGTCTGATTAGTATAAGCAAGGGGTAAACACTTAAGAGCTGGTTTATAAGAAGCAGGATTAATCCATCTAACAAACTAAATGATCAGCAAGCAATATTGTGTGCATACCAAGTTTCATATTACCGGTAAAAGAGCAGGGGAGGAGGGTCTGCATTAATCAGCCTTCATTTTCTTTTATAAATCCTTCCCTAAAATGTTGTCTCCCAGCATTGATCTCTTTGGCAGTGTCCTCATCGCAAGCCTGAAATAGATTTGTGTGTGTTGTAATTATTTAACTGAGGACCTGACTTCACTGGATGTTTGATATCTGGAACAGATTTCAGTATTAGGTGCTTTTCTTGTTGCCTGATTCTTCAACTCTTGGCATGAGCAATCCTCCTGATTTCAAGGGGTCTTCTTTGGGACTACTTCCATGAATTAGGACCACTTATATAATGATGGATGTGCATGATCAGGCTTTCAGGCTAGTGGTGTTTATTTCCCTCATCTTCTGTGTAAATAATGAATGTAATTTTCTTCTTTGCCTGTGGCAACAATGTGAAAGATTTGGCTAATATATAGATTTACATGAAATACTTTGGATTAAATACCAAGTTCCCAGGTCATAGATTCATAATTGTGCCATCAGCAGAATTTCTATGACAAAAGGTACATTAATTTGGTTCAAAAGTATAAACATAATTTTGCTGTAAATAGGCAATGTTTATAGGCAGCAGATTTTACAACAGGAGAGCGTTTTAAAGACAATACACTATACTGTTTCTCGTAATGCCAAGAAACCAGAAATCTCTGAAAATAACTTAATTATCCTACATATAATTATATTACAGTAGAAGAATCTGATTTCATTTTAGTCAATCAGTCTTCACAAAAAAAAATCCATTGTTTTCTGAAAATCTCATTGTTTAATGAGGATAATGCTTTGATTGCAAGAAGTAAAATTTACTATTCAGAAAACTTAAATAAATTGTAATTGGTTTAGAATATAAGAACAGCCAGAGTGGGTCAGACCAGTGGCCCATGTAGCGCAGTATCTCTGTGTTCTGACACGGACCACTGTCAGGTGCTTCAGAAATAATGAACAGAACAGGGAACCATCAAGTGATCCATCCCCTGTCACCTGTGCCCGGCCTCCAGCAAACAGCTCCTATAGACACTGCAGAGCATAGTTTTCCATCCGTGCTCATCATGGCTAATGACCATTGATAGATTTATCGCCCATGAACTTATCTAGTTCTTTTTTCAACTCTGTTATAATTTTGACCTTCACAACTCTTTGGCATACAGTTTCACAGGTTGATTGTGTGTTGCATGAAGAAATATTTCCTTTTGTTCATTTTAAACCTATTGCTTATTAATTTCATTTGTAGATCCCTATTTCTTGTGTCATGAGAAGGAATAAATAGCTTCCATTAGTTATTTCTCCACACAGTCATGATTTTATAGACCTCTAATCATATTCCCCCTTAGTCCTCTCTTTTCCAAACTGAAAAGTCCTTGTCTTATTAATCTCTCCACTTTTCCATATTCCCTAATCATTTTTGTTGCCCTTTTCTGTACTTTTTGAAATGGGACGGCCAGATCAGCATGCAGTATTCAAGATGTGGGTGTATTGTGGATTTATAATGAGGCAATATGATATATTCTGTTTTATCATCTATCCCTTTCCTAATGATTTTGTTAGCTATTTTAGTGCTGATGCACATTTTGTGGGTGTTTTTAAAGAACTATCCACAATAACTCCAAGATCTCTTTCGAGTCGTATCTGCTAATTTAGACCCCATCATTTTATATGTGTGACTGAGATTGTTGTCCAATGTGCATTACTTTGCATTTATCAACATTGAATTTCATCTGCCCATTTTGTTGCCCAGCCACTCAATTTTGTGAGGCTTTTATTGTAATTCTTTGCAGTCTGCTTTGGTCTTAACTTCCTTGATTTAGTTTTGTATCATCTGCAGATTTTTTCACTTCCCTGTTTACCTCTTTTTCCACATGATTTATGAATATGTTTAACAGCACTCGTCCCAATTCAGACCCCTGGGAGACACCACTATCTACCGCTCTCCATTCTGAAAACTGACCATTTATTCCTAATCATTGTTTCCTATCTTTTAAGCAGTTACTGATCCAGGAGAAGACCTTCTCTCTTATCCCACAATAGCTTACTTTTTTTAAGAGCTTTTGATGGCTGGCCTTATGTGGCTTTACCCTCTGTAATCTGGACTGGTGAACCACAGTGTCCCCCTAATCCCCCACTCCTGGAGCCAATCTTACGCTGTTGTGGGACCTCCCACTCCTGGGCAGATCACACCATCTCCAGCAAGTTGCTCCCAACTCTATGAGCAATTGCTTCTGACAAGCCACTCTTTAGTTCATGTAACAGAACGACCCCAGCGAATATCCCCAGTCTCAGGTGCAACGCTAGGAACTTCCATATTACAATGTTCAGTGCTGCCCACTAGACACTGCGCTCTCATCATCAGTTTGTCAGTTTAACAAAATATTGATACGCACCAGCTTTATCACTTCAAAAGCAGTCTCTGGCATATTGCAAATTAAATGCACTGTTTTATATAAAACAAGCAAATGTTTTAAATCCAGGAAGATTTTAAGTGACTATAAGGTGAAGAAAACAAGTCAGATTTGATCAAGAGAAAACAGAAAGCGAAACACATTCTAGACTAAGCTTTATACTTTCAGCAGCCTTACAAACTTAGATGATTCTCATCACAGGCTGGCTGGATTCCTTTCCAGCCAGGCTCCTTGGTGGGTCAGCACTTCTGTTGCTTGATGGTGTCTGTAGATGGAATGGAAGAGAGAGAGAGGCTGTAAAAATATCTCCTCTTTTTAAAATATTCCTTCTTCTCTCTGGAGCTTGCCATCCTTCAGGGACAAGTGACAATGTCCTGGTATGGCTTCATCCATGTCCTGAGTTAGTGAGCATTATCTTAACATGGCTCCAAGCTGCCCAAGGAAAAGGGGGCTATCTCACTTGAGAGTCCCTTTGATACCTATGCCAGTCCTTTGTTCTTGGAATGCTGCAGAGCTGGATTTGTTTTATGCATGCCTTAGTGAGGGGTGAACTGCTCCTCTGCTCAGAGACTTGCTTTGTTATGTTTTAAGCCATGAGACACATCTTTGGGCATATCACATAGTGAAAAGCCTCATAACCATGCACATGACACTGAAACAAATATATTACTGTAATAATAATGTTCAGTACCTCTCGAGCATTCCAGAAACATCTTGCATGACATACTTTGCGTTAAATAACATAATTACACTATAAGGGTGATCATGGGGGGGGGGGGTGCAGTGTGTCACACCTTGTCAAAGGCTTTCTGAAAATCTCAATACATTTATCTCCCTGATCACCATTGTCCACATGCTTGTTCACTCCCCTCAGAGAATTCTAATAGATTGAGGAGGCATGATTTCCCTTTAGAAAAACCCATGTTGACTCTTCCTCAACAAATTGTATTCATCTATGTGTCTGATAATTCTGTTCTTTACTATAGTTTCAAGCAGTTTTCCTGGTTAGAAGTTATGCTTACCAGCCTGTAATAGCTGGGATCACATATGGACGTGAGTTTTTTATTTTGTTTTGTAAATTGGTACCACATTAGCTATCCTCCAGCCATCTGATGCAGAAGCTGATTTAAATGATAGGTTACATACTATAGTTCTCCAATTTCACATTTGAGTTCATTCAGAACTCTTGGCTGAATGCCATTTGGTCCTGATGAGTTATTACTGTTTAATTTAGCAATATGTTCTGAAACCTCCACTAATGTCTGATTTGTGACCTAAAAAGAATGACTTAGATTTGGGAATCTCCCTCACATCTTCAGCTATGAAATGGATGCAAAGAATTCATTTAGCTTCTCTGCAATGATCTTATCTTCTTTGAGTGCTCCTTTAGTTTCTTGGTTATCCAGTGGCACCACTGATTGTTTAGCAGGCTTCCTACTTCTGATGTACTCAATTTTTTTTGCTGATCTATAAATAATTTTTTTTAAAAAAGTCTTGTATTCTAGTCATTCTTTAAGGCATTGATGAAATATTTTATCAGATCAGTCACTTATAAATACTTCAGATATTGCCAGCAATTAAAAAGTTGTTTCTTCATATGTATGAACAAGTTAATATGTAATGTACCAATATGCAAATCTAGGTGATTTTATTAAATAATGTTTAAGTGCTAATGGATTTTGTAGTTAGTAAGAGCTATGGATATGTGACAGTAAAGGATATTCATGTATATGTGTGTGCATATACTACATACTTATTTGTAGATACGTAAAATTTGAATGTATATAACTGATGTGTAATTTTTTTTGTCTGTCTCGTGTGTTTGTATGTAATGTTTTACTGGATGTGTTGGTATAATTGTGATGTGTAAAACTATGCTAAATGTATATGTATAATACACTGACTGTGACCCTGGTGTATTTTTTTGACCACACATGCTGGTAAATCAATTGATGTTTTCAAGTGTACACATGCAATTTTGTACTGAACGTTTGTTAATATGCAGTCAATCAATTCTGATGGCCTGGCTGTCAGTAAACAAAACTTGAGTTCCTCCATTAATTGATGACATACAAAACATTCTGTATGCAAATACTGTGCACAATGGTGTGTTTAATCTTTATCTGGGAGTGCCATTAAATAAACATATAACCATTATTAAATCATTCTTCAGTTTCATTAACAGAAGTGACCACCTGCTAATGAAAGCTCTGCTGGAAGAAATGACTATACAGTTCTTACTCCAAGTCACGTTAGACTGGTGAATGAGAGGTTAGATGAGACATGGCCCTACCAACCAGTATTTTTCACCAAGCAGGAGGCAGCACTTCAGTGTATCAGTGTTATGGCCAGTGATGCACCGGCTAGCTTTCAGGGAGCATCACATGTGTTGTTTCTGTGAGCAAGGACTCTCACTAAGCCTGTTTTACTCAATCTGTGAAGAGGAGCTGCCTCCCCACAGGAGAGCCGTGGCTATTGCAGTGAATACTGCATCCAGAAGCAGTGGCAGGAGAAAACCGTGATGGGTGAAGTTACCAACACATAAAGCTCCGGGGATGCTTACTCTTCTCTGTTATTGATTTTGTATTTGACTAGGAATAAGGAAACTGACTCCCATTTTGCTGACGTAGAATTGAGATGCAGAAGAAATTATCAGATAAGAAGAGCAAAATCAATTTTATGCTAATAGCTAAGTTGTAAAAAAAAAAAAAAAAAATGCTTTTAATGCTGCCTAGGGAACACGATGGAATTTAGAACAGATACCATTGCAGAATAGCAGCATGCCTGATTGCACTTGAGTTGAATCACTATGAAGCAGCTTCATGTTGTGTTGTACCGTTTTATGGCTGAATGAAGAATAGGAATGAGGTTGTGTGCAGTATTTCTGCATAAAAAGAAAATATTATAGAGATGGTATGTAATTTTTTATTTTTGAAGAAGAATTTAATACAGGTATGTACTCCTTTCTACTGTAGCACCTTGTCTGCATATATTTTCTGTCTTTCCTTTGTTTCTCATTATTTTCATTCTCAATGCACCTCCCACTGTTCTAGCTAATGTAATGCATTGATTTGTAACTGCCTTATTTTCGAATGCTGCAATGTTGGTACTATCAAAGCTCAGACTTAGGTTCAGCACTTTTTATTAAAATGCTTTCACTTGCAATGTTACTACTATGTTGGTAAGTTCACATTGTAAGTTTAGTGAAATACCTTTCTCAGAAAATAGATGTGCAGGAGCCACCTCAGTTCTTTAACTCTGATTTTATTTTAAATAGAGTTGGAGCATTTTAAAGACAATGTCGACAATAGAAAAAAAAAAACCAAACAAATTGATTCACAGATCTGAATCAATAGTGAAGATGTGGTATGTTTTGGTTGTATTGTTCAATACATTTTCTAGTTCACGATAGGATTAGTAATAAATTGAGCTTTACAGAAGGTTATGCATTTCTGGGTCTTGATTAATCTTTCAAGATGAACACCCTGCAGCTTTGCTTTGAAGAAACAGCGTGCCTTAAAATATATATATTTGATTCTGTTTCATATATATAGTCGTATATAAGAATACTATCTTCTTCCCCCAAAACACATAGCCTAACAGAGTTACCCTTGAATACCCTAATAGATACCACTGTAGATTCAATAAGAAGGCATCTTTAAATAATAAGATAGTTATATTTACCACCTTCAATTTCCAGAGATGAGCACTCAAATAGCACTCAAAACAGTGTTCTTACTCTAAAAAGGGGCCTATTTCTTATTTTATATAAGGAAAGAGGAAGAGTTGTTTGAAGCTCTAATAGATGCTAGAGCGTGTTCTACCCTTCTACTTTGTTTAAATATTTAGACTGATCTCCCACGTTACTTTTGTATAAACGATCATTTTTTTTCCCATAGATAAAACTGACTATTTTATGTGGAGTTTAAATCAAAGGTAAAATCATGTGCCTTTAAAATGAGGGGACTAATACTTGTCTTCAGTGGGCATGTCTGGTAAAATAGATCTAAAACACAAGCATTTAAGCCTCATAGAAAAGTAAAGTCCATTTGCTTGTTCAGTCCTGACATCTTTCAAAACAGTCAGTCATCTGCTTAATTGGCCTCCTGGCAATTTTTAAAGTAACATTTCTTCATAACGCATTGTGGCACAAAGGGTCAATGTCAGTTTCAGACATTGTCCCTTAGCTTTCAGTAGTTCTTGTGCCTTGAAAGCTTTCTTTGGCAAATGCTATTTGACTGTGTGGTAAGGTGTAAAAACCCTATCCTAATTATGAAGGTTTAATCATAATTCAGAATGAGTAATGAATACAAATTGGAGATGTTTGTGTTCTGAATTATGCTGTCAGTGCTGATATAAGCCAGAAATAGTCACCCTTTTTTAGTATGTAACTAAATATAGTCACCTTTTTTAGTATGTAATGCATTTATTTACTAAACGGTACAGTATGTGAATAATAAAATAGAAGTTAAGGATACTGATTCATATGAATGTTCTAAAATTCTGATTCTTACAATGTAAACAGTCTACATACAAGTAAAAATGTCTAGGGAAAATACTACTCAGACAAAAAGTTGTAGGGAGAGTATATTATATATAGTGAGCTGAGATAAAATATCTGCTGTGCATCGTTTTCATGCTGCTTGTAGTCTACTGAAAACCTTGTTATGAAAACAGATGTTGTTAACCTTCCCTTTGTGAGATTTCACGCCAGTAAACCTGAGGGTTTCTGTTAAAGCAAAAAAAGCATGCACAGAACAGTTTCATTTTCTATTTTCTTTTTGCTGCTGGTTGGAGGTATTTGTACTAATATGTTTTCTTCTTGGATATTTGTCTGATCCTGTAGCAAAGTCATAATGTTGTGGTGATATCATTGGTGTGTTGCTGTGAAAATGCTTGTGACATCACACATATAGTGCTGGGATTTCAGAGCAGAATCAAGGAGAAGGAAATGACTGTGCTTTAAAACATCATTTATAATTAACATGTGTCAGTGTGCTCTGTGACTATTACAAGTAAGTTGGTTGATTTAAGTGAAATGTGTTTTAAATCTTTTCCCAGTGTGAAAATCTGTTGTTAAAATTTTCTGTTTATAAAGTAGTCCTGGATCTAAGGCTGTGATGTACTTTGCTTTGACTCTTGAGACCATTATGGCAAACTGGATATCTTTGAACTATAACAAAACTCTCTGAAGCATCAAAATTCTTTGGCACCTAATCAAATTTTTGTAAAAGTTCTATCTTTTTTCCCCACATAATTCATTAAAGTTAGGGTTCGGAAATAGAGATGTTTATTTTTGGAAAGAAAATTAAAGTAAATGAGTAAAATGATATTGACTGGTTTAACTCTCCAGTAAATGGAATTAAAAATAAGTTTATTGTGATAAATAGGTATTTTGGAGCTGTGATAAAGCTGACTTCCTCACCAGTCTGGGGAATTATCACCTACAACAGAGACTCCCAAACTTTTCAGCATCATGCCTCCTTTCTAATTTTTGAGAAATCCTCATGCCTCCCCACCTCTCCTTTAGCATCATCCAACCCCCTTTTACCAAAAATTCAATTTGTAATTGTACAATTAAAAACAACCACAAATAGGTTTTCTAGGTTTATATTTGCTAAAAAGTTTGAAACACCTTTTGTGGTATAAAATTTGAAAATTAAAAATTCTTTACCCTGATAAAACAGTTTTTCACTATGAAAATTTCGCAGCCTCATGCCCCCCCCCTTAGATTTTCTTCACACCCACCTAAAGGGGCATGCTCCCCAGTTTGGGAACCACTGACCTACAATATATTAGTATTTAGCTTTTGGTTCTGGGCTCAATATTTTTTGTTGTTATTTGTCCAAATGACTACAGGCTCTCAAAAGGAAAACTAATTCTTCCAGCTGGGCCTTCTTGCTCAGCCACAGCTCCTGGATCTGCCATCTGGAGTCTTCCTACCTCACAGACCACTGCAGGAGACTATCTTCCTACAGCTTCTCTCTGCAGTTCCTCCTTGACTGAGCCACTTGCTAGCTCTTGCAATCACTTCTCCCTTTCCAGCTGTGTCCGATAATTGACCAGAGCTGGGTGGCCCCAGGCCTCGACCAAATCCTGATGTGTGCTTATCATCTCCAGCTTTCAGTGATAACAAGGGGAGTTGCAAAGGGGGGGAGGGGTGTGTGTGTGTGCGTGCACACGCGCGCACACCGCTGAGTTATAACTGTTCTCTCAGCATGAGTTAGGCTGTTAGGGTGTGATCATGGCATTTTCTCAAGGATCAATACACCAAAGAAATGTTACAGGCCAATTTAAATAAAATCCATAATACCAACCCCACAGCATCATGTATTCTGTATGTACCCCATGCTTAACAGAACTACTATTTTATAAATTTTTAGAAAATCTTTAACACATAAGCACTATTTTTATATAACCCCACCTGTAAACAGGTTCCCTTAGTCCATTTCACAATTGGGGTGGGGGGGGGGAGAGTGAGATTATAATAAATATATTTTAAGACATCTACAAATTACCTAAGATGCGTTTTTGCATAGATTGAAAATGTCACAGATTTAAACCCTGACACCTTCATCTTCCATTGGGTAGTTATCACGGTGCTTCATGTCTCTTGAAAGCTGAGAATCTCATCTTTCAAATGGTATGGAGGATATTCCATCTTAAATCTGTCAGTGTTCCAAATGTGAATATTGCCTATTGTGAGCCTCAAGCCAGTGTAATTCTGAGGTTGAAATTGTGCATTTGGGGGAAAAGAATGGGGTTTATTGGTTGCTAAGCAATGGGAAAAAATAGTGGTTATTTAAATCTGCTCAAGGGTTTGGAGTGTTTGATTAAATCTTAGGCTTAGTGATCAGAATGGAGGTAAGACTGTGAAAAGTTCATGACTGAAATTTTTTTGACGTGCTTTCAGTTTATTACATGACTATCCTCTCTATATATGTGATATACGCAGTACAATGTAAATTTATTACTTACCTATTATGGGCCTGATCCTGAAGTCCTTATGTGAGAGAAAACTTACAGAAGGCAATAGGAGTTTGCCAAAAATAAGAACTGAGTCAAGATTCAGCCATAAATTTGAAGGTGTGTTTTATACACTCACTATGTAATCCATAAATTTTAAAAAATCACAATAAAATCTACACATTAATTTGAATTCTACTAAGTTATTACTCATAATAGTTATTTATATGGCTTAAAATGTATTATTTTCTCCAACTATTTCTATTGTATAAAACTTTAAACAGGAATAGTCTTTTTTTTAAAAAAAAGATCCATGTTAAATCTTACTAGCTTGTGACAAGAAGAGAACATTAACTAAAATAGGTTTATGTATAATGTGCACACAATAGTAAAAGACCAGACATACCTTGTGGCTGATGTTAGTTTTCCTATCACCAGTGTGTATGTTGTTTATTTGATTCCTCCTCGCCCCGCTGTTTGGGTTTATGTTAGGGATCACTGAAATGGGATGAGGACCAGTAAGACACAAAGAGGAATTTTTTAAAGCTAGTTTAATACAGCAGTATGGTCAGCCATTAGAAAACACTGATACTATGTGCCAACCAACCCCACATCGTTTAAAAATCGTGTGTACATTTACAGTATATTCAGAGAGAGTGTATTAAGCCGCTTACTCACTACTAAGGAAAAATGGATATTATTAAAATTAGATATCCTATCCATTAGGAAGAGATATAGTTCTATCATATTTCTTAAAGCATTTATTCTAATCTGTAGTTTGTTAAGATCAGTGCCCTGAGGACTAATTTGTTTATAATTTTCTATTTTCAGTTATAAGATCTATATTGGACAATTATTTTTATGGAGATAAAATGCAGGAGATATGCCTGCATCCTTAACAATTAAGCCTTGGTTATTCATAACATTTATTAGAATCAAAGTCAGGGGGGAGGGGGGAGAGGGTTACATAATCTCTTTTCATTGACAAATGCATATAGTATCGTGAAGTAGCATGTAACAGTAGGATAAATAGTAGTACTGCATCTGAATAAATTATTGCAAAATAAAATGTTTATAAAACTGAGATATTATCTTTACAGCAGCCTAGCAAAGTTGTCATAAAAATATACTCAGCCTCTCTTGCCCATGGTATTGATGACAAGGTAAAGGAAAATGACATTTTATTTCCTGGGCAAAATAAATTCCCTGAGTGGCTGGGAAATTATAATTATAGAAGGTCTCTCTCTAGATAGTTTGAAAAATGTTGTTATATGTCATTAAATCATTCAAATGAAAGAGAACCACTTGCTGTAGTCACTAATCCAAATGTTCAATAATACACTATATGGCCAAATTCTGACTGAGCTAACCCACACTGGTGTAAAAAAGTTAAAGTCAATAGAGTTATATCAGTATAGTCACTCCACTTTATTACCAGTTATTGTGTTACATTAGTATAACTGAGTTCCAAATCTAGCCCATAGTTTAGAAAGTACATGAATACTAATTTGCTAAGAAGTGCCTTGCAGTAGAGCTCTGCTATAGACTCTATAGATTAGTTTGCATAACCTACTTGAAAAGCATACACAGTCAAATAGATTGTACAGCATAAATTAGGTGACATTCGTCTGATTCTTCTTTGATCTAATCTGGTTTTGGTTAAGTAGGTCAGCCATTTTGACACTTATCTGTTTTCCTTACTCTTTTAGTTTACAGAGTGTGCCTATCATAAAACTTCAGAACATTAGCAGAGAGAGAATCTCTTTAAAACATCCAGGATGCAAACCATGAAGGGTTTTATAGGTTAAAAATAAGCAGCTTGAATTGTATGAGTTGGAGGCCAGTTCACTCAGTGTTGCACAGATGTGCGAGTAATATGCTGCATATGAGAAGTATTGCGGAATAACTGGAGAGCCGTATTCTGCATTATGGCTGAAGTTCCCAAGTTATCTTTATGGACAGTGGCTACAGCTTCCTAGGCAAATGCAGATGGGGAAAGGGCAATCTTGGCTGCTACTGCTGTTTGAGCATTTTTTAAAAAAAGTAATGACCCCTAATTTGCAAATGTTAATAATAAAATGATAGTATCCTCCTCAATTGAAGATGGAGACGTCTCTAGAATCATCTCTGTCCTAACCCTATTGAACTGCAGCCTGCGAGCTCTCATTCAAGCCTCATTTTTGTACTGATACTGAAAAAGCTGATCAGCATTTATAACATCTGGGTTCAGTAAAGTTGAAACGTAGAGTTCAGTGTCATTGTCATATTGATAGTGCTGCAAGTCACTGTCCCCACTAATGGCCTTCTGTGTGCATTGAGCAGAAAGGGTGACAGAATCCTGCAGTTCCACACTAGGGAAAATCCTGAGGCAGATAACAGTTGTCTAGCAGAGAGAGAGAGCCACCCTAGTGCAGTTCTTGCTTTGCCAGGGTCTGTAGAAAGATCGAATACACAGTATATGTAATATTACACTAAAGTGCATTTATGTAACAACCTTTACAAGTAGGTCATGGAGCATTTTATGATGCAACTCAGCACAATATTTCTTCAAATCAAACTCATTAAATCATACCAGTATACTTAAACTAGCAAAATCATCTAGTGTGGATGCAGTTGTACCAGAGTAAAATTGAAGGGCTTATACCAAGGTATCTTACGTTGGTTCCTCCAACTGGCATATGGTAGATTAATAAAAACACAGTTATATTGTCATAACTGTCTACACTAGGGGTATTATCAGCATAGCTGTACTGGTAAATTAAATAAATAAACAAAATAGAAAAATCACACGCCAATTGATGTAGCTAGGCTAGTAAAAGTTGAGTATGAGAGCAGACCTTAGCTGAGGAGGGCAGTATACAGCTACTCCAGTAGCAGTAGCATGCAGTGCGACTTTGGACCTCTGGCTGCTAGTTCTTAGTCTGATGTTGACTCTGTGTGACTTCCAGCAAGTGAACCGCTGTGTGTCAGTTTCTGCAGTTTACAGATTCCAAGGCCAGAAGAGGGGCCATTGGGATCATCTACATTGACATCCCAAACAACTGAGGCTTCTCCAAAATAATTCCTAGAAAAGATCTTTTAGGATTTTTTTCTATCTTAATTTTAAAATTCTCAATGATAGAGAAAATATCATGATTCTTAGTAAATTGTGCTCTTTATTTCCTTATTCCCACAGTGCTCTGCGTACTAATTATCTACCCTTAGTTTTAAATACCTAAATGGACTGTGCATTTTTATAGCTATAGGAATTGAAGGTTGACAAAGAGCATAACTGCAAAAGCTTCCAAGTCTCAGGATTGTAACAAGGACAGGTTAAATATTAGACTACTTTTCATTGGGAAGCTTACACACAGACCTAGAACTGCAAAAGACTGGTTAATTACTTTTAGCCATAGCTATTGGTTTCATCCTGCTGCCGTTGAAGTCAATGGGAGTACTGTCATTATACTATAAGCATAAAAAAGAACATCAAAAATTACTACAAACTTTTATAGGCAGATAAGTGTGAAGGTGGTAGCAGTAGCTGCCTGTAAGAATATGAGCTGCTACAGTATGAAAATAATATGATTCAGAATGTTTTAATTCCTTCAGTAAAAGCCAGCTAATATTTATTTGGGTCCAGTTGCACAACATGGTGAGAGTTGCACCACTTAGTGTCTTGTAAAAAATCTTTTTTTTAATTTCATTTTATTTTATGCCAGCTTGGCATGATGGTTCAATGGGAGACTAATATCTGGACAGACAGAACACTGAATGAGAACTCACTAAGCATTGATAAAATTAATTCATTTCTATATCCTTCCTCCAAAGAGTCCTGTCAAACCTACCTCCTGATGGCTGAACTTAGCAAAAACTTGCTGATTAAAAAATAAGAAACATGAACTAGGTCCCTGCAAAAAAGGAAATGGGTCACATCCAAAGAAACCATCACCATTCTATGTGCATAAACAATGATTTAAACAAAAGCAGCACTTGATAGCACAACAATAGGTTGTAAGTAAATGATAAATGCTGCTCAGCGAAATTAATGTGAGAGAACCTAGATCAGCTCCAATTAATAAATCTGTGTACGTCTAACAATGCAGCTTTTAAATTGCTAGGGTGTTGTCTAAAACATGACTTGAAATAAATCAAATTGAGCTAGATGAGTTTACAGTTCTGTACAAACACTGTTTTCAAGGGTCTTTAGTTTAAAACATAAATTAAGGATTGGATGGAAGTTAGACATATTGTTGGCTGTCAAGGAAGGAGTTACTAAGGCTTGTTTTAAAATGGATAGAAGTGTTCCAGATTCCAATGATAGATTCATTATTCCCTGAAGTTTTGTAGCCTGAGCAAGTAAACGTGCCCTTAGTAGCCAAGTAGGAACTGGATGTAATGCGCTTGTTGGTGTTAAGCTCTATATTCCATCATAAATCTCTCTCTCTCGTGCGTGCACACACGCGCGCACACACACGACTGATGCCATTTCTACTCCTTGAAAAGTGCATGTGTTCTCAATGAGCATCTTATAGCCTTTAAGGATTGTCCACTTTTAACACCGTTGGTTCAGGGTCCACGAAAATAAAATGTCAACATAGCAACGCTCATTTATATCAATTGAAGAACTGGCCCGTATTCTAGAAAGGTGCCATCTTGTGTGAAGTAACATGCAGCTGCCCTGGAGGTGGAAGAGGAATGTTGTCTATTTCTAATCTAGCTGCACTTGTACTAAATCCTGTTGTGGTTGTAGCTAAGACTGGAAAGAATGCTGCTGTACTACTTCTACTCCAGGACTGCTGTTGGCCAGAGTACCATTAGCTAGGACTGGGGACCATACAAGAGCAATTTGCTGCTTAAGCATATGCTACTACTGGCTAGTGTGTTCATGATTGCAATACAAACAGTAGCTGGTTGGACAGTGGATGGGGCATATTCCCTAACTAGAAAACCAACCCCTAAGGTGCATGGGCTGTATAGTGCTCTCTGTAGTGCCCTGCTGCTTGCACAGAAGGATGAGATTCCCTTTGTTCCTTTCCTTCTTCCTCTTTGTGCACCATACTGGGGCAGGTTGTAACCTTTATGTATCAGCTTTGTACCACCACCTTATTGTGTCAAAGGATTTTTAAAATTGTTTCAGAAAGATTTAGAAATTGAAATTAAATGGTCTCAAGATGTCAATTTAAAAAACTAATGCATTCAGAGGTTACTAATGCATTCTGTATTGATGATACTGAAAAGTATAGGAACAGGTGCCCCTGAAACAAATAAGTCAAAAACCTTTCCTTTCTATTCTACCTATCCTCTGTCTGTCAGTAGCTAATGCTGAAACCTTCAAAAGAGAAAAGGAAAAGTGCACCCAATTGTCAACAATGCTATCTGTACCCTAGAGAAAATGTCTTCCTAAGCCCTGTTGGTGAACAGCCTCTGCCTTGAAATTGGAGGGTTGATCATCCTAATGATTAATTTTACCCTAACCACACGTGGTATTCTTGTTCATAAAGGAGCTTTACTCCTTCATTTGAGTGTTTCAGAGATGAATGATACTGTATACAAAGAGTACTTCCTTATATCATTGTAAAATATATTGACCCCTTGTGTTATGAAATAAGAACTTCTATATCCCACTGAATATTTAATATTTCTATCATGTTTCCTCTTATTCTTCTCCCTTTCAGATCAAAATGCTCTAGTTTGCAACACCTTTGGCCTCACACTTGTAGCCCTTTTCTGAACCTAATCTAGTTCTTCTTTATGTGGTTTTTGAGATAGGATGACTTAAACCTAAGACAGTATTTGGATGAGACTGTCCCATCAATTTTCATGGTGGTGATCTGACATTTTCCTTACTAGTCTTTATCTCATTCTTAAGACAGCCAGCCTAAAATCAGACAACTTAAAATCTCACTACAGTCAGAGAAGCTGTGCAATGCTTCCTCAACATGCAGGTCTAGTCTGCCTGGTAGAATCCTGCTCCGGCCTAGAGAAGGAACTGAACAGCATTTCTATGTTCTTTCACTGCACTAGGATTGCAGGGATGGAGGTTGATCCTTAATCACTTTTTTGATTGCAGCTGCACATTAAACAGATGACTTAATTAAGCTGTGCAGAATATTCTGAGGGAAGGCAGAAAGCACCAAAATTGATATTTCATTTAATTTTCAAAAATCAACGCACAGCTAGCACAACCAATGTACATATACAAATATTGTTTATCCTTTTAGCTACAAAATATGACTCCAAGACTGCAAAGTGTTACTAATGTGAATACTCCTATTAGCTTCAGTGAACTTACTTATGTAAGTCAGGCTTGTCAAATCAGACATTTAAATAATGGAACTACAAATATTGAAATTTAACAGTTCTATGCATTTTTTACAGTATTTTACCCACTAAAGCCCAGCTAAAGTAATAGCAACATTTTTTAAAGTTCTGTAGCAATTCTCAATTCACCAATTGGAACTGGATGAAAATTCTCCCGACTCATCTTTGATATCCCTCCTGCAGCTGGTTCTACTTCCTTTACAAACAAAAACGTATCTATATAGTATTATTTTTCCTGTGCAATTTTATATCTCATACAAAATGGGTAATCGATGTCCCAACGATACGTTAATGTTTCAGATGTTTCACAATGTACAATTTATACATTACTGGCTATAAACTAAGAAATGAGTGACTTAAAAAAAATTGAATCCTATAGTGCTACTCTTCTGGGGTTGATCCGTCAAACACATGCCCTGGGTAACTTTACTCACATGAATATTTCCTCTAAGTTCAGTTGGACAATTTATACTCTCTTGTGTTTTGTGGGAAGAAGTTCAATATTTGAAAAACCAAAGCCCCTATTTATATATAGCATGAGTTCTGTTTAAATCTTCTTTCAGATACATTTCAATACTGAGGTTGGCAAAGATTTCTAGCTATCATCCAACTATACAAAAGCTGTTAACAGCCAAAAGTGCTCACCATCAATGCAGCATATTCAATTTGCCAATATTCCATAAATTGTCTATTTGTCATTGTAATATTACTTGCCAGACAGTTAAAACTGTTCTAGCAGTGTACCAAATTCAGCCCTGGAGTAAGCAGTTTCAGCCCAAACTGATGTTAATGAATTATATGCGCTCACACAATGTATGTTTAACACAATGTCTTCTAAAGCGTATTATCCAAAGAAAGGATATCCTCTTTTTAAAAACTCCAGCCTTGCATGAATGTAAACCACACCTTGAAGGTGCAGATTCTGGATGGCCCTTACATGGATGTACAGAGGTACTGGAGAAGGATTCACACTTATATCTTATGTGATTTATATATGGTCCAAGCAGAATTGTACCTCTGCTGTCCAAGGTACTCCAGAGCTTTTCATTCCTACTTCCATTTGGATTCTAATGCACCACAGTGGGCAGAGAGGAGACAATGCCAGGGCTCTGACACTATTGTGCACTGATCCAGAAGAGCCAAGTAAGCTGAATCTTCCAGAGGAGTATGGCAATGGGTGCACTGTCTCTGAAAATGTAGATATTCCAATCAGCATTCTATCTCCCTGAGGAACAATACCTGCCATTTCTCTTCTGGGAGCAGTCTGCACTGCCCCTTATTAAGGTTTATGGCTAAATGGCACAGTCTAGTCTTTTGTTTTATGGAAAGTAGAGGCAACAGCTGTGTGAATGACACTTGCTTAATGTTTCTTACTTTAATTTGATTAAAGAATTCTCTAAACAAGCCACTCTAATCAAAGTTAAGAGGCTATTTACATTGGTTTAACTTCATTCTTCTTCAGTGGAGTTTCTCCTGATCAGGCAACTATGCAATTTAATGGGTAAAGTGAATTTACTCTCCTAAAGAGAACACTGAGCCCCTTAAAGAATTTTTTGACTCACAGGGATGACTAATTAAAAAAGAAAAACCAAAAACCTAAACTAAAAGTCCATAAATACAAATATTTTGTTGTTTGTAATTGCATTGAGATCCTCATCCAGGTCCCAAGGAAGCCAATGGAAATATTCCAATGACTTCAATAAGAGTTGGATCAGGCCTTTTAAAATTCAAAATAGTGAGACATTACACAGATATATATTAAAACGTTCTAAAAATTGTAACGTATGATATATCTCAAGGTTTCTCAACTATCAGGACTGATACTGGGTCCATGCATTGGAGATCTCCTTGACATAATTTAGGAAGGCATCAAGATGGTCCATGGTAACAAAAAGGTTGAGAAACATCAAAATCTGGTTTACATACATGTTCATTCTTAAATTAAGAGTTTTGAATTAGTTTTTTTTAAATTGACCTACAGTTCAACATTCTAACTTATACTCTATAATTTCTAGACTATTTATAGCAGTACATTGGTCCCTTAGGTGTCTTACTGTATTTCTGAAAATAAAAACTAACCAGACTAACTGAAATCTTACCAAGTAAATGCTATGGATGAAGCAGCTAAAAGTATTGAAGTATTGTTATTTTTTCAGTGAGAAATATAGCAAGATACCATTTCATAATCTTTAACCTATCATTTAATAATTGTCATTAAAAATGTTTAGGTTCACACAGCAAGACTGGTCTTTCATATGGCTTACTGGCAGCATAATTAAATATACTAAGTTTGATTGTATTTTAAATGGTCATGGTTCAACTGGTTTCTCTTATTGCCAAATGTCATGTGGATTCCAAAAATGTTTATTGTTGCCATGTAATGGATTAAATGGTGAGTTCTATTTTGAAAGCCACAGTAACACTATTTCCTCCTTTTCAGATGCTTCAAGGAACCATGGGGCACAGAGCAGGATTTTACAGCACACTCGGTCCTCCTTCAGAATTTGGTTTCCAATGAACTCTTAAGCTTTTTGCTGTCGAATGATACCAAAACATTGGAAGCTTCTATGTCTAACACACACCTCCTGTCGATAGTCCCAGCTGATAAAATGTACATTCACTAATGATTCAGTTGGAGGTACAAATATTTCTCTGGATCCAAAATTACATTTTTTTGTGGGAAAAGGTTAATATAAATTACTCTCCATGGTTTCTGCCCTTTTAAAGAGTCTGATCTCATCTTACATATATAAGATTTACAAAGGAATGTTTACAAAGAAATTGGGAAATAGTACAAAAAAGAAAGAGAATTGTCAGAGCAAAAAGGAGCAAGACTTAACCCAGGTTGGACAGACAAAGAATCCGAAGTTTTCAAATACTTTGAAAAGCACTGTTAAAAAGATTGCAAAGTGTCCATCTGCTCGCAATTTATCAACTGAAGAAGAGGAAGGTAATAAAGAATTTTCACTTTCTCCAACATTTAGTTATAGAGTTGCTATTGCCAATGGACTACAAAAAAGTATTTTTGTAACGAACAATAACAATGAGGATCTATTTCAAGATATCTCTTCAAATGATAGTTCATATTCCGAGTCATTAAGTGAAGTAAAGGGAAGTATCAGGAAAAAGGAGTATTTATCACAAACAATGCCTGTGAGACGCAACAGAAAGAGTTTGAGCAGCCTTGCTCCATCAGATGGGAGCTCTGATGGTGAACGTACATTGCATACCCTAAAGCTGGGAGCGTTACGAAAACTAAGGAAATGGAAAAAGAGTCAAGAGTGTGTCTCATCAGACTCAGAGCTTAGCACATGGAAGAAAACATGGGGCCTAAGAAGCAAGTCATTAGACAGAACTGGTCGTCACCAGAAATCCAATGCCCTTGAACCTGGCTTTAGTTCAACTGGGTGTATTAGTCAAACACATGATGTTATGGAAATGATCTTTAAAGAACTTCAGGGAATCAGTCAAATTGAAACAGAACTTTCTGAATTAAGAGGACATGTGAATGCTCTGAAGCAATCCATCGATGAAATCTCTAGTAGTGTAGAAGTTGTACAAAGTGAAATTGAACAGTTGCGAACTGGATTTGTGCAGTCCAGAAGGGAAACTCGAGACATACATGATTACATTAAACAAATAGGCCACCCAGGAAACAAAGCATGTCTTAGGTTTTTAAATGTGCCTGAAGATAGGTATGAAAATACTGAAAATGTGGTTTACAGAATTTTAATAGAAAGAATGGGATTTTCAGGGGCACAAAACACAATTAAAATTGAATTTGCCCATAGATTAGGGCAACAAAGAGACTGTCCCAATGCAAAGCCTAGACCCATACTTGTATATTTTGAAGCAGCACAACAGAGAGATTTAATTTTAAAAAAATCTTACAAACTTAAAGGAACTGGCATTGGAATTTCTACAGATATTCTTTCCCATGACGTAAGAGAGAGAAAAGAGAGAGGACTACCATCCTCTCAGACATATGAAAGTATGGATATGAAACTGGAACCAAAAACTAAAAAACATGACTGGGAATCACCTGATGACAGTGATAAAGAGCTGGAATCAGATATAAATAGGAATAGTTATGCAAAGATATCAAAATCAGCTTTTCAAATAAAAGCAAGCATTACAAAGGGAAGTATGGATTCTCTAAATAGCAGAATTCCTAATAGAACTGCTGATGGCAGCACCTTTCCAAAGAAAACAAATTATGGTGAACAGTCACCAGAATTTGACAATGTGGATAAGCAATCAAGGACCTACTCTTCAGATATGCCCCCTGCATGGCATTCACAAAATGATTTTACAACAGCCAAACTTAGCCGTTCAGAGTCAGATTTTTCAAAATTGTGTCAGTCTTACTCTGAGGATTTTTCTGAGAATCAGTATTTTAGTAAAACTAATGGCAGCTCACTATTGTCATCTTCAGATCGAGAACTTTGGCAGAGAAGACAAGATGAAACATGCAACTGGTATGGTAGCTCACAAGATCAGACTTTTAACCAAGATATGCAGCCTTATCCAGGGCAAAATGAAGTTGAAAATACCAAAACAGTTGACAGTGGTGTAAGCAATGGAATAATGTTTGTATCTGGAGACAGAAGCCATTATAGTGACTCTCAACTCTCTTTACATGATGATCTTTCACCATGGAAAGACTGGAATCAGTTGGATCAAGGCACAGACTTGGGCCTAGATTCAGCCACACAAGAAGTTTATGGTTATGATATGAGCAGCCCTTCAGACCAACAGATAGATTTTGGAAAGTGCCAAAGTTCTGATCTTCAGTATGACACAGAAAGTTATGATTTTACTCTTGATGGTAATTCTCCATCATGTCCTGGCCTTGACAGTGAAACACAAAGTCAGTGGATCAACCAATATGATGATTATCAGGAAACAAATTCTAATTCCCTTTATCAAAATCAAAATAGATTGCCCATGATGTATCGAAGTCAAAGTGAACTACCCAGTGATGAATCAGAGGAAGCACCCCCTAAATCATGGCATAGCCGGCTAAGTATAGACCTTTCTGACAAGACATTCAGCTTTCCTAAATTTGGCTCTACACTTCAGCGTGCTAAATCAGCCTTGGAAGTGGTCTGGAACAAAAGCACACAGAGTTTAAGTGGATATGATGATAGTGGGTCATCTTTTATCGGGAGATTTAGGACTTTATCCCAATCTACTGCTAATGAATCAAGCACAACCCTTGATTCTGATGTTTATACAGAGCCTTGTTATTACAAAGCAGAGGATGAGGAAGATTTCAGTGAGCCAGGTGGTGAGAATGAAACAGATTATGTAGAAGTAATGGAACAAGTTCTTGCTAAACTAGAAAATAGAACTAATACTAATGAAACTAATGAACAGGTCCAGGATTATGAACTAGAACCATCTTCATATCCAATTCCATATGCAACACTACAAGAAGATGAATATGACACGCAGTTTGACAACCTGGATAGTGAAGATGTGTTGGAACCTGAAGAACATATAGCTGCTGAAACAGAAGTAAGGGGAGATGAAAATCAAAATATCCCAGTGATGCCTATTGAAATTACAAAGAAAAAGAGAATACATCCATCATTTAAAGAAGCTGCTTTGAAAGCCTACAAGAAGCAAATGAGTGAGTTGGAAGAGAAGATTCTTGCTGGAGGTACTGATTAAATATTGTCCGGTAAACAAACTTTGCTGTCATAATCATTAAAGATTACCTTTATTTTCTATATAGGACCCAATCACACTGCCACTGAACTCAAAGACATATTTCCCATTGATTTCAGGAGGAAGTTATTAGACTCTCTAATGAAATTCATGTTTTAAGTCTTGGGTGAAATCCTGGCCCTACTGAAGTTTTGGTGTTGACTTCAATGAGGCCAGAATTTCATTCTGAGGCTGTATTCTGGAAGAATCAGCTGAATAAATTTTTGCTACCTTTAATATGCCAAGTAGATGTTTTTAAAAGGAGTTTTAATTTTGTATTGTAAATGAATGGCAGATGAAGAATCAGCACTGTTTAACAGAGTTAAACTCTCAAGTAAATTAACTATATAGTCTGTTTTTAATTAACAATTTTTTACACATTTTAGGTGGAATTATTAGGAACAACCTAAAGTGTTCTAATATGACAATATTTTTCCAGTCTGCTTTCATGTAGATGATTGGTTTTATGTTCAACTTGATGAACATAGTGCAACGGAACTTCCCATGCTGCCTTAATTAGTATATTAATCATAGATCTAAATTCTGTCCTTAGTTTCATGAATACAAGCCCACTGAAGTTAGTCCTGAGATAATAAATAAAAGGGGGAAAAGGCATATGTGATAGCTTCAATGAAGATGAAAAATATGGGGCTTGTATCTTGGTGAAGTCAAAGGGATTATACAGATGCAATTTAGTCCACTGCCTTTATTTTCCTTATTACTGGTTCCATAACTGGATATCTTTTTAATGTATATCTGATAATATCTTAGTAGTCCAAATAGGTCATTTTTAATACTATGTATGTTGAATGTATTCATATACTAGATCATTTGCAATTAATTAAGACCACATAATTACCATGATTAGCCAATGGTAATTGTCACCTTGACTGAATCTTTGCTTAGCTGTCATGAAAAAATATAATCTGATACTTTTACTTGAAAGATGGAATATTGTGTCATCTGATAAAGAAAATTATTTTGTAGTAATTAGTGCCGCAGAAGCTTTGAATGCTATGAAGTTCCTTTTGGACTCAGTTTTAAATATACTTTCAATTTGGCTATGCATTTATGTTGCACAGCCAAATAAGCACCATTCAGCTAGACTTTGTGTTGGATTTAAATAGTAAGACTTATCATACGTTGGCATTTTGCAGACATTTCTTCACTACTGTATTAGAAATCAGATTCTGTACTTTTGCAAAATGGGTCAGCAGTTTGATATATATTTTCTTTTCTCTCTAGGCTCATGACTACCAACCAAAAGTTATAGACAGTATAAGTTAGTTAGTCATGGTGCTTAGACAATATTGTAGAATAAGGACAGGAAAAAGATTAGAAAAGCAATTGTTAGGGAAACTAACATATGTAGAATATAATAAAGGGAAACCCATATTAAAGACCACTGCTAGTGGGCACAGCCCAGGTCTAAGAATATAATCACTAACATGAGAAGTTAGATGAGTGTTTTATCTCATGTGTTCAGGTTTCTGACATGCAGAAAAAGGGACCTCTCTCTCACGCCAGCAAGTGAAAGGATGTCCACTGCAGTCTTTTAAATAGAATAAATCAACTGAAGTCTCCCTCTTTAAACAAAAATCTAATATTTGTATTTTAAATTCTTGAGCTATCTCTGACACTATATTAATATCTCACAGAGATGGAATTCTTGTTCTGTGCACCTGGCTATGTACCAAGCAACCAATGTGTAGAGAAGGGGGCACTGAATCCTATTCCTTGGCTGGGGGACTATGGGCCACAGAGCACTCACATAGTCACGGCACATGAAGTCATGGGTTGTAGTTTTGGCCATGTTCATTCCATCTGTCAGATTTCAAACACCAGACGCTGAGCACCAGAACCTCCCCCACCCCCTGCTCAACCTTTTCCTCCAAGGCCCCACCTTTTCTCTTAAAGCCCTGCTCCTCTACACCACTCCCTCCAGTTGCTGCTTATTTTCTCCACCTCCCTCCCCCTGCCAGCTGAGCAGGACTTTGCGGGGGAGAGGAGCAGTATATTTGAAGGAGAGATGAGTTCAGGAGGTGAGTGACGGGGGAAAGACAGGAAGGAGAGCCTTGCACCAGAGGTGGAGGGGCAGGACGCAGGGGAGAGAGCTGCACTTCCAGGAATGGAGCAGCGTGATGGGCAGGGTGCAGAAGCTGCCAGTACCTCCCTTTGTGGGAGCTATTCCTGAGTGCTCCTTCGGGCTCCCTGGGGAGCTGCCTCTGCTTTTCCCTCCACACAGTGACAAAGGCTGGTTACAGGAAGTAACCAACGTTTAGTGTTCAGTCAGCAGTGCTCACTGGGCACTGCCACTTTCCAGTTGAAAACTAGATACCTGGCAAGTCTACCACCAGGAGGAAAGTGCATGGGAATTGAAGGATCTGTGAAGGTGCAGACCAGCTGGTGACACTGATGCTACTCCTTTAGCTTGCCCATGACCCCCTGTGAGCACAGAGTGAGCTCTTCCAGAGGATGTTGCTTCACTGTTTTCACCCATAATTCAACCTTATGCCATAATGGTTAGGATGGGAGGTGTTTTCAACTGCTGACTTTTATTGCCCTGGGCCATATTTGTTAACAAAACATAACTGCCCATTGTACTTGGTTTCTAGTGGTTGATGTAATGCTTTATGTTAAACAGGCTGCTTCACCTGGATCTAAGGCTATGTCTATAATGATGGTGGCAGATTCACTGCCCTCAGTGTGTTCTTCCATGTTCGATTGAGCGGTCTGTTAAGATGCGCTCAATCGAACACGGAACCAGAGCTGTAACTCCAGCTCTGTAACTGGAGTAGCACTACATCAGCCGGACACCATTTCCAGTCAGCTTAGTGCAATGTGTAAGGAGTAGTTAGGAAATCGGTGGGAGATACGCAATGTATTTTATGTATCTTGCGTATCTCCCATCAACTGCCACCAAAAAGTGCGGCAAGTGTAGACTAGGTCTAAAAGTGCTTGTGATATATCCTGGATTTAGATGTTTCCAGAATACCCAGTAATATTGCAGAAGGCCTTGATTTTAAATTTGTAATACACACATAATAATTGGGATTTTTTTTATTTGCAAATTTATTTTCAAATTTCCTTCCCTTTGTTTTCCATTTGCTGTGTGAAATTTTGTACCGCTTTAGCCAGATATTTCTTGCATTATCTTTCAGTGAGCAGGAAGATGGTGGCACAGTAAAGATTCCTTTCCCGGATAGGGGAAGGAATTATTAGAGCACTTTGTATTCAGTATCTGAAGAAGGATGTCTTTTTAATACTACTTTCCTAAAGAAAAAAAACATTAAACTCCCATTTGCGTTTAAATTACACAGCAGTTCTGAAGTAATTTAAAATAAGTATAAGAAACAAAGAACTATGTTAAGCTTCATAGCACTTTACAAGCCTGCCAATTTTAAAATCTCTTTTGCTTTTCTACAGGCCAACTCTTGCCTGGCCAAAGAGCATTACAATTCAGTTAACTAAATTAAGCAAGATAGTTTGTGGTGTTATATTTATATTTGCAGTAACCATAATATTTTTAAAGAAATGTGACTAATTTAGGGCTACATTACTTTTGAGAATAGCTTGCTGATAATTTTTTCCCTGTATCTGTAATTCATATCAACTTTTGATTTCTTATTTATGGATAAAAGAGTGTTGGTCTTAGGTCAGCTCTTTGAAAGAATCCTTACTATATTATGAGCCTGTAAAGTGCACTGTTTAATGGTTCTCTCAATCTCTTTTAAATGGCCATAGGGACTGATGGATGACATATTGGCCAGCTAGAGAAAATACTAGATAATAGAATAGTATCATTACTTCAAATGGTGCCCAGAGCAAAGGTCAGATAAATAGGTAAATCATATTATTGACATTTCAGTAACTCATGAGTTAAAGGTCATCTTGTACTTTTGGATAAAAATAGTGAGCTATCTAGAGTGATCCCATTGGATGGTAAAAACAATGAAAATCCTGTCACCTTACAGACTAAGAAATTTATTCATGCATAAGATTTCATGGCCTATAACCCACTTCATCAGATGCAGCCCACGAAAGCAAGTGGGTTGCAGTCCACAAAAGCTTATGACCGAAGAAATTTGTTAGTCCTTAAATTGCCACAAGATTTTTGTTGTTTTTGCTGCCTACAGGCTAACACGGCTACACCTCTGGAACCTTTGAATGGTCTCATTCTCTCTATATATCAAAAGAGATGTACAGTGGGCTCACTGCAGATGTATTCTTTATTTCTACAAGTTGTTGTTGACCTGCAGAAGTGAGTGTAATCTGATGTATGTATGAGAGGGGAAGTGAATAATGCACAGATAATCCTCAGATTAAAAGTTTTATAAGACATCAGGGAGCTCTGTACTGCAAACCAGTGCTGTGGATTTTGAAATCATCAAAACTCTAGCCGTATATGCTATGTACGGGCAAGTCTATACTGACTGCAGCGAAGTCGCCACCAGCAACGCAATTTTCAGTTTTCGATTGAGGAGTCTGTGTAGACACGCTCAATCGATAACTGAATCAGAGCTGAAACACCAGTTCCATAACTGGCCTTAGACTACACTGACTGGATGCCATTTCCAGTCGGCTTAGTGTAGTGTGTAGGGAGGATTTAAGAAGTCGGCGGAAGATACGCAAGGTATTTTGCATATCTTGCATATCTCCCATTGACTGCTGCCAAAAACAGCACTAAGTGTAGACTAGGGCTAAGAATAGATGGGTTCCATGAGCAATATCAGGGAAATAATGCCTAGTAGTTTGCCTCAGACAATATAGCATAATCAAGGATCATTTTAACCCTTTGATTTACTGCTATTGTCATTTCTCCTAACCTGTAATTTGTAATAATCTTTTCAGATTTGGAGCCTACACTGTTTCCACTCCTCTTTTTCTTTCTCTGCTCCTTACCACACCCACCCTAACTCTTCCTCTTTCCTTCCTATGCTCTCTTTTCTGAAGATCTCTCAGAGAGGGCCTCACTGGCCAGTCCTGGCCCTCTCATCTATGGAGCCAGGGCTCTGGGGATCGGATCCCAGGGAATCAACAGAAGGTTCTGGGAGACATTTTGCCTGCTGTTTTTGAACAGTGATATACAATGATACATATTTGTCTGCCTGCATGGACTATATTACGTGGTTGGCATTTTCCAGGCAGTCAGTCAGTCTTGTTGTTTATCAAGTGGCAAAATAATAGTTGATTGGCTTACTTGAGAAATTACTTGAGAAGCTGGAGAATCTTCCATAGAGTAATTTATAGATGTACCAAGGAGTAGGGTGAATTCCTTCCCCAGGCCTTCCTACATCTCCACAATGCCACACCACATTCCAGGCCAGATATCAGAGTCTCATGTTGCCACTGTATTTGTCATCTGGCATTAACCTGCAAAAAACCAGACAAGTCTTCAACATCCATGGCTATTTTTTAAGGTGGTTGCTAGGACTTGGGCAAGGGAAGCTGTGGGACTGCCAGATAATTATAGCCCTATCCTGGTTCCTGCAGAAAAACTACCATTGAAGGCAGGATTGAGCTTTTTTTAATGGAAGCACTTACATGTGTAGTTGTTCAATGAAAGAGAAGTATTCTTATGATTTGAAGGTTGTGGAAGTGTAAGAAAGACTATTTTGGAATGTTAAGTTGTTTTTATTTACAAACTTTTAAATTTAGAACAAAATTAATATATAATATGATTCCATTGCTTTTAAAGACATTTGAAGGAGTAAATATGATGCTAAGATATGTAACTGGTCTCTACATAAGAATGGTCACACTGGGTCATACCAATGGTCCATCTAGTCCAGTATCCTGTCTTCCAACAGTGACCAATGGGAGGTGCTTCAGTGCGAATGAATAGAACAGGTAACCATCAAGTGATCCATAAAGTAAATACTGGATCCAAAAAGTAAACAATGCTTTTTAATACTAAGTGGCTGTAGATTGTGCCATTTTGCATGTGTGCTAACTGAGATATGGAAGCTATTATTTTCTTGGGCAGCCAGGTGATGGCTTTTCTCAGGGATGCTTCAGGCACTGGAGTTTATGCTACACTGTAACAAAATTGGTGAGAGAGGAATAATTTATTTTATTTTAATGACTCAGCCATCCCCATAATAAAAAATTCAGTCATCTGCCCTTGGAAATTTCATGTTTGAAAATATAGTGGCTCAGGGCTGGCATTGCCACCTTTACTTTATGCAAGAATGTTGCTGCTAAAAAATAAAACACAGCACTTCTGTTTATGTTGATTCTACCCAGTCTTTGGCTGATGTCATAAACTTATCAGAGCTAAACGTAAGGGATCCCATAGGACAACACAGCTACTATTCCTCACTTAAGGACCATTTTTTGAAGGTTTAAGGGGAATTAGACCTTGAGCCGGTCCTCAACACTGGGGAGAGGTTCACCCATAATGATGTAATGACATGGTTTTTTTAAAAAAATCCTCTTTTGGGATGCTTTTTCTGCACAGAGTTTAGTGGCAATTTTCATCTCTCCCATCTCAGGGAAACTAAATAATAATTTAAAAAAATCCATGGTTAATAACTGAACAGGTTGTAAGCTACCTCTGTGTTTAATCTAAAAGAATGGCCTGTCTAGTGGAGAGACTTTAGAAAATAGAAGTTATGATACCAAGCCGGAAAACTTTCTGAAAGTAAAGTGTTTACTGGGACAAAGTTTTACTTCTACCGTACCAGCTATCTAACGGATTTGGGCCTGAAGTGATGGAAGATATGGACACAGTCTGACATTATCCGGTGATATTCTGAACAAATCTTATGGCCTTCTTCCTGGTCCAGCAAATAGACAGGATCTTGGGTCCATAGAGGGCCGCAATCCTTAGAATAGGGTTGGAGGGGTTGGGCCATGTGTTCTGACCTTAAGTGCTGATGAACTTGTAACCACAAGGAATCCCCTAGAGTGGGATGTTGAAGTACTGCTCCAGCCAGAATCCATGTTAAGGTGATGTCTGGAAGTTAATGACATGTATATATCATTTTTGTTGTTTTCAATGTTTTCTGTAAATTAGAGTTAAGTCTCTCATGGTTCATTTGGCCACCCCCACAGTTTTTCATATAACAATTGAGTAGTTCTCACTCTTTGCTCACCCTACAACAACTGTGCATTCATCAAAAGCCTGGAAAATATTTTCCAACATGTGAAAGTCCCAACCCCAGTTTGGAGCCCTAATTTGGTTCTTAAAAATGTCACAACACTTCCTTTTGAACGGATGGTGACCAGATGCTTACTGAATTCGTCTATGAAAACAGCTTTCTTACTGACTATTTCATTGGCCCATGGAGTCGAAGAAATTGGGGCCTTGATGGCAGACTTTCCTTTCACAATATTCTGCAAGAACAGGGTTTTCTTATGGCGACACCCCAGGTTCCTACTTAAAGTTTCTTCTGAGTTTCATCTGAATCAGATCACTTACCTCTCCATGTTCTTTTTAAACCTATGTAATTCTGATCTGCAGGCTGCTTTCTGTACTCTAGTTGCCAGGAGGGTTTTAACCTCTATTGAGATAGGACTATATTATTTAAAAAATGTCCTAAACTATTATTTTCTTGTGCAAACAAATTTGGAGTTTCTGTTCTTTCCACCCCAAGACTCGCTAAATGGATTTCTGCGTATATTAGCAGCTTGTTACAGTGCAGCCAGCATTCCACCTTCTTGTGGTGTGTCAGCTCACTCAGAAAGGTCACAATCTAAATCTATGGCTCCGTTGAAAAATATCTAGTATTTGAGATCTGCAGAGCTGCTACATGATCCTCATTACATAGCTTCTCCAGATACTGTGCTCTAGTTGAAGCCTCTAGATCCGATGAGGCAATTGGCAGTGCAGTTCTTTCCTCAGCTCTAGACTCAGTTTTGAAACTCTTTATGGGGATACTACTCAGGGCTCGCCTAAAGTGAAATACCCATAAGGGCTCTGTTTGAAGGAATCACCCTGTGCAGTAACTGTAGTTCTCCAAGATGTGTGTTCCTATGAGCGCTTTGTTACCCATCTTCCTTACACACTACATCAGGTTCCTTCTGACACTCTGCAGAGGAAAAGGAACTGAGGTTGGTTCATATGTGCAGTCTGATACAGTCTCAGTGAGACGCTCAAGAGCACCAGCAACATGTATACAGACTAATTGGACACTGCTACTGAAAATCTCCTACAAAGGTTTGCAGGACATCAGCACATCTGAAGTAGAGCACTTTTGAGGGAACATTTCTCAAAGAACTAGTTATTGCAGAGGTAAGTAACCTGTCTTCATAGGGTTGAACAGATATGAATGGTGCTTTTATCATTCAGGAAACAAACTCTCCTGAAAGGAGGAGTCTGTTTTTGTATGGAGTTTCTTCTTTGTTGAGGATGAATATGCGGTTTGAAGTTCTGATAATTATCAGTATAGAATACTATTCTAATTCTTCACAAAGATCAATAGCTCTTTTTTCTGTCTCTCTCATTGTCCATGGCATTTCAGATTAATATTCCAATCACATGGGTGGGAGCTGATAAACAGCCGCCCTGCATGGCATGTTCCCATAACCAGCCAGCATAACTAATTCTAGAGAAATGTGTGATAATATTCCTCACATCTATACACTATATTGGACTGATCAGATTTGTGCAATAGGTGCGGCGTATCTATTGATAGAATGGTGTTTTGGTGCTGGGATTGTGTCTTGGCATGTGAATGAAGGCAGCCAACATTAGGCAGATTGCCAGATCCCTATATCTTGGGCCATCTATTTCTTGTGTCTCCCCAGATTCTACACATATGACAAGTCGTATCTTCTTTCCCATTTGTGTTGCTGTTGGTTCCACACTAGAGTCAGGTATGGGGTGAATCTGGTAGTCTCAAAGCTCCCCTACAATATGTTTTATATGGATAGGAAAAACACAGTTAGGAATCCATTTTCAGGGAAGGCTTGGATGAATAAAATAACAGGGCAACTATTTTAGCAGAGCTATGTAACAACTAACTGGTTGAGAATAGACATTGTGGTTCTTTCTGATTGTGAGGAAAAGGCAGGTAGTGGTGTTGAGCTTTGAGTAGGCCACAAAAAAGGGGAAGGAGTAGCAGCAGTCACTTGAAACCACAAATTTTCTTAGTCAAAAGAGGATGACAACAACAAGGAGGCAAACAATGTTTAAAATATTTGTAACTGAGGGTCATCAGCTCACTGCACTCAAATAAAACTCAGCCTGTGCTAATGTAGAGTTAAAATCTTTTGAACTCCATTCATTAAAACCCACAGACATTAAAAATATGATCCTATTTAAAGGTTCTTTATCAGACTTTAATCTTTCAGAAATGAAAAATAATACCAACCTTCTTGCTGATCATATTGTATTTCTGAAACAAATATGGTATCTTTCATAAAATTTTAGTAAATAACAATTGTCAATGTACTTTTTCTTTAAAAATGGAGCACTACACAAAATTTCATTGAAAAATAACTCAGCCTATATGATGAGTGTTAGTATACAAGGGCTTGTCCACGCTGAAATTTGCTCCTTTAACTATGCTGTCATAGGTAAAGTGGTGCACATGCGTACTTACCCAGCCCTCAGGTGTGGAAACAGTTATGATGATGTACCTTATTCTGGTTTGGGAAAGCCGACTGCTGCAGAGGAGCAGCTGGATCGGACACAGACTT
>ML685765.1:13861708-13887551 GCA_007922175.1 Pelusios castaneus | reverse complement strand
TCTGACCCAGTACGGCCTTTCTTATGTTCTTATGTTCTTATGTTTTACCCCAGCATAAAATACCTTTACAATAATTTAAGTGTCTACACTAGGTCTTTATTGGCATTACTATGTCAGTTAAGAAATCACACTCTCTAACCAACATGGTTATATGGGTAAAACTTTTAATGCGTCCGCCAGCCCTCAAGTCCAACTTCAGCACTTACAAGATGCTTTGCTCGGGCTGCTGAAACTAAATGAGAAGATTGAGCAAGTGCTTTTTTATAGAGGAGCTTAACACTGTACGGCTGATAAACAGTTATACAAACATATGTGTCCACCTACTCACATCATCTTTTTCTGATGGGGTTTCCTTTTTAGGAGCAACCACAATTGGCCTATCTGCTAAAAGTCAATGAGCATTTCTGAAATCTTCTCTTTCATCTTTTCCTTGAAAAGAAGATACAGCCAGTAAGATCAGAATGGCCACTATCCTGAGTGTCATCTGTGACTTCTCAATTTAAAAATATATATATATATATATATATTTTAAATTTTAAGTTGCTTCAAGTATTTGAGGGATTCAGAGAAACAGTGTATTAGAGAAACAGTAATGGGTTATTTTAAGAGAGTAAATTCCCAGAGTTTTTTCCATAAGAAGTGGCTCTCTCTGTGGTTGTTTTGTGTGAGGGTAGAGAGAAAGGTACAACTCGTATGAGTTTTTACGTAGTAAGAGTGTGAAAGAAGCACATTTAGCTTCAAGGGGAAAGACAACAAGATTTTATGCAGAGAGAAATTGCAAATCTTAAATTTTTTAGATGCTCTGCAGAATTGATCCCCAGATCTAGCTGAACTCAGGGAAGAACCCAAAACGAGACTGTGTCTAAGGGGGCTTTACACCATCCTAATATGTCTCTACTCCTTTGATCCTGGGGCACACTGGTGGGCAATTTGGCCCCTAGGCTCCTCAGAGCTGTTCTAACTTGTATTTTCCTCCAGTGGTTATCTCAGCACCAGGAAAGAGCAGAGTGCAACAATTCTCCAACAATAGCACCAGCTCCAGTCACAGTCTGATACATGCACTAAGTTGGTAGCTATGTATCAGGTGGTGGAAGGTATAGAGCAGGGGAATCCCTAGTTATTTGGTTCCACCAGACAGGAGGGTAAGGATCTAGTGAAATATTGAATATAAATCTAAAATTCTGACTGTTCAATTGAGTTTATTTATTTTCATGTTAAATGTAAATATGCTCATATAAAATGAAGTGGGGGAGATCTGTCTCCATTAACTTGTAGGCCCTATGACCTTTCTGTTTAGCAAAAGTCTATTAAAATTATCTAAAGCTTTATATTAGTTTGCACATTGATAACATAATCATAATTCAAGCAAACTCAGTATTCATCTAATTATTGGCATTTTAGATGCTTTAAAATGAGTAATAAAGATTTTCTTTTAAATGAGTATTCCTGCAAAGCTCCATGGCCTTTCAGTAGAAACATTTAAAATACATTTACCAGAGCAGAAAGAACACCTGAGCATGAATGTCAGTTTCAAGGACATATTTATAAATTGCACTGTGCTCTTCTGTGGAAATGAGCACCAATTAATATTTTATCACCAAGATAAAAGACAGGTTTTGTTTTTAGTTCCAAAATATTTAAGCATTTTCCTCAGATCACTCTATTTTAGAAATGAAAAATACTGCATAATTTTAATGTAATGACTTCAGCATACAAAAGATCTACATAGCTATTTCCTAGGCATGTAAATGAAATTATCTGAGTTATTAGAAGTATGCAGAGCATATTTAACCCACCAAACAGATAAGGACCGCAGTATGAATATTGAAACATTTTAATAGCTGGGAAAACATAAATTAGTAAATAACTCCTAATGTAAACAACCCCTTTTCTTTCTGTGATCTATTGAGAGACGCCCAATATTACAAACCAGTGTTAGTAGAATTCTGCTTAGATGTTTGTTTCATTCCCACTGCTGTTTGTGTGCCATACGTTCTTTGTGTCTAGTTCTGTAGATGATCTATTAACAGAATTTTCATTGATTTCAGTGAGACTTCTGTGCAGACATTGGAGCTAAAGAATTGGGTCCTTTGATAGGAGAGCTTCCAGGGCCAAACTATAGACTCCCTGGTCTGCTCCTAGCTGTTGCCTAATTTGACAGCTGATGATGTCTCCTTAGAGGAGGTTGCCCACAAGAGGCAGCACAGTTGGGGACTTCTGCCCTATGTCGTCTTGGGAGTTTCTGAGGGCTGGAGACCAAGTCATTTCCCTGGCCCTGTGGTCCTTTTGATGTGGTCCTCATCACTGATGAAGAATAAACAACAATATATCAGGTTTCAATGGTATCAGAGAGGTCTAGAGACTTTATATTCCGTGGCTGGGTCATTTCCTGTGTGCAGTTATCATTGCTGATGGCACCATTTCTTGCTCTGCTCTGGAGGAAGTTCTCCACCAGCCACATGATTGGTGGGAGTGGAATGACTGTGGCCTTGTGTTCTCCTGCTGGTAACCACATTTTGGCTCAGGAAACTTTGTTGGGCGAATCTTCCCTCTCCTTGTAGGGAAATATAACTGAAAGTGTTGAATTTTCTTTATAATAATGATTTTAACACCATTTCCACTTTTTCAATTAACTATCTAGAATTTTCCCTCGATATTTTTAAAATTTTTGTGCTTATGCAAATTTAAAGGTGCATAGTTTGTTTTTCAAAATGATGGGGCGGGAGCTTTATAGGTGAGAGGGTTTATTATTTTTACTATGATCTAATTAGTTTCTTCTATATGTGGCCTATTCTTCAGTCTCCATGTCACACATTCATTTTACAAGAACAGCAAACTGAACATGTAAAGGAGACTGCATCAATAAGATTTGGACAAAAATTAAAACAATTCTAGAGGGATGGTTTCTTGTTCAAACTAGGAATGATACCGAGTCACAGAGCTTGAATCCAGAACTGATCTCTCCACATTTAGGTGAGGAGGTGGGGGGTTGATCTAATATGAAATCAGGGCTCCAATAAAGTCATTTGGCAAAGCTCCCACTCGCTTTCATAGAGATAGGATTTCACCCTTTGCGTTGTGATGCAAGCCCATCTCTATTCCACATTATTTAAGAGTTCTGAAAAACAAACTCAAAATACAAAGAGAGAATTAATCATAAAATAGAGAAGTACGAAACCGTTTATTACCTCTCTTTCCTGGCACCGTACTATAGTGTTTAAAGGAAATGAAACTTCTAAATTATATTCTGGCCACTGCCAGTTACCAACTGTGTTGTCTCAGCAAATCACTATGGTCCATATTTTAAAAAGGGCCATTTTCCAGAGTTGCTGAGAATCTCGAATTCCTGTGAAATTTAAAGTGAGCTCTGTCTTCAACACCTTGGAAAATTAAATAGCTAAAGTTGGGCATCCAAAAATTAAGATATACAGGATTAAAGGCCACTTTTGAAAATGTTGGCCTTGTCCTCTGTATGCTTCCTTTTTCCCATTCCATAAAATGAGGATAATACTCCTGCAAGGGTACTAGGATTAATTACTTTGCCTTCTATAGATAATTGAAATTGGGAAGTGCTGTATAAATGCTTGCTAGTAATTAGTGTCATTTCTTTTCCATCTGCACCTCCTCCTAGAAGCTAATGTGCAAGTAGATGTGTTGCAAAAGAGAGTTGTATAAGGGCAATGCCTTCCTTTAAAAGATCTTGCTTTCCCATACAGGCAGGAGAACACTATGTTTTCTCTTTATAATATCTCTAAAGGTGAAGCCTTTTAGATTGCTAATCTTTCATCTGAGTGAGCCTAAATTCCCTGGAGCGAAACATAAAAGTATACATTAATTCTATGTAATATATGTTTTAATCCCTTACCCACTGACTTTGGCAGCTGTATTTATCCTATTTCTGCAGCCATAATTCACTTCTTCTCTTGGTTCATTTAGTGCAAGAAGGAGAGAGAGGAATTAATGCTTCTCAAGAGACCTCTAGGTAGTGCTGATTCCGGAAGTGCTGATTGAGAGCCTCAGGTTGGCTGGCATGATCTTTTATTATTAGAAATAAACAAATCCTACAATGCTAAACACTTGCTTTAAAAACAGTTTAAAAGGTAAAAAGAAAAACAAGGTTTCAGTGTCTCTTATCTCAGAAATACACTTGATAGATAATACATAAAAGTCCTTGTACTGAAGAATTGTCATCTCTGCATGTGTGAGAACTAACTGAGAAATGAATATCTTAATTTTGTACATTATAAAGTGATTACATCACTTCCATAGAGAGTTCGGTAGTCACATTGATTTTTATATGCACCGCCTCAGGTAGACATGCTGAACAGTGCCCCTAAAATCCATTCCTCATGTATACTGTTTCTGGTAACTTCTAAAGAGTACAGCTCAATCAAACAGTGCACAGTTTTTGACTTGGCTTATACATATGGGAGAAGAACTGGTCAGGGGGAGAAGGGGAAGTAGCTTTTTTCAAGGATGGCAATCTATTTACTCTTACCAGTGCCATATTGTTGGTTGTATCTTTTTAATGCATTATTTAGATAAATATCATGAACAGGAATCAATATGATACATAATAAAATATACAAAGGCTTTTCACTGTGAATATTTAGTATGTGATGTATTTTATTGAGGTGAATACAGACCAGGTAATGTTAGTATGAGCAGGAGATATAGTAGATGAGTAAAACAAACAAGGAGTCCTGTGGCACTTTTAAAGACTAACAAATTTATTTATCGCATGAGCTTTCGTGGGAGAAATTCCACTTTGTCAATATATGAGTAGGCATCGTTTTGTACTAGAAATCTGAACTGGGAACAGCACAATAGTAAGACACTTTAGTACTCCATAACAGAGGAATCGTATCACAGAAATCTACAATAGTGCATTGTTTTGTCACTATACTATCAGTATACAAAAAATATTAGTTGTTTTGTGTGTATCTGGTATTCTTAGAACTACAGCTGCTAGTCAAGTGCCATGCTCTTGAATTAGAAGGATAATGACTTTACCCTTTTTGACAACCATCTGTCTCGCTACTCATAAATGACTGGGGAAGTGGCTCCTGAACATTTAAAAAAAAGGCAAGCATGGAGCTGCTATTGCTTCTTCTAGGCAACCTTGTTTTTTGAGATTTTGGCCTTCTGTTCACAGCTACTAAATTTTCTCTGGAATATGTTGTTTTATTTCTGAAAGTTCCCCTACCTACAGAGTTCGAGTCATGCTATCTGCATGTTTGGTCCTGAAGTCTGTTTGATGAAATGCCACTTAACTGAGCCTATTTTTCATTGCTCTTCCTGGATTGCGGTCCATTGATGTTCTCTATGAATAGTGTTTAGCAAATCAGACAGTAGTGTTATACTAGTGAAGTTGGAGTTAGTATTATGTTAACTAAGACTGGATGCTGAAGTTTAGAATGGATAACCAAATGCAGGTGTAGATCTATAGTTATGCAACAGACAAGTTTTGAATCAGGTAATTTGTTTCTCAGACTTTAGGGAGCCTTCTGAATTTGAGTTACTGACTCTGGTAAATAGTCTAGAAGAAAACATCTTAGTTTCTGAAACTTATGTCAACCTTCTGAGTTGAGAATGAGTAGCTGGATTGAAATTCCAGCTCATGTGTCAACAATAAAATTGTTATTAAGGTCCAGTCCTATCCTTTTACCTCCCAGCAATCTCTGTTGTGGATGGTGGAGTTGTACAGGTGTAACTGGAGACAGGTTTTTCCTGCAGAATCTGTATTTCCAATTGCAATGTGTGCATCTAAATGAACACAGCTTGATTTCATATCCCAAACTGAGTTGTCTGTGGTGCAGTTAGGTAAGGGAAGACATACTTTTTATTTGTAAAATAGGCTTGTTTTAGTGTGGAGTCACTGAGACGGTAAATATGCCACTTCTAGAAAATGACTCTTCAGCAGAGAACCACACTTTAAATTGTAACCGTGTTGAAAGAGAAAGGTAGAATGCACAATTAAAACTTAGTGAAGTTTGTCGCCCATTTTTAAAATTCTCATTGGTGTTAATCGTATTAACCCTTCAAGTGCCATCATGAATATAGGAGTGTTAGTAAACTCTCCTCTGAGCTCTGTTATGTAAATTTCAAAAGGTCTAGAGCTTTGATTCTTATGATATGTTTATCATATCTTGGGTGTAGAAAGGGGTCTGTAAATCAAGTGGATTTATAATTCCGATTGTATCAGAAATAATTGAAAAATGTCATATGTGCTTCCAGATAAACTCGAGAGATCCATGGACATTAGGATGTGCGTATGTACATTTTTTCCTCAGAAAAGTTAATTCAGGTAATGGGCATAGGTTTTGGTTGGTTGTTTTCTATTCCATGGTGAATTATTTCATGATGAATTATTCTCTGCAACATGTTTCATCATCGTAAGGCCAGATCCAGCAAGGTGCATCCCTGCTGATGGACAGAGGCTGATTGAAAACAATTAGGTTCATCAAGGATACAGATTTGCCGCCACAGAAATTCATTGGCAGGATCTAGTTCTAACGTTGTAGCTGGTATTAAAATGTTATGATTAGGAGTGAGGAATTATTACCATTTTATTACAAGTAGTGAGAGGGAGATAGAGATTATACTTAATATAGGGAAAAGTGAATATTTTAACTGCAACCACTTTAATTAATACAATGTCTAATGATCCAACTGGGAGAAACCTTCAATACAAATTTAATATATTTATTCTGCTGTTAATGACAGAGCAATCTGTTCAAGAGAACAAGAAAAATGTTTACATCTTAAAGTATAGTAGTAGGCATTAATTAATTGGGATTAACAATTTAAATATGAAGAAATTATTGACACCTCATTTTTGTAGCCAAATTATAGTGTGCACAGTTGTTTTAATTAGAGTTCAATTTTGACGTGTGAATATATTGTTGATCTTGCAAAGATTAAGTTATGACCCACAACTCTGCATACTGTTGCATTGTGGCTGGCGTAAGTGGCAAATCAATAGCGAACTGATAGATAAAATAATTAATAACATTAAACTTGTATATCGAGCTTTACGAACAACATACTGCTGTCAAGTTCCAATGGGATAGGTGTGGAGTCTACTTCAACAAAAAAAAGAGGAGTCTTGTGGCACTTCTAATTTGTTAGTCTTTAGAAGTGCCACAGGAATCCTTGTTTGTTATACTGTGTCAGTTACACTGATCTAAACTTCGAGTAGCTCCACTCATGCCAGTAGAGTTACTCCGAAACTCTTCAAAGCATTTCACAAGTAGACAAGGACAAACGGAGCCACAGAAAAAGTCAGACGTAGAGCTCAGGAATGACAGGCTCCCATTTACAAGTCATAAAATCACACTATTAGAAGGGAAAGCAATAAGGATCATACATGACCGTGTTTTCTATTGTGCAGTGCAAAGAGGATGTGGATAAAATAAAAGGGCCAAGGAATAAGGCTGACCTTTTATTCTAGGCTCACTAAAGAGAGAGAAGCTTTTTAATAAATTTGAATGGTAACTAATGTTAGTTCAGTGTGGAGAATCACACAAGTTTTCTTTGTGACTTAAAGTAAGTCTCTACCTACTGATGCACAAGTGAAAACAACATGTATGTTTAGGGACTGGATCAGATTCTGCCATTTTGTAATATGTCGTGCACTAGATAAAACCCAACAACATATTTTACTTCCTTACTGTGTACATGAGCTGCACTCCATTCATATTATGTGATAGAGCCAAGGTTCTGCTCATTCCCCAGCCATAAACAACATATTGTCCATATGGCTTTGAGAGAGATGGGAGAGGGAAGCACCCCTGCCATCCTTCCCCATGCCTACAGCCAAAATGTATGATGCCCCAGGAAATGTCAGGGGGCTGTCTTATTCCTATTAGACTCCTGCACATCCATGTAAGAGTGGGCCACAATCAAGCCTTTGGTAATTTGTTCAATCACCGAGTGCAATAGTTCTTGAGTTATTGGTCTAATATCCTATTTCTTAGTTAATGATGCCTAGTTTAAATTTTCTCAAAGCATAATAATCTTCATCAATGACAGGGGTTTCTGGCTATTTTTCTAATTCACTTGGAAAAAAAATCTATTGGACCATGGCCCTTGTTGGCCTTTAGTCTTTGGACTTGTCTACGTAGAAACTTAGTGTGCAGTACCTGGGTCCACGTGGTGACTTAGTGCACAGCACACTTATTGTGCTGTAGATTTACACCCCAGGCTTGCTGTGCACTAAGTTTTCTAGTGCACTTTGACCTACCAGCACTATAGAACTTTTAGTGGCTGGTAGCAGGGTCCACTGACTTCTACAGAACAATAACTTGCTATGCATTAAGTCAAAATATGGACCTTGGTAACATGCACTAAAAGTTCTATAGTGTTGGTAGGTCAAAGAGCACTAGAAAACTTAGTGTGCAGTAGCTGGGTCCGTGTGGCGATTTACAGCACAATAGGTTTACTGGGCACTAGATATACCAATGGTTTGCTGCTCACTGTCTCCATATGGAGAAGCCCTTAAATATAAATAATAAGGCCTTTCAGGAGTTGCCTTGAAAGACTATCACAAGTTGAACAATAAGTTTAAATGCTCATAATCTAAATGTCTGTGATTTTGCTCATTATGTGTATTTTACTTATAACGAATCAGACTTCTGAGTTTAGACTGACCACCGAATTGCCTTAACAGCTGATCACTTTCTGGCTGGCTCCCATGCTGAATATGAAATAAGGTATGGCAGCTGTTATTTACAAATCTCTATAATAAAACACTCCCCTGCCTCTTTCAGAAGCACACATTGCCACAAACTATAGATGGAATAAAATGCTTTGTACCTCAGACATGCCCTGGCAATCCATTTGATTTTTGTGTGTCCTAAGTTTACCAAGCTTGCAACCATTTTGCCATGTATTTTCTCCACAAATACTTCTGGCAGCAATTGGTTTACATTAGTATCACTCCCTTGACTTCAATAGAGCAATTCCTGACATAAATGAGAGGCAATTCAAGCCCAGTGTACCATTGTTTTGCTGTGTGGTGAGTCTTTCAGCAAATTTGCAGCCATCAGTTCAATCTTTCCGATTCAATTGAGCGGTCAATGAAGACTCACTCAATCGATCTGGAATTCGACTCCCCACAAGAAGAGTAACACTGAGTCATAGGGAAGGCCTTTCCCTTTGATTCTGCACAGTGGAGATACAGAAGTAAGTGGGCAATAGAAAGTTGAAGGGAGGTACGCAAGTTATTTTATGTAGCTTGCATATCTTCCTTCGATGTTGCAGAAAATGGCAGCAAGTGTACACCAGGCCTGGGTGAATGGCAGGAGCTATTCACTAGTGCTACACATTCTGTGTGCAAAAAACATTTTCTCCCCTTGTAAGAGCACAGAATACGGGGATACAGCTGAATTCAGCCTGACTGGTGCAGGAAGTACAGATATTGCTTCCTACACCAGCAAAGCTTGCTGCCCTCTGAGAGGGATTCAACCCCAGCAGTGGCTCTTCTCCCACCCTCTTCTAGGTGTTTTGCCAGAAAGGGAAGGTTTTTCTTGCAGCTGGACTCCATAAGAACCTAAGTAGCGGAGAATATTCAGAGAATTGATGAATCAGCTCAGCTCCTGCCCCCCTGGTCCTACTAGCTCCCTGGCGAGGGCAACCAATTGCTGGCTTTTTAAGGTCTCTCTAAAATAGAGCAGGTTGAGAGTGCCCTATATTCCAACCACCTTATTCCCCTCCTCAGGTTCCCATGCCCTTCCATGGTAATCCCTAAATTTATGCCAATATATGTCAGGATTCAGAGGAGATACATGGAGGAAGGGGGACATGTGGGATCATGTCCCCCATCCCCACCCCTTCTCTCTTCATTTTCTACTTGGCTTGAACTGAACATGTTCAGTAGCACTGCTAAAGATGACTGCCCTCACCCTGCCCCCATCCTTATCATCAGGCACAGGTCAACTCTGCCAGGACTGAATCTAACCCTTAGAGACTAAGTGGGAATATACCAACAAATAGATCCACCCTCCACACCTGCATAAATGTGGACCTGCCTTGGACCTAAGGAAATAGTAGGATAATTAATTTGTTGGATGCTGTTTACTGATTGCTGCTGTCCTTATTTTTGTGGCTCAGGGAGGCATTCCATAATCACCCTTTCCCTGGGCTTGCATAGCTACTATTCACCTTTATCATTTCACAGTGCTTAAAGATATGAATAAATAGTTCTTAATGTGTAATGTACATGAGCCTATTCAACATGATCCTGACTAATCAACAGTTACTTAACCAGCAAAATCTCAAACAAAAGAAAACTTATAGATCACTGGAATTTGAGAAGCCCTAGTGTTGTACTCAAGTTTGGCAGAGAAGAAGGTGTCATAATAAATATTTCATAATACCATTTGAGGGAGATTTTAAAAAACACTTTAAAGTATTTAGGCGCTCAAGAACCATTGAAAGTCAATGGGTCTGTCAAAATTCCTATTAGCAGTTCACTACCAGTAAGGAAGAAAAATTAGCAGCCTATACACTGAAGGCCAAACCAGGATGTTGCATGAGAATAAATGAAAGAAGAATTTTGCCCTATGTGGACATTTCATGTTTTAAATCAAAATCACGAAGGAACATCTTTGTTTCTGAGATTTAAGAACACAAGACCCAAATGATTTGGCCCTCAATGTACAGTCTAGTATTTTTTCTTCCTCATTGCTAGTCAATTGCTAGCAGCAATTTTTCCATTTCTCCTGTCAACAAAGCTTTATTTAAGTTTGACCTTCTCCGTAGCAGACAAGCGTCACTCATCTCTTGTGATATACTAGCTTTAATATTAGCTTTCAAGCACCACAATATATATTCCAAGAGTCTGCTCTAGGCAATAGAACATCCTTTAGGCTTATCTGCCTTAATATTCTGCACTGTAGTGATAATTTTAGCTTCTGGGTACAACATGTATTATTTCTGCATGGCTTAATTTGTATTATTGTTTTGGACAGGAAATCTATTTCCTTAATTTGGTGCCATTATTTGAACTTGTTTGTTACTACTTAATTTCCTCTACTTAGCAATTATATACTAATTAGGGAACTGTCAAAATCAGAATACCCTCTGCTCATGACCATACATACCTTCAAACACCCACAAATTATGCCACTGAATAGCTGAGCTGTGATATAATTCTTGCAAGTCTCTTCTCCAAAGGGGTTTGTGCCCAGGAATGACACAGTTATTGGTTCAATTAGTAGTTGTTGCGACCCCCTTGCAGAATTATCATGTGCACAAATAATCCATTGAGAGAGAAACTGAGAAATCCGTAAATCTCTGCAATTTTGGTATTGTGAATTATATCATACTATTGGATGGAATTGTGTGGTGCCCATAAGTGTCAGGAAATAAACAGTGCCTAAAGACTTGAATCATCTGCTTGTTTGGTGGTAGAAGTTTTCCAAACTTCTTTGGCTGAAGTATCTCTAATGGTGACACATGGGGCTGCCCTACATTCCCCTTTTATGATAACATCATAAATCATGAGAGCAAATCTCCATCTTCCACTTCATTAGCCCCTTCTTGGCTGGCTTACCTTCTACTCTGGAGGTGTGTGCTTTTCTCGCAGTTGTCTCATCTTCTATCTTTGCTGGTTGAGGGAGGGGCAGCAGCAATCAGTGCGTCACACTGTATCTTGTATGCTGTGATCACAAGTTGTGATATTATTATTAAAAAGCAGTGGGGTGAATCTTTATTTGCTGTCAGCTAAAAGAATTCATTGTCCTCCACAGCAAGTCCCTGTTGTGCTCAGTTTTCAAGTAGGCTTTGGGCATTATTATATCTTCATTGTGACTTTTTTTAGTGACATTTTGTACAGCCAAACTGATCCCTGCAGAAAGTACAACTGACTGCCACATGTGAGGCTGGGGTTAATATTCTCTCACTGTATAATAGTTGAGTTTATGCAGGGCTGTTTTCATTTGAATCATCTCATTGGGACCATCAGGAAGAGTGAGTGTTACAAAGCCTTTTATAGGGGAGCTTTCTGCCTGCATGCCCAATCCTGTGTTTCTCAATTAATACACCCAAAACTCTCTTTGCAATCGCTTTAGGTGGGATTCACAAAAGTATTTACATACCCAAGTCCCATTATGGGTGCCTAAGGAATACAGGGTGCGTCTACACTAGTAAATTAAGTCAACTTAAGCAGGCTTAAGTCGACTTAATTTACTCTGCGTCTACTCTACAGTTTCCTTAAGTCGACTTAAGCTGCTTCTTAAGTCAACTTAAGGAAAAATTAAGTTGACTTACTAAGACCTAGTTTTAAGTCGACTTACTGGTTAAATCGACTTTATTAAGTCGACTTAAGCCAGTGTAGACGCAAAGTAGCCCTAAGTCGACTTAAAGGATTTCCAGGGCTCCCCCACTGACCTCCCTCCCAGGGTGCCTGGCACAGCCAGAGCCTGGCATGCCCACCCACAGGGCAGGGCACAGCCCTGCCCACCCCGCTCCTGTACCCTGCCCCTGTCCTGCTTAGCCCCCATGTACCCTAGTACAATGGGGAAGGTGCTGAGCTCCCTACCACTTTTAAAGGGGTGCCCGGGAAAGGGGGGCACCTCTCAGATGCCCCCTTCCCACCGTGCACCACTTCCAGGTCCATCTAACCCCTGCAAGTCGACTTAGGCATCCAGTGTAGACGCTCTAAGTTGATTTGGCAAGGTCGACTTTAAGTCGACCTAAATTTACAGTGTAGACATGCTATGTCGACTTAACATGGTCGACTTATTTGAACAAGTGTAGACATAGCCACAGTGTGTGGTTAGGTTCATTGAACTCTTTACAGGCACTCATTTGGAACCAGTGGATTGCAGGAAAAAGATATCTCAGTAATTCAGGAGTATCCCAAATTACAGTTTGTACAATTCTGAGTCTTTCTACCATGGATTTATATGTTGCATATCTTTAAGCAATGCAGAATATTTATTTGTTTCATTCATTTGCACCAAAATTGATATGTTTAAACCAATGTGAGCAGCTTCTTTCAGAGATACCTTAGGAAACCTTGATTATCCTTTCTTAATGCTGGGACATGTTTCTTTGTATATTGTAAAATCACTGATCTAAACTCATTGTCTCTGAAGAATCTTTTATTTATAGAATGCCATGGGAATCCTGCTTATTACGTGTTCTTGCTAATCAGTGACCTAAAATTCTTTTAGTTCTTCCTGTTTTAATTAAATTATACTATACTTATATAGACTTGGACAAGAGAAACATTGAAGTAATAGCAATACCTGTGATTAACTTAAAAATGTCCCCCCCCCATTACTAATTTCCTAATTACATATAATGAATCTTGGGATTACCAGGCAGTTTTAGAGGTGTCTAAAGGGAAAAACATTGTCTTATATAAAAAGGTAGGGAGATGCTCATTTGCACGAAAGGCATATATATGGAATGTTCTGGGGCCTGAGTATCCACAGCTATATAGGAATATCTCTGCACAAATTCCCCCTAGATGCTTATGAAGACATCCCTCTGAATAGCCAAGTTATGGCCTATGTTGTAGAGACAATGGTCCTCAAAGCTTGAGTGGAGACCCCATAGTGGGATCATCAGGGCTGATGTTAGACTTGCTGGGGTCCAGAGCTGAAGCCAAGGACAGAGTCCCGCTGCCTGAGGGCTTCAGTCCTGGGCAGCGCAGCTCAAGTTACAGTCCCCACCTCCTGCCCAGGGCTGAAGGTCTTGTGCTCCATCTTCAGCTTCCTCTGTGGGACAACAGAGCTCAGGCAGGCTTTGGCTATGGCTAGCCTGCCTGAGGCAGCAGGGCTTTGGCTGGAGCTTAGGCCTCAGTCCCTTTTCCGGGGTCCTGTAGTCATTTTTGTTGTCTAGTTTTTATTTAAAAATATGGATTATTAAAACATTCTCCATGACACTGTGTGCACTCATGTGCACGCTAGCATATCTATGTGTCATTTGTGTTTGCACTTTCTTGTTTTTACTGGCCTCCCTAGGAAAGGAGGGTGTGATTCTTGTATCTGCTTGAAGTTGAAGGCTTATCATCGCATATTCCTTCTTGATGATGCTAAGTGAATTGACTCATTGTGAGTGATGAGAGTAGTCAGCATGCTGCCTCTCTGAGGAAACAGCTGCACAGCCAAAGCCAGTATCAACTGCTCTTAGTTATGGAGTGAAGGCATCGTGCAGAATTGGACGACAATGCTATTTGGAAGGTTTTAATTCTGCTTTTAAAATATTTTTGCACATAAATATCAAACTACCCCGTAGTAACTTGATTGGCTTCAGTGGAGGTGCATCTAGGAGGAATTTACACATAATGTGAAATCTAGGGGAGAGGCGGATTAAAAAGAGCCATCTCACACACATCCAAAATTCCAATTGAACCAGAACTTTTTAAAATTTAATTCTGTTTTGGTTACATTTTTAGAAATTATTTGTCACTGGAAGAGACTGGGTGGCACAGAGGATTTCCACTGGAATACTGAGCCTTTGATCAGTCATCTACCAGTCAAATCTATGAGGTGCCTATCAGCCTGGAATCCATGCTCCAGTCAGTGGTCTCTCATGGTCACTGGTTCAAATCTATCCTAGATCAAAGAATGTCCTCTCACAGCCAAATGTGAAGCAGCTTTGATCTCAGTCCAGGTCCCTGTTTGTATAAAAAATAATAATAATAAAACACTCTGAATGTTCAGGCTACTTAGCATTCATGGCTAACCCCTAAATTGCATGCTGATAAAACTTGCATATAAAAGTGATCATTCCTATCAGCACTGAGACATTCAGAAAGGCTATTGCAGGGGAAATCTGCCCTATCATTGCTCAGGTTGTACTACTTCTGTACATAAAGAGGGCTATTCATTTGGTACTTTTGAAAAGTGCTAACTTCACAGGAAAAATAGTTAAAAGAATAATAGCCTTTCCTCCTCTTCCCCCAAATTTTCACTCTCCTCTGCTCTTCCTAATTTTAGGTATAAACAGCAGGGACTGGCTTGTAGCATCTCAGCAAGCCAGCACTTTCCCATAACAATTCCATCTCTTGCTCCAGTGGCTTTGTTTTTTAAAAATAGCACATAAGACTCAAAAGCCTTCATGGTTTAGAAGATACTTTTGTAAATGTGAACAGATTTTAATCAATGCTGGTGTCTGCCTGAGTCTGCAGACATCTCATAACAAAGGATCTGAGATGTATAAACTATCCTGGTTAATTTCAATAATATATTAAACCTAAGACTTACAATGATGACTATTTAAATATCTACATTACCAACTATTCAGCTGCTGATCAAAGAATGCTAGAAAGAAAAGGGACTACTGTATTAACAAGATTTGCATCATTTGTTCTGAGTGGTATCTTTTTTGGCATTGCAAGTGAGTGGGACTTGCGTGGTGGGTAGAGAAGTTGAGCTGAGAACCACCATTCCCCACACCCCCATCTCCCCATCTGAACCCTGGTCACTAGAAAATTTTTGAGCTATTTTCAGCCAAAGAAAGAAATTACAGACACTTAACAAGAGAGCAAAATTTGCCTGTTCAGTTTTACAAACACAAGCTTAGATGGATTGGATAAGTATGAGAAATGTTAGATGTTTATGTGAACCAGATCTCTGAATCTCTTGAAGTATGGCCATCATTAGTGGAAAACTAATTTTTCAAAGCTCTCTCTCACTACGTTTAGCTGGATTGGCTGTATCACTTCTGGCTGTTATATTGCCACATCTCAAACAAAACAGGGTTATATTTGCTCAGTACTTGGCTTTGATATCTTCCCCATGGTCACTAGGGTGCTGGAAGTGCCATATTTTCAACATACAACCGAGGTCCTCTCTTGTGGCATTTTACACAACAACAGAAGTTTTAACCTCAGTGTCCTGGCCAGATTCCTGCTTTGATAATTGCATTCTGTCTGTCTAAAAATCCCCTTCTGCCTATCCGAATCACATGGTCTAATTTCTTGGCTACCTTAGTTGTATGTGCCTGCACTAAGCTCTGGATCTGTGCTGTGAACAAGTTAATGGCCCACTTTCTGACACACTCAAATGCTCAACAGGGCACTACCTTAGAGGTCTCCTCCAGAGTGAACATAGATTTACTTGCTCTGTCCTAGCAGCATTAACTCCTGAAGGTCTGATCAACAGCATAGTCACTGGCTTCTAAAGGGAACGTGTTCCAAAGGGGTAGCCATGTTAGTCTAGTTCAGGAAAACAAACAAGGAATCCTGTGGCACTTTTAAAGGCTAACAAATTTATTTATCACACAAAAGCTCATGAGACAAATAAATTTGTTAATCTTTAAAAGTGCCACAGGACTCCTTGTTTGTTTTAAAGGGAACATAATTCATAAAGCTACTGCTTTCCAGCTTCACTCAGCTGAGAAGCTGGCTTGGGAGTGGATTGTTTTGTGAATGATGTCAGCATGCATGTTTAAGAATGTATTTACAGTGTGTTCATGCAGTTTGTATTTATCGTAAACAAGCTGGTTTTACCTCAAGTGGGATTTAAATAACATCATTTATAATAATACTTTTAATGGTGTTAAATTTGCTAGTCTATTTTGATCTCTGGAGTTAGTTACCGGTAGCGGTTTTGAGTTTCCACAGTCACAATGAAATAGCATTTTTGTATTCTCTGAAAGCTGTGTTGAAATCTCTACTAAACAGCAAGCGCTGGCACTCTGTTAATAAGAAATACAGAGTACAGTTGGTCCTTCCGATTATTCAGCTGGAATTTGCTGTGCAGCATGTGGCTTTGATTGTCAAAATATATTAAATGTGATTAGAGGAGGAACCCTCTGAGCCAGGCAGACTTGCTGCACTGTTTTATCCTTGAAGTCTTATAATAATAAACATTTGTAAAATCACGAATACATACCTGAGGTATTATGTTGTCTGCATGAATTCCAGCATCCTCACCTTTTAATGAGCTAGATGGGCATGTGTTCTGTCGTTCGCTGTTTTATAACACAGTTCTTGGCTGCTGAATAGGACTTAGATGGTGCCCTCCCTTCTATGTAGGACAGTGAAAGGATCCCCACACCTCCCAATGCACAGCCTGCATTAAGACTATCCTTAATTGTAACTCAAAAGCGCACAGTCTGCCTCCACCCTGTATGCGCAAACCATCTGGATGGCCATATGGAGGTGGTATGTTGCACCTCTTAAAGAGTTATCAGAAGTGACCTCAGCTCTAGTACAACCAGGGTGGTGCATCCGTGAACCACTCCTGCTATGGCCCACTGGGCTAAAAGCATGATCTAGCACACATTGCACATTTATTCAGGGCAGCAACTCTCATTCAATTGCTTTCTCTTTAAAAATATTTACATGTTTGCCATGTTTTCCTTTCGTGAACAGACATTAGCTACAGACCTATCAGTGATAGAGAATAGTTTTCGTAAATGACTGTGCCCATATAAAACACTAAAGGGTTGGGTGTAGAATCCTAATCAAAGCGACAGCAAAAATTAGGCCATTCTTATTGCTGGACCATGTCTAGTTATTGCTGAATATGTGGGAGACAGTAGAGACGAAATCAGATCCATGTAGATTTATGCTATGCACAAACTTATTTGCCATTTTCCTGGCAAATCTACCTGTCCTGTCTCTCAAGTGCTTTGCAGGGTTCCACCACAGAGCTTTCCTCCATAGCTCATGTGGCATGTAAATCCGCTCCTCCCTTGCCCCCACCCTCTCGCTTCCCCTACCCCCAGACTGTATTTGTGTCAAGTCACCTGATGAAAAGTGCATTTCGATGGAGTGTGTCCCACATTTGCTCATGTTCAGTATCTGAGCTCAGGATTTTATCCATTCTTAGGGCGTAAGGTCTTCAGGACGGAGAGTGTCTTTAATTGATTGTCTTTATGGAGCACATCAGAAGAAACCTAATAGGTCTTTATGATTTACAGAATAATATCATTTTGGCAAAATTTACAGCGGGAAGTCTAAATAACCATCTTCTGCTAATTAAAATGAATAAGGGAAAACCCAGCAAATATCCTGAGCCTTAGAAATCATTGTCATTAGTTGCCAACAATGACATTAATATTTTTGTGGTTTGATTTCATTTGAATTGAGTAGTCTGCATAGTTAATACCCAATTTAATTCTACCATCTTAAATGTATAGCTATAGGAAATTTAACCGTTTCTCTTCACAGGGGACCAGGAAAACGTTTGTGCTATGTTCCCTGAGTTTTGCTTTGAATGACAGCATCAACAAACTCAAACCGCATATTGGCTAACATTGATAAGTTCCCTATGTCGATCTGCACACCTGTGACACTAAAGTATTAGGTCAGTGTCATAACCAAGTTCTGCTTTGTTTGGGGTTGAAACAACCCAGTTTTCCCTAACTTCTAGCACAGATCTTAGACTGGCTTAGTTCTGCACAACACTGAGCTTGGGTCCACCAGATAGATAGCCTGCCTGGCTCAGGTTTGTAACAAGGCCTAAAACTAAATAACTGGATTTAGGTTTCATTTTAAACGTTTCTGATTTAAGCAGAAGTAGAAGATTAAGCTAAATTTATTCATAAGAGCATATTGTGATACATAGGGATAAAAGGGTAACGTTTTCAAAACCGCCTATTTTCCAAAGTGACTTGCACACTTCAGTGCCTAATGCCTACTGCCTTAGGATCACAAATATCTTACACATTTTAGAAAATTTTACCCAATGTCGTGAAGTTCCCATATGTGTCAGATTCCCAGCACACTGTGAAATGTAAGAGTGAACTGTCCCCCCAGCCCCAGATAAAATGGATAAAGCTTTAGAGCCAAAAACTGTTTGAAGAATTTTGCATTTAATTTTCATAGATTTTATTATTATTCTCATCAGATCCAATGTCCTTCATAAAGATTGGCCATGGAATTTCATCCAACAGCTTAATAGTCAGGCCTATGAAAAGTCAGTCAGCAATGGCCAGATTTACTAAATTTATGTGTAGTTGGTGTTCAACTGACAGTGATTTCAGTATCAAACCTAACTTTCTTGGGTGTCTTTGAAAAACCCACTAAGCACCTCATTGCAGCCTTAGGCTCCTAAACACCTTTGTAAATCTGCCCCAAGTGCCCCACATGGGGATCAAACCCATGAATTAAGTACTGTTAGCACCAGTCTTGCCAGCCCACAATTGGAAAGGGAATAATTTATTCATCAAAGGGAGAATGGACTTCCTAGCTGAAAAATTCACAAACCACCTCCTTGTACTATATACTTTTTCTAGCTATACATTCATTCTTATTGAAAGAGGCAAGGAAATGATAATGTGGGGCATTCATTTCCTCGCCAGGCTGCAGTAATTGCAAAGTTCAAACTGTGTTCTAGTTATACATACTTCTAACACCTATTGTTGCTATCTACACCTGTATATGTAGCTAGAAGAACTGCATAAAGATATCCCGTTATGTGGTTTCTACAGTTTTGACAGGCCACTAGAGCAGAAATGAATAATTTGATAACCTCTTAGAAGTAAAGTTACATCTATACTTTCACTCCATGGGAAATATTTGTAGTTATCTACTAAGCTTTTTCTTAGGGATTGTGAATGTTCTTGGTTAGGGCTGTAAGAATGCTTGTGTAGGCATGTCATATTGATGGGAGAGAGGTTTCCCACCAACATAATCAAACCACCTATAACACACCAGCAGGAGAGTGTATCCCACCAATATAGTGCTATCCACACAAGCATTATGCTTGCAAAACTTAGGTCACTAAGGAGTTTTTTCACACCTCTGAGTAACAGAAGTTTTGCTGGCATAATCGTTGGTGCAGCCAAGGTCTTAATAAAATGCCTAGATAATAAAATCTGCAATATTGATGACTATCTATCTGAATATCTGAGTCATGATGACCCTGGTGATCTAAAATAGCATTAACAACACTGTTTTGCGCTGTTAAACTGTATCGCTCTATATGCTTTGTTCATTGCCCATTCAGCTATAAGTAACAAAATACTCCTGAATCACAGAATGTTTGTTTCTTTAAGACTGAAAGAAGTGAGAGAGATTCAAGGAATATATGTTTATAGTAACATTTTTTTAAAAAGTACTAATAGCAAGAGCTCTGGCTTAGAATGCTGCATATTGAATGATGATCCTGCACAGATGAAAGGGAGTAAAGACTATTCATATATTCCCCATAGAAGAAGAACCAGTATTAAAAACAGCTTTTTTATGTAAACATTTAAATAATATGAAAGCTGTTTAACAGCTTGCAGTGTAACTCTGATCTGAAATTTTACAGGGAGCAACTAGACAGAACAGTCAATGGAATGATTTAAATTTAAGAGTCAATTCAGTCCTTTTCTCATGATCATACACAGCCTTGTAAAGGTGTGACATTTGATGCAGATACCTAGCTCAATCTAATTAATACCTTCTAAAATATATGTCAAGGCAAGATCTACTTTAATATTTTAATACATGCTAAAGTACAACAGCTTATCTTGATGAGTGCTTTAGAAAATGTTCATTTGATTTAATTCAATAACTTCATCTATTATCACACCTCTAAAACCAGCTCTAAACTAGTCCTAAGCCTCTCTCATCTCCTCTGCCTCTTCTGAGGCCTGTTCTACATAGAAAATAAGATCAGTGTAACTACATTGTTCAGGGGTGTGAAAAATCCCCAACCCTGAGCAGTGTAGTTAACTTGACATAAGTCTTCATGAAGACAGTCCTAGGTTGATGAAAGAATTCTCTTGACCTAGCTACTGCCTGTTGGGGAGATGGGTTACCTGCACTGACAGGAGAGCCCTTCCTGTTGGTGTAGGTAATGTTTACAGCAGAGTGTTACCACTGTGCTGCTATAGTGTTTCAAGTGTAAATAAGCCCTAAGTCAATGAAAGAATTCTTCCATTGATATAGCTACCATTTTTCAGGGCAGAGACTTACCTATGTCAGTGACATAATTCCTGCCATTGGCATAGGTAACGTCTATGCTGAAGCTCTACAACTGGGCTCCTGTTGTCTTTGAAGTGTGTGAGAGAGGGAGGGAATATCAAATAAAAGGGGACATATGTTTCCTGAACCACTGAAATAGAGGTACAGGTGGGGAACAGAGGGAAGACAGAATGCTTCTCTCACCTCTGGGCCTGTGGAAATTTATCCACAACAACGCCAGACGGTCAAGGCTCAATAGGTATTCAGATGACATGGTTAGGGATCACCCACGCTTAGTGGTGCACTTGTGTCAGAATCAGACAGAGGGCCAAGTGGATAGGCACATGGAAGTTAATGCTTATCAGCATTAACTTTTTCTCTGTACCTACTCTACCCACTCATGGGATATAGGGTATTACACAGCAGAGATGCTTCTAATGATGCTAAACAAACAAGGAGTCCCATGGCACTTTTAAAACCTGGAGGAAAGGGAGGCCCCCTGTTACTTTGTAGCTGGTTCACTAAGTGGAGGAACTGAAAGATGTGCTATTGATCATTGAGCTGCATGTGAAATACAGGCTACTCTGCCCTTGCTGCAGAACTTTAAACTTCTGTCCATAAGGGAATATTTAGAATTTCAGAATTTGTCTACACTGCACTGTCATCCCATGACTAGCAGGACTTGAGTTAAAAGATCCTTAGTTTGTTAACCTAGAGTGTGAGTGTCTATTTGAACCTTGGGTACTAACCTGTGGCCTACACTGTCTACTCTGCAATATCTGGAGTCCAAACACCTTATATCTCAGACTTTGTAGCGCTCTACCAAAAATGTGTGTGGCTGCTCTACCTCTTTGTTTGTCGTGCAGTGTGGAAAAACTTATCCATCCACCAAACTGGACTATTCAGAGGACAAAGGAAGTTGAACTGTCGAATTGTGGGATACTTTTGGCAGACTCCCAGAGCATGAGTCCAGTTAAGCTATGTCTACACTGCCAAGTAACTGATCTTGAACCCTCAGTCCTGGTTTAACTCAGCCTCAGACCCTCCTGGGTCTTGGTGAACATGATTTGTGTGTAGATGGAAGGGGGGGATTAGGATTGAGCCTGAGTTGGAACCCTGGGTTTACAGTTCTGTGTAGACGTATTCTCAGAGTTTAAATCTGTGGATTATCTGGAAGAGATTTTCTCCTCCACTGGGTTCCTTTGTGCAAGGAGAGAATAGCTAGTGCTGTGATTCTTAATTGAGTAGTGTTTATGCAATGTTTAGTGACATTCATGCAATTGCTGTATCATAGGAAGAATACTGTGAATCCCAACACATGCAGTGTGTTACTAAGAGTCAGGCCAGCCATCTGTACAGCAGCATAATTTGATAGATAAACAAGGAGTGGGATTGGCATTAATTGTAGTGGTAGGCACTTCTCCAGTGAAGAGTCTAGGCAGCAAACAACTGGAAAGGAATAGGGAAATTATTTCCAGAGATGCAATGGCAGTCTAAAGTGTGGGGAACACCCAGGTTATGATAGTTCCCCCTCGTAGCAGCCAATATATGCTTTAGGGCCTGATTCACTATTAAAAGGTTAAGGCTGCGTAACCCTATTGAAATCAGTGAGTTACACCAGTGTAAAATTGGAATAAAAGAGTGATGAATCAGATAAATAAAGTTTATTAATTTTAAATATATCAAGTGCAATTAATAAAACATCTCTTGCAATATGAAATACTGTCCATAATCTGAAACCTTACATTTTTTAAAAATACTCTTCCAAAGTCTCCAATATTAAGTACAATAAAAGAAAAATAACTTTCTTCTCCCTTAAGACAAAAGCCAGAGTGTAGTTATGGGCTTGTAATGCTCAACAACCTCAGATTCCTTGGGGCCAGTGGGATATGAACCCTATGACCTGAACCTCTGGACATTTGAGTCTGGGACTGTTAGTTCAAGAACCCTGGCTGATTTCAGCTGACACAGCAGCTTGCAGGGAAAGAGGTCAGATACCAGATTATAGATCCAGTTCAGCACCTTGAGCTCGTCTCAGAAGTAAATAGAAAACCAGTGTCGTTGTCAGGATACTGAAATTAACACTAACAAGCGGATGGGTAGCCACATTCTGGACTGGCCATCGGCGTTAAGCAATCTGCAGTGTTCATTCAATCTAGAAAGCATTGCAAAAATCCAATCTGGAAGTCACAAAAGCATGAAGAACTGTACCAGGCTCTGGATTCAAAAGAAAGGAATCACAATTCCCACACGAGACCTATGGCAGAAGGTACTTGTGAGTATTCATGTCACTTTGGGTAAGTCAGGGAGCTGAAGGCATACCCAACCTGTGAACCTACTAGATGAAGCTTTAAAAATCTCCTCAATACAGATGCCAGAAACCATCCTGCCATGCCCTCAAGATCCCTCTGTTAACCAGCTAGCATCATGTTTTATCTGGATTAAGATTCAGCCAGCTCACTTTCATCCAAGTCCCAGCTTTGGCTGGACACAGGGAAAACAAAGACGTTACACCATATGTTCTGATAACATAGTTACGTGATTGTTTTTCTCCTGGTGGCTAACGACTCCAGATTCTGTAGTTATATTGCTTACCACTGACTTTGTTTGTTTGGGTTCACATATATATTTTCCTCTAAACTATTTGGATATATCCACAGCGTGCACATGTCTAAGAGGAGAGCTAGTGCATGGTAAACTGGGGTTTAACTCAACAGTGAACTAGTGTGCAGTACGTTAATTTGTCATGCAGATCATGCTACCATGCATGAAAAGTTCTCTCATGAACTTTTGTTTATTTCTGTTTCAAGTCAGTCAGAGATGCTCAAAGCACCCTAGAGGGAAATTGAAATGCGTAATAGCAGGAGCCACATGGCCAGTTCATGCACGGCAAACTAGTGTGCTGTAGATTTACACCCCAGTATACCATACAACAACTCTCCACCTTGACAAGCCTATCAATTGAAATAGTATGACTTGATTTCCTTTCAGTGACATCTTTGCTTTCTGCCTGTATTTGATTAGACACTTAGCTGAGGATTTTTTCACTTCCTTAAGGTCCAGCCATGTGTGATATAGTCTCATGTCTGTTATTTATTGGCTCCTTGTGTATAGCACAATATAGTGTGAAAATGGTTTGAATTAAAAAGGGCGGCAAAGGGAATTTCAGGTAAGGAAATCTCTTCTCTGCCAATTCATGCCTGCCAAGGAAACTTTTATTCCTGGCTCATAAAAGTACTTAGAAAGGGAAGACTTTTTGACCTTATGAGTAATATAAAAAGAACTGGTGTCCTGGAGAATACTTCAGACTCCCTGCTTATGGAAAAGCCCTATAGAGTTGAATACACAATGATAAGCCTTCTGTAAGTTTCTGTAGATCTTCACGTCCAGACCAGACCATTTATGTGACATGAAGAGAAACCAAAACCTTTTATCCGAAAGATAAAGGGGAGAATTCCTCCAGTGCAGGGGCTGTGGAAGCATAGATAGTGGAATTAGGTATGCTGGGGATGCTCCCCCACCCCCTAGCTTGAAATGGTTTCCATCATATACAGGGTTTACAGTTGGGTTCAGTGGGTCTCAGCACCCCACTATAGAAATTGTTCCAGCAGCCTTATGTGGAAAACAATCACAGGGCAGCTTCTGGAGAAAACCATCACAAGCCTTAGCATGGCTGTGTATTAGGAGCACTAGGGGCATTCTGGGGGCAAAGTGCTGCAGATATTGTGGACAGCACTGTGGCCTGTAGGGGGTGCTGTTATAACTTAGGTAGTCCCCCAGGACTGAGTTCTGCCTTGACCTCTCCAGCCCTCAGAACAGCCTAAGATCAGGAGAGCACAGAGTTTGCTAAAAACCATTAACTTCCCCTCCTCTTTCTGAGCCGGGAGTTCTATGCTGTGCCTTTAAGACTTCACCTACACTTGTGACAATGTGTAGAGTACATGAAACTAAAGGCAGACAGTGTTCACACCCACTGCAGTGTGGCAACACACGGCCATGAAAGGCTCTAGCAGCAGACAGTTGCTAAGGTCTTTCCCCACTGTCTATCATCTGCTGGAGTCTTTCACTGTGGGAAAGGTTCTGGCAGGGGGAAGGCAAAGACACACTATGCTGCTAGACATAGCAATGTAGATGTGGCAGGATTTGCTTGGGCGGGTAGAGAGCTATGTAAAATATGTAGCTTAGGGGTCAGGATAGGGCACTCTACTTGCCTAATCTGGGCTTCATTGTCTACAACATTGCTAGCTATACCGGTGCTAACTGGGTGTGCGCTGTCTACATGCTGCCCTAAGTGTAGATCTATCCTAAAAGCCATAGGGTACAATCTCACCCATATAACCTGGCAGAGAATTATAGCCATTGAAATTTATATAGCAGAAGAACATATAATTCTGTAGGATGGCTATACAAAAATCGATAAAAGGAGACTACTCTCTATTACATTCTGTAGGTTTTTAGAGTAATGTCAAGACAGTTTTTTAGTTTCAGCCTATATAATCATAGGGACTTCTCTAGAAAGGATACAGAAGCTTTATTTTCCTTTTCTCCTGTGCAAATCAGTCACTCTGTACATTGTGCTACATTACCTTTTGGGAGGATCCCTTTGGGGGAAGTCCTTCATTACTGCTACTACCCTTCTGTGTGTCTCATATGCTTATAGAAAAGCACAGTGCCTGCAAAGTCAGCCAGCTTTGCTGATGGTGAAAAGAATTGAGGTCCACTCCCTTCTCAACAGTGGCGTGGAGGGGCAGGTCGCTGGGTGCCGGGCTGCAGGGGGAGCTGAGCCGGCCTCACATCAGGACCAGATTAGAGGGGCCCCAGCATGGACTGCCTTAGTTTGCGTTGCCACCCAGTGCCCCTGGCCTCCCCCCACACAGGCCAAAATGGCAGCAGGGTGTCCCCAGCCCCTGGTACTGGAGAGGGTCTGTTCAATGCTGCGGGGGATGAGGCCAGAGGCCACCCTTCCCTTCCTCTGCTGCTCCA
>ML685765.1:13812475-13856708 GCA_007922175.1 Pelusios castaneus | reverse complement strand
GAGAAAATCTCCCACGAAAGCTCATGCGATTAATAAATCTGTTAGTCTTTAAAAGTGCCACAGGACTCTGTTGTCTTTCTACAATAAATTAGTTACGTTTTCTATTAGTCAGATTTTCTTTTTTAATTTTCTTGTGTTCTTTAACATTAAATGTCTTTCACCTGCTCAAAAATACAATTTACTTGAAATGAATAAGTATATATAAATAAAATGCTAAATATATCATCGGTTTGAAATTATCCATAATTTTCTTTGCTGAATAAAATTATGAGTTGAATAAATGTGGATACTTAAGATATGGCGCTTTTTTGGAAATGATACATTCCCATAATTATCACTTAAGAGCCTGTCTGCTGATACTGAAAGTGACCACTTTGCTACTTAAATTCAAAATTTGTGTCAAACCATGCCTGCTACAAAAGCATCCTGCCTGATAAACTGTAGGAAAAGAAAACAAATTAATTACCAAAACTTTTACAAAATAGTTCATGTAAATATATGTCTCACGGTTATGTTCGAAGTGTGTGTGTGTGTGTGTGTGTGTGTGTGTGTGTGTGTGTGAGAGAGTGAAAAATTGCCACTTTTAAAAATTATAATGTATGTTCAACATTCTCAGCTCTAGGAAATTATGGCATTAGAGCAAGACTTGACAAAACCCAGGCACCAGATTGCCATGGCGACGAGGGTTCATAGCCAATCTCCAAGCGCAGCTGTGGAAATGACAAGGCGGAGTGCCCTCTAGCAACCAAAAATAAAACTGCTGATGCCTAGCTGGGAGCCAATTTTGTTGATCCCTGCATTAGAGCAGTTTCTGGTCAATAGATATCCCTCTCACAAAGCACACACCGTGCTTCCTATTAATTAGTATTCTTCTTAGAGGGGAAAATGGAGAGCCCAGACACTGAACTAGCCCCTTGGTCATAAAGGTGAACCTTCCAAACTCAGACTGAGCCTCATCAGTGAGGGAATGTGAAGCACCTGGCATTGCTACGCCTCCTACATTGCTAACTATGTAGAGAAAGAGAGGTCAGCTATGCCTAGTGTTGCCAATCAAGCATCTTTCACAAATACAGATTTCTCACTCATATATAAAAAAAAGAGAGTTACCCTCTGTAGATGAGCTGGCTAAGTGAGAAAACTTTGGGACTAAAACAGTCTAGAGCTTAATTTAATATATAATAATTTCTAATGAAACCCAGTACATCTGAAAAACTGAGCATGTGCAGTGAGAGATTATCACAGTTCAATGACCAAATTCACAGTTGGCATAAGGAGTCAACTTTGGTTCGGACACACATCTTGTGTGAGTATGTTTGTAACCAAGAGTGTAGTTATAAAGGGACCAATTGTGGTGAGTGGACGTCCTGAGAGCCCCAATAGGTGTGGGCAATATTCTTCACTCTTTGTGATGTTTTATGTAATTGATTAATCAGGCAAGATTTACCAAAATATATTGGTTTTGTACAAAAAGTCAAGAAATTTGGACTTGAATCCCATTACAATCTTTACTGTCCCTTCTTTGTACATATGCTTTCTGATAGGATTGCTCAAATGCGAGTGCGTGGAACTAGGAACTGCTATATGGTGCCAGAGAGGGTTGGACTCTAATTACTAACAAGAGATGGGTCAGAGCTCCAAACCTCGATCTGGATTTGAGCTTCCTGAGAATTCAGCAAAACAAACAAGGAGCCCTGTGGCACTTTTAAAGACTAACACATTTATTTATTGCATGAGCTTTCGTGGGAGAAAATCATATGACGAAGTGGGATTTTCTTCCACAAAAACTCATGCAATAAATACATTTGTTAGTCTTTAAAAGTGTCACAGGACACCTTGTTTGTTTTGCTGACCAAGACTAACACGGCTACCCCTTTGGAATTGAGAATTCAGGTTTGGTTCAGGCACATCTCTGCCACTAACCAGGCTCAAACATATTTTAAGTGTTAAAATCAAACATAATCAGACAGGTATGGCTATCTAAACAACTAGATAGACATTACTGCCTTTGTCCTCCAGCATGCAGACACCTGTGTACGTGCTTCATTTTAAGCACATGAGCTGTCCTGTTTAAATTCATAGAGTTAAAGCATGAGCATATTTTCAGGACTGGGGTTTTTAATTGCACTTACTGTGGCTACCACAATGTGTCTGCTAATATATCAACATTATGTATATTTGAGTGTGATTTGCTATCTACTAGCTATATTGGCTTTGAAATATAGCACATGTCCAAAATGTTGAGGGATAGTTTTCTAGTGAAAGGTGCCAAGCAATACCTAACCTATAGAAAAGATCCAAGTTATTCAGAGAGCACAGATGAAATGTGCATACTCCTTGGAAAAACCATGCAAAGTTTGTTAAGGTGACAATTATAACAATGCAAGTTTATATTCACAAAATAAGTAATAATATTGTGTGTGTAAGAAAGAAACTTATTGATGGAAAGTTGTGATGTATGTATTTTAGTACAAAGGAACTGAACACTTTACATATTTGAAAAATATTGAATAAATATACATTTTCTGACATACATTTTTTATATTTGATACTGGACATGAAGAATATGATATGAAACTGACTGCATGATATATAATATATTTAAAATGCACACAATTACATTTTAATACAACAATTATTGATATTTTTTTGGTTTCCTGCATATGCATGGTAGAACAGAATAGTTGCAATATAATTTTAATATAACCATTAAATACTCAAAGAACAGTTTCTATTTCTTTGCAAAGAAAGAATTAGTCTAAATCTGAAATCGCCACCTTTTCTAAACATTCTGTCCTATCTTAATAAAATACATATTTACTAATGCTAATGAATACATATATATCAGGGCTGGAAATTAGATTTGGACAGCATTAAGTACTAGTTTATAAAATAAATATAAACATTTTTAAGGACAAAAAAAGTCTTGTGAGAGCAGCTGTGGTTATATATTAAAACATCTTTGCACTTGTCGAAGTATACTGTGATAGCAATTAGTGTTAAAGGAAACTAACGTGTTACTCAGTGTTATTGTTCCTTTCATTGCTACCTTAGCAAGCTAAGCTTTTTCATATGTATGTAACAGTTTTTTCATAACTTTGAGTTTTCTTGGAGACTGTTTTATCTAACATTTATTCCCCCTTTTCCTGGTTCTCTTTCAGATAGCAGTTCTGTGGATGAAAAGGTTTAAAATCACATTTCCTTAAGGGATTATGTATTTTGTTGATAGTTATTTGTGACTTATTTGACCTGTTTGGTCCCTTCATTTTAGTTGTGAGATTTGCATGTTTCCCAGCTTTCCATTCTTTTGTTCTCCTTTGAGTGTATTCCAAATGTGTTGCATCTATAAATAGGATAATCTCACTGTTGTGCTTCTCTTATATCATAATTGCCAACCCAGGGGTCTGCTACTGTCAAACATGGTGTCTGGATTTTTAGCTCTGACGAGTTATCAACTACACTGCATACAGTCTGGGATTTAAAGGGCAGCGTTATTTGGGAGGCAATATCTGCTATCTTCTGGGTTTTACCAGTATTTTTCACTAAATGCTGAATGCTAATCATATGTACTTCAAAGCAAAAATTACTGTAGCTTTGGCCTGGAGCTGACCCTGCTTAACATTTTTCATAGTAGGTGTTACGTGTCTGATGCAGTTGAATTCTAACCAAAATCTCTGGACAGAAACTGAGTAACTAAGCTTTTTTTTTTTCTTTATTCATTAAAGGCTCGAATAGTAAGTGGAAGTTCTTTGGGTGCTTCCAAGTTTTATGCAATCGAGGCATTTGGTGGGTAAGTACGCATCAGCTTGAACTTTGTATACATGCAATTCTGTTTCATAATATTATTCTTAATACCACTCTTTGAAGTTTGCGTTTGTGTTCAAATGTTTTGAGAAAATTAACTTTTGTATTTTAACAAATACAAAATAATAGATTTCACTGCCCTATTCCTTTTCCACAAGTTCTCCAATATCAAAAGAAATCGATGGAATGTTCAACTGGACAAGTTCACAAAGAATTAAAAAAATCTTTGAAAACTTTTCATGCCAAATGTTTTTTTCAGAATTATACAGTATGTTTCAGACTTAAATCCACATTTCGGTAAACTGACATGGCTTTGCAACATACTTCTAATATCTGAGACGAGGAAAATGGCTGAAAAATATGTATGTTGCCTTGTTGCTGAAGAAAATGACCATGGCAGAAGCTTACACATTTAAGTTGATCTTATTTTTGCTAGAGTCATCTTAAATTCCGGTCTAGAAGCATCTTTCTTCTTTTCCTCCTGTTTTGAATCCCATTCTTCACTCATAGTTGGGATACATTTTCCTTTTTTTAAAAATTAATTTCAGTGTGAAAGCACATGGATACAGTATACCAGCTATACCCTTCAAACCACAGTATTAAGAAAATGTATTTATATACATATTTAAAATTTGTCTGTGTGAAGCACGAAAGATTCTTTCCCCAAGAATCAGGCAGTATAGATAATACTGAAGAAGTTTATTCACAGTACCGGGAGGACTGACAGGGCAGCTTCAAATTGGTGATCTTACAGTGGTCAAATATACATGTTTCTTTATCGGTTACATAATAATCCACTTGGAATTCTTTACCTATTTACTTACAAGTATAAACTTCTTCCACCCAGAGAAGACAGAGGTGGTAATGACTGATGCAGAGACACTTTAATTACATTAAAGGTCCTATGACTATATTTAGGGAGGGATGGGAGGATGGGATGGAAAGAAGAGTCCTTACAGATAATCAAAAATGTATTGTTCCCATCTAAGCCAGAATTTCTCAATAGGCAGCTGGCCACTGCCTTATTGATTGTTCACAGCACCATTGTCCTTGGATGCGTCTAGTATGACTGTCTGTTAACTTGAATTTCATGCCACAATTTACCAGCAGGAAAAGTACCCAAGCTGTAACAGAAGAGACCTGACAGAGAAATGTCTGAAAAGATAGAAAAATATTAAAACCTAACATTTGCTTCAGATTTAAGATACTGAGAAAAAAATAAATACATTTATCTTAAATGTTTCCCTGTGCACTTCTTTGAGGTAAACTGCAATGTAGCCTAGATGCCTTTATTTTTCATCTCAACTTCCTCTGACTTCTTTCCTAGATATAAGGTAACTACAGTTCACTTGTTTAATGTATTTCTCAGAATGCCATAGAAGAAATAACTACAGTAACACTTAAGTGCAGTAGTTAATTTTGTTTAGTTTATATTGTTGCTAGACATCTCTGTTAAAAGGAGCATCTTCTCACTTTGTTAGGTAATTCCTGTACAGTTTATCACATTTTAAGTGTCTTTTTTCTTTTAGGGCTGGTGGTAATTGCAACATGACAACAGAGAATTTAAAAGTTTTTAGAGAATTTTTAAGAATGAAAAGAGAAACATCAGACAGTTAATTTTGTTTTGTTTGAGGAAAATGATACATTTAAGTTGATGGATAATAGGTGAGAGCTAAGTTTGTTAGTGCCAGGGGATTCAACCTTTTGGCATATTTCCTGATCAGCACCATTATTTCTATTTATTTTATGCCAAATACCCTTCTTCTGAGATAGGGCTTTCTGCGTATTCTTGTGCACTGCCTCTTCCCAATTCTCGGAATTCTGCAGGAGCTAGAAGCAGTCCTTTAAACTGAGGAGATTTTTGCTTTTGATATAAATCTATCTCAGTCAAGAGGTCTGGCAACACATTGGCTTTGGAAGCCCCCAGGTATACCTCTAAGGTGGAGACTGGCATAGCACACCAGACTTCTGTCCACAGCGACCCTGCTTCTAGATGCCAGCTCCAGTTCCACAGCTCAGTAGCTTGACAAATCTTCTGTTTTGAGAACTCTACCAGAAGATAGGGCACCAGCCAGAAGATATAGCCTACTTGTTGGCAGTACTCAAAGATCTTATGCTGGGTGGGGTTGGGGAGTTGAAGCATCTTGGAACTTCAGGCATTTAGCAATTTGGAAGGGTAAACAGAGGTATCTCTTTTGTGTGGACAATATTTTTTTTAAAAAATCAATCTGTGCAAAATGTGTAGTTTTGTTATTCAGCACCAGATTAATATTTTATGTATAATTATGTACAATTATATATAATTACTATATTTCACAGTAGATGACAAAAACTACAAGATATTAAAATCTAAGAAAAATGAACTGCTGCAGGAGAAAGATCTCCCTGTTGCAGAAAATATAAAACTATTGACCCAACAAACCATATATCATATACCCGACTTTCAATAAACACAAGACTTGTAAATGTTGTTATATTGGATATTTAGTTCACTTATTTCTTTATTCTCAGCAGTATTTGGAGTATTGGCTAGCCTTCTGTATTCACCATCTGGAGTCGATTATTATCTTTTAGGCTGTATATAATTTACCCTGTGTTAATAGGACTACAGTCGGGCCATGGTATGTGTGTTCTATTGCAGATTATTGATGCGCAATGAGATAGCTCACAGAAGTAAAACTGAAAAAGAGATTTTGTATTTTGAGCTTTGGAAGATATTAGTTTTGCAATTCCATCTGGGAGAAATTCATCTTTAAGCAAGCTGAGAACTCTCATTTTTTTCCAGATTTGTGTGTGGTCAGAGTAGTACAACTTCTATCAATTTCTTTCATATCACAGATACTGTCTGTTTTTTGTGGGTGGTATAAGCAGTTCTGAACTGCTCAACCACATTTAGTCATCAAACAATGGCTAGTTTAGTATCTGGACTTACACAACATCAGTGTTGTAATGTTGTTTGCTTGTTCTAATTCCTTCATCATGATTTCCATTTGCCCTAATGTTCACCTTATCTGAAAGTAGACTGATTGTTTTTCAGCATAGGAATAGCATAATCAGAAGCAACTGTTTTTTTTCTGTTGGCACATCAGTATTCTAAATACTTATTCTAAAGATCATTCCATAGTGAATTAATTATCCATGGAAATATTTACCACAAATATAATTATTCACCAATATGTTTGCATTCATGGAACTCTTCTGATAGACCCTCCACTGATTAAGTTTATTGTCATCAAGAGGTTAGAAGCAAAAGAAAGCAATAGGATTACAGTAAAGTGTGTCATGGCATACCATAAATGTACTATGTACATCAGAACACATGGACAGACATGTGCTATACTTGCAACCATCCCCCCATATCCTCTGTCCTTTTCTGATTTCATAAATGAGAGATTTGGGCTAATTAGCATTTGGGTGGGAAAGAATGGTTTGATTTTTAGATCGCCATATGAGTTTTCAGAACTAAGTGGAAAAATGTACTTCTATAAGGAATCAATTTAGTCTAGGAATCACTGACACAATTAATATGTGACTCCATCATGTTATATTTACTGCACCACTTTTCATAGTAGAACTAACTCCACTTAAGTTCAAATTTCTAAGCCAATATGTGGCTCAGGCAGCACAGTTTTTTCACAAATCATAGAAGCTAGAAAGGGAATAAAAGCTAGTAGGTCCATCCTTCTGCTAGCACAGAACTGTTCCTTGCAGTGTATTTGCTATGGGTTTGCTCAGTCTAGTTTTAAATATCTCAGTTGATGGGACATTCATTACTTACGTTACTACTCGACTTTTCCATAGGGTAGCAGACATTAATTTAAGGAAGATTTTTTTTGATATTCAGCCTGCTTTTAGTTTTTAAAAACAACTCACCCTTCCTACCAGCTCTAATACCTTGTGGAACCCTAACTATTTGCTCTCTCTCCTGCTTAGGAACATAAGATGAGCAAATTAATTAAGAAATGCTCTGATCAATCATACCATTTGTAATCAACATTGAAACTGAGCCTTAATGTTTTTAATTGGGTAGTGCAAACAAGAAAAAGTTAAAAATATAAGCTCAATTTACAGGATAGCATTTTGCAAGCGGAGACTCTGATTAGGCACTGAAGATTAAATATTGATTCTTATGACAGCAAGAAGTCCCATGATGATAGGAGAATTGTATCGTGGCTAGAACAGTATTTGCCAGGCCTTCACAACTCAAATGAGGATGTCTGAAGGACACACACACAGAGATGTGTCTCTGAAACACGGACAGTTGCTTAGGATTTGCAATTCAGAGATTTCTGCATTTGTAGCCCCTTATTTCTCATCCATGTTAATATAATATCCGATAAGTTACAAGTACATAACTAATTTAGTTATAAAATATACTTTAATACTGAATTTAGTTTTAATTCTCTTAGTTTTCCCTTCTTTGGCACTGATCCTGCAGGTGCACATGGGCTTAATTTTCTGCATGTGAGTGGTCCCACTGAAGCCAATGGAACTGCTTATGTGAACAAGATTAAAGATAGGATTTGTAGGATCTGTGCCTAAATTTGCATGGTTTGAACATTTTCTCCCCTCTCTCCTTTATCTAAAGCACCATCATTGCTTGTTGGAAGGCAAATTTTTGTTTGCTGGTACAGTAAAACTTTCTGTTTTTATGATATGGTTCTTTCAACTTTTTGAACAGTGGTGTGAACCATTCAGATGCCACTTAATTGCAAAGCAAGCCCAGAAGATTTATATTATGCTGATGTATAGCACTTGCTTGATTAACCTTAAGAATGATCATCTTTTCCAATTGTTGACCTCCTTTCAAGGTAGTCAGTGTAGCTCATCTCCATTGTATTCATCCCTTCTGAAGTGTCATTTATTAATCATTTGCAGGCTTCAGCTAATGGATAAGTGTTGTATGGATTAATGGATAATTGCTTATAGCTTTGGGAAATTCAAAGTTCCTGATTCTAAAGTGTTAATTTTGAGATTGTGTTGGCTCTTTTGTTTTTGTATGTCCCTCCCCTTTAATTATTCATCTTTGCACTCATCAGCTGGAATCATGCTGTCAGTTATCAATGCAGAGGGATGAACTATTCATAGCAAATAATTCATTTGGTGAATGTAGCCCTTCTTTGCTGTTTGTGAATTTTTTATCAGCCATTAATCTAACAAATATGTTCATGATTCAGAAGTGTTGGACAAACATTGTGTGCAAACATACTTCATCCTAAGGATTGTTCATGAGCTGTTTTTTCTTCAGCTATTTGCTATTTGTTCTGGTACTATATGAGTGGTCACATAGCTCATATGGTATAGTTTCTACTCCCTGACTGGAAGGCTGAAACTTTTATGAACAGAGATGGAAATTGAAAATTTCAAAGTGGCAATGCAATCACACATTCTTGCACAATCACGGTCACGCAAATATTCAAGACTCTTGCTTTCCACAAATATCATTGGGAATAACTTCTCTTGTGCTGAATGTTAACAGAAGACAAATGTAAGTGGTTGTGAATATTATCAAAGTATTGGTTTGAAATGATGTTTGTGAATACTTTCCTGAAGTCTTTCCCAGCTTTTCATTTACAGGGTGCTGTGGAAATTCTATGAGAGTTCTAAGGTTTGGCCTTTCTCAAGTTTTGTGCTATTATTCTAATATGAATGTTTCACATGTTCCTGGCAATGAAGGATGTGCATTATTCTTTTGTTTCTTTGCTCATTTGGGCCAAAAGAATGTCATATTACATGTTTTTAAAGTTCAATGGGATCCTGCACTGCAGAGATTTATTTTAATTGAGCATATGCCCCTCCACCCCCGCACCGATACATGTCCATAAAGCTGTTTACTCTTGATATGTAAATGCTTTTATGTATGGAACATGGGAATTTGTTTGAGTTAGAGTTGCTGTGGGCACTTAACTCAGCATTGCGTGCACTACAAAGCAGAAAGTTATTTGCCAGTCAATAGGAAGAAGGTATTTTATGATTTGCCCCATTATCTCCCCATAGGTCTGTTATCATTTCTTCACTGATCACACTTCTTAGTCATATCGCCTCAAATACTTCTTAAATTTACTTTTTGGGCAGATGTTTTGCTGATGCTGAAATCTTAATTCATGAAGAACATCCTTCCTGAATCAGTACTTGTTAGATTTTTTTGTGAAGAGAAGCTCTTTTTCACTTCACCTGGGTGCCTGATGGGAATGATGTCAGGAGATGGTCATTTTACAGTTTGACCTAATTCATTTTGGACTTTGGGCAATGATGCACAGATGGTACAATGTGCAGACCGTATACATTATTTCTTTTCTTAGATAACATTTTGAATATGGTGAATCTTTAACTTATGTGATTTTTGTTGTGCTTAGAGTCGCAATATACATATTTGTGTATATGCAGTATTTCTAGGAAGGTATGGAAAAACCACTGAGTATTTCATAGTGTCATCGCATGCTATATCTATGCCAAAGGAGCTAACACAACTAGTGATATAAACAAAGTCAGATTAGATGATCTAATGGGCTTTTTTGACCTTTAATTTTATTGAACTATGAAACAGACACAGAATATCACTTGATATTTCTCTTTCATCTCAGATATTCAAAACTTTTATTGTTTTGGACCAGAGCTTCATGAGTGCTGTTCTTTCTATGTAAGGAATACATGATCAGGGTTGCAACTCCATACTCTGGGTGTCACTAAGCCTCTGACTGACATTTGCGGGGACTGTATGATAAGGGATAGATCACTCAATAATTGTCTTGTGCTGTTCATTCCCCTTGAAGCATATGGCACTGGCCACTGTTGGAAGACAGGATACTGGGCTAGATGGATCATTGGTGTGACCCAGTGTGGCCGTTCTTATGTCAGATGTGCAGTTCTGCTGCTGCTGATGGCGTCATTTAATGCACCATGGTCACACAGATAAAGATTGATGCTTTATTGTTAGATTGGGTGACCGTATACTATAGGTTGGCACTGGTTATTTAGCTATTTAATTAACAGGTATTTTCTTGTGGGTTTGTTTGTTTTTTAAATGAAAAGTGCATCTTATAGACTCAAAGGTCAGAAGAGACCAGTGCGATCATCTAGTCCGACCTCCTGCAAAATGCAGGCCTCAAGACCTCACCTACCCACTCCAGCTATAGGCCACCAACCTATGACTGAGTTATTTACCTCCTTAAATCATGATTTAATGATTTTAAGATACAGAGAATTCACCGGTAGGTGAGCCATGCCCCGTGCTATAGAGGAAGGCAAAAAACCCCCCAGAGCCTAGGCCAATCAGCCCTGGGGGAAAATTCCTTCCCGACCCCAAATATGGTGATCAGTTAAACCCTGAGCACATGGGCAAGTCTCAACAGCCAGTTACCCATTGATCTTGGTCAATCTAGTTCAGTATACATTAATTTTTATAGGCAGTTGTCATCAGATAACCCACAGAGCGATCCCAGTATTAAAAATATGATGATAGATGGCAGGGTGATTTTAAAGTCTGTTTAAGTGTTAGGTGAATACTTGTCTCAGGGCATGAGGATTTATGCTGATGAGAGTCATTTTTTAATTAATGCACTTCAAGATGGATATATTCCAATGATGAGACAAGAAAAGCCATGAAATGTGTTGCTAGGCATAAATCCAAAGGCTAAGTGATAATATAAAATTGCTCAAAATTTTGTTAGTCATTTGAAATTCATATATTTTTCCTGGCTCTTGTCCTCATTACAGTAAATTTTTATGTAACATTCTTCACCACTACCAACTTTCTGTGCTGATAAATGACTATCTATATGTGAATTCTTCATTTTAACTAGAGAGGAGACAAAACTGAAACATGATTCTCTAACTTCAGGAGACTTAAATTTTAAACCCCAGATTCAAACTCCTGCTTATGTTTCAGTCAGATGGAAAACCAGAAGGAACTTATTTTGAGGTATGGATATTGACTGATTGGTTGTTCTCCTGAGGTTTTAATGCAGTACTGCTGTTGATCTTGCATGATTTCAGACAATCTGAGCTAAAGTCTCATGACTGCTGCTTGCTGCCTTTGACTTTGAATTCAAACTCTAGTCCAAATACAGAACTGTAACTTAAATAAATCTGATCTGGATCCAAACACTGTTTCTTTGATTCATCTCTAATATTTAATAAAACTGTGTGCTGTATTTCTCCATTTATTTACTGAGATTAGTATTAAGTCAGAATTCTGATTAGTGCAAAATAGTGCAAAGGCCATTTCTTCCACCTTGCTGTTTCACCAGTGATATGATTTATGCTTTTTCTAATGCTGTGTTATAAGTATTTATTTACATTTATGTGAGAAAGGAGGAGAAAAATGCAGTGACTGCACATTTGCCATCTCTCTGCACAAACCCTGGAAAAATACTTTCTACACTTGTGCCTCTTAAGAATCACTGAACCTTTCCATCTTTTTCCTTTGGGGCAGGCATTTGATATTGCTAGTAGGGTTCTCAATGCAAATAGCATTGTAAAATAAATAAAAATAATACATAGTGACATTTAAGATCAATACTTTCAAGGAACTTTTTCTTTAAAATCATTGTCCAGCCCTGGCAGCCTGCTTCTCCTTGTATCAGGAGCACATCTTAATGTTCATCATTCCATTATGAGAGATGTTTATGAGCAGCCAGGTGAGTTCCACATTTCAAGTTTACGCCTTCTCTCGAGACTCTCCCTTTGGCAGAACCCTCAGTTTGAAATTTTGCTCTTCAGTCTTCAGCTTCTTTTTTCCCTTTGTGGACTCAATTAAAATTAGTGATCACAGCCATGGAAAGATGAGGGAGAATTACACAGAGGGAGAAGAGAATTCAGTGAGGGGAAGAGACTCAAGAAAGAAGAGGTAGGGAAATTGTATGACTCTTTATTGTCATAGACTTGGGAACACTGGATAAGAAAAATGATCTGGGTGTTAGTGGAGAAATATTTAGATTACCTTTATTATAAAGATAATATACAATATAAATGCAGCATGTATGGCAAAAGAGAACCAAAGGTGATACACATGCTGGATTATCTCACTCAAAAAAACCCCAGAGAAACTTAGAAATCGTGGTGAGAACGAAGCTCACAGATATATGAATACAATGTTTGGAATGGAAGGATGTTAGCAGAATAGCTAAATCAGTGTCAAATTCAAGGATGAGGTGTGCAATTGTACCAAGTAGAGAATGAATGATTTACATGGGCAGAAATAGGAGGAATTAAAAGCACTTGACCAAGGAATTAGACATAGAATAAGAATGAGAGAGACAATTGATAATTAAAAGGAGAGGAGAGAGACAGTAAATGTTGATTTTTTTTAATCTAAATTAGTGTTCTAAAATTTCTTCTCTTGCATAGCTGCTTTACATTTCCCGACAGTTTAATATGCAGTCCCAGTTACTACATTTCAAATCCACTTCTAATTGTACAGTGATTAGACTCAGGATATATTTTCATGGATCAACTTATAAATGACAGAACAGCATGAGACCAAAAAGCAAGATATCAGCTGTTTTCATCATAAAGGGAACCCTGCCTAGTAAGAATCCAATGGGCTGACAATAATATCTGTTTTCCTTGTTAGAAATTAATGAGTTCCTTAGGGCAAGACTCAAGTAGGAGTGAGTGAATTATCTGAAGCAGTCTCTTTACCAGCAGGCTACTGAGATGGGGTTTAATGCCTTTCGATATTGAAATATTGCCTATAATGTGGTACTAACAGAAAAATTCTTCTCTTCTGCCTAGTGTAGAACATCAAGCACTATTGGTTAATCATTTTCTTAGAGGTCTTTGATTTCTTTAAATCTAGTTATGGGTGAAACCAATCTGAAAAAAAGACTCCATTTGAACTCTCTCCCATTCCTTCAAATACTAAACTTCTTTTAGGTTTGAATAAGCTCAGATAAAGACTCCCTCTCTCCTCAACTTCAATGTGGATGTGACTCTCTCATTCTGCACAGCCCTGGGACCCATCAACCTTCTTACAGATACAGTGTTCCCAACAACAAGATGCCATTAGGACTTAGAATACTCCCATGAAATCTCTACACCTCCTCCCTGAAATCTCATGAGCCTTTGTACATCCTGTTTCTGGACTCAGCAGCTCAGGCAACCTTCCAGCTGCATCTTACCCATCAATACATTTAAACCTTGAATACTGTAGAAGATACAAGACAACTCTAGCTTTCCTCCTGGAAGCATGTGAGACAGGAGGAGAGGTTAGCCTACTGGAGAGTCATGGGGAAAGAAGTGAGAATGGGAACCTATTGGAATGTTGCTGTACGAAAAGGAGAGACAAAGGAGATTATTTCAGACATGGGTTGCAGGAAGGAAGGGGCAGGATCACAGGTAGCTAATTCAGAGTTAAAGGCCTACTAGAGAAGCAACCACAGTTTTGAATACCTCATTGATTGCATAGGCCTCATATTTATACAGTAAGTCCTGGGTGCAATTCAAAGTACTGGGTTTGATCTATATAATTCTTTGATTTATTTTCTGGGAATCTTAGAAATAGCCCCATGCTCTAATGCAATATTTAATATCTGTCTGATCGTTTGAGCTGAGAAGTTCTTAGAGGTATATGTCTGGAGCTGAGGCAATGGCATTCTCAGAGGTGGGGTGGGATGGCGCATTCAAGTAGCATTTCTCTCATCTCCTCACAGAGCCTGAATTTGGTAAACTTCAAGGGACATTATAAGGCCAATCCCAGGTGTGCTGATGATTGTGATCAAGGGAGCCACTTAAACTCTCAAATGGATCCATGGAGGAGGTAGTCATCATTAGACACAAGAAACTAGGAACTGCAAGGGAGTTGAGCTTGAGTTTTTTTCCCCTTCCACTATATTCTCACAGTTTGCTTGTTGGTATTTGTATATAGTTTTGTAACCATTTAACCTCAGATAGTTTGGTGGCATCAGAATAAGACTTTTTTGCCTACCTCCCATGTCTAATTCTTTTAGATTATCATGTCTAAAAGATAATTACATTCATCAGACCAAATTTTACTCTCTGTACTGTCACAGATTTACAGGGTCAGTGCTATATCCCTGGTCCCTATGCATTTTGCAGGAAATAATCCCTTTAGTGTGCCAGACCTCCACAGTTCACATTTAAAAGGCAGGCCACATAGCCTGAGTTCCAGGCTTCCCCTTTTCCTTCCATAGGCACTTATAAGTCCACCTTAGTTCACAGTCATGCAGACTCTTTTCCTTTTTAGGGAGCAGTGTAGTGCATTAAGTATTTGCATTGAAGCCTTTTAAAAGCAAGGTGGCATTTATTAGTCGCCTGGAGTGTGTCATCAGAATGTTGTTGGGTTAGCATGAAAAAGCCAAACTTCAGACAAAGTCTATTAGGTTTTGTCATACTGTGATTCTCTGAGGTCCATCTTTACTCTTTCGAACCTGGTTTGTCTCACAAGTCTTTCTGTGTGACCAGTTCTTAACGCAGCCAGCTCATCCTTTTGTTCTGCACCACAAACATGTGTTCACTTGTTCGACTGACTTCAGCTTCCTAGTCATGTCTATTAATGTTCAGTCAGTGGGACTTCCACTGTCTGTTCCAACTCCTCCATTCATATGTGCTGAGACTATTCAGTCCATGTTAATCGCTCTGGTCTCACACCAGATCACATAGCAGTCATGCCTCATTCTATTTCATCCTCATGGTATAGTAAGTGATGAGTAAAACATATGCAGAACTATGGTTCCAGAGCATTTAACATTAACAAACCATATTAATATCATAAGCAAAAAGTCATTTAGAGTGTCTGAGAGGAAGTGAGATTTAAACAGGAAAGTGTCAGTATTGGATTTAGTGGGCTCTGGCTTAATCTAAATTGGATAGTATCAATGGAAAGTATTTTGTGGAGAGCTGTAGCACTCACCCAGGTTTTTCATATTCCCTGCCAAAGAACTCTTTCTGTCAGTGGAAACTTTGAATAGGTTGAAATTGAGCAGTATAGTTGCAGCAACGTACAAAAATGGCAAAGTAAGAATTGAGATGTTTCTTAGCCTATCTGATAGGAGAGCCTACACTGTATACTCACCAATGAAAGTACGTATTAAGGACCACAATTACACTGAAGGCTAACCGTTGAGAAATGGCCTGAAATGAAAAAAATGTCCACTTAATAGATTGGTTTCAATCAATATAATTTTTATTTTTGGAGATCTCAGCTCCCATGTAGCCTAACCCTCTGAGTTCTTCAGCATCAGACTTCTTCCATTGCAATGGAGGAGGCAGATTCTTGCCACACTTGTGATGATACTTGAGGATGCTAATGTGCTCCTGTCATCTAGTGCTAATCCTGATGCTGATCTCAGTGGGTGAATTTCTGCTCTAGGGAATCAAGAGCAATCAGAATGCATAACCCGATCCGTCTCAGAAGCTCAGAAAACACATTTGATGACAACTTAATCTGACTTTATATCATCCTTGAATATCAGATTTTCATTAGATTGATACGTGTTATTCAATAAAGCTTATTCCTGTCAAGAAAACATTGTAATAATGCTCTTGCTCCTAGTTGAGTTGGGCAGGAACCAGATTTTTCCATTCCCTGGGAAACTCCATTATTTCAATTTTTTTCTGTTCCAAAAGAGAAATAAAAACAAACAAACATTTCTCACAATATGCACTAAATTAATATTTTGGGTCTATAAAAATGTTTCATTCCAATTTTAACTAAATTTTATATTACTATAAAATAAAATTTTAAAAATTGAAAGTCATTTTAAAATGGGAAATCAAAATGTTCTATTCCAAAATGGTCAAAGTAGAATGTTTGACCTTATCTGGAAACTCTGATCTATCTTTTGAATCTAATTAAGCACACTTCTGCTAACCCTTTTTGATTCTTTTGAGTCAGCATTTTCCAGTGGAAAAAAGTCCTGTCAAAATGTCCATCCAGCTCTAGTTCCTAGATTATGTTTTGTTGTGTGGCCGAACCTAGAGCCAAGATGACTTGTCAACAATTTCTCATCAGGTTAATTAAATAATCTTAAGGTACTGCAAGCCTCTGAAAAGAGTGAGTCTTATTTTGAACTCAGACCCACTAGTTTTATACTTGTGTTGCTCCACTTACTTCAGTGGAGTACTACTAATGATTTACACCAAAATCAGGCCCATCATTTGCCTCCCATGATGATTGTTATAACTGTATAGTTAATAGAAAAGGTGGGAAATATGCGATATCTGAAATACATTTAGTAATGCAGTGTTGTTTAAAGTTTTATACAGCACTAAAGAGAGGCAGATTTCCTGAAAATGTTATGAAACAACCCCCACCGCCCCACACACACACACACAACCAAAACCCACCACTTTTTTCCAAAGGATATGTCACTATAACTTCTGGAAGATAGCAATTAGATATATTTAGACATCTGATATCCATTCTACAGTCATTTCATTTAGCTTTAGGCTTCTCTTATGTCTCAGACACAGTTACAAATATTTTGTAATCACAAAAAGAGACAAGTAGTGGCAAGCAATTTCCTCTGTTTCATCTGTCTTGTTCTAGGCCTTGCCAGTATTTTACCATATATGATGAATAAACCTGTTTGCCATTATAGTCTATTAGTTGACATATTCATTGTAAATAAAAAGAAAAAAGTCTCATAAATGACTTGACATTTGAAAAATTGTTTTTGAATATATGGAACAAAGAGAACAAAGTTGTGTATTAATACTTCTCAATCAAATATATTAAATTCCAGAGAGACATTTTCTTTGTCCTACTATACAGTGAAAATTTTCAATATTATAAAAATATCCCAAATTTTAATTTGATGCAGCATAAAGATAATTTTCAATAGGAAGATGATGTCTTGGAGGGTTTTATTGAGAAGTTAATAGAAAAGATTATTTCTTTTTTGACACAGGCTAATAAGAACCTTGCTATGGTTTCAGAAATATATATAGATCTGTGATTAGAGTAAAACCCTATCATGGGAGAGAATAGGTTAAGAGCTGATTAGTTTCATGTATTGAACCTGTTTATAATTAATTAGTTGCTTCTGTGCTAGAGAGGCAGGAGTAGGAGACATCAGGTGATAGCTTAATGGATACCCAAGTCTCATAAAAAGGAGAAAGTTTAGACTGAATGAAGGAACCACTGGGAATAGAGGAATTTGTTAGGTAGCTTGAGTTAGAGTCTGTGGAAGAACAGACCCCTCAGGATAGTAGCCTGAGGGACCAGTGCTCAGTCAGTACCAAAAAGCTCAGGGAGAAAGCTTCAGACTGTCTGAGAAAGAAGAGTGAAGACAGAATCCAGAGGAAGGGCTCATATGCTGAGGGGCTTTGGATATTAGTTTCAGCTTCTATTATCCTGGAAGGAATCTCACTCAGCCAGAAGGGCTAAGTTGTGCACAGCAGCAGATGGCCTGTGTGGGTGCTGGAGATGAAAACCCATGAAGCAAGGGATGCTCTGATGTTGAGTGTACACCACAAAATGAGCACCTTAACTTTTCTTTGGAGGTTTTACCTAACAGGTAAATTGAAAAAATGGTAGGAAAAGCTTTGGAAAAGACCTTTTAGGACATCCAGATCATCTCTCTTCAAATGCAGGTTTGTCCATACAGTGCCCTATCTAGTGTTTTAATGTAGTCCCTTTATAAATGTCAGAAGCAATGAGTCTTCTTTGAGTTCCCTTGGGAGCCATTCCACAGTCTAATGGAACTCAGTGAATTTCACAACCTTCATGGATCTCTTAGTATTCTCATGTTGCTCTTTTTTATAACCCTTCAGATCACCCAAAGTGACAGTTATACATCCTCATATTTATAGACTGTTGTTATATCCCCTCAGTTATGGCTCCTTTCCAATGTCATTCATTACACGAGATATATAAGCATTGTTCGTGCTCTGATGATTCTTGTAAATTTTCTATGAAGTCCATCTAGTTTCTCATAGTCACCCAACAACACTATGCCCCAGGTTTTTCCTGCCTACAAAATTTGTTTCATGTAGATTTGCATGAGATGTATAATATGCATTTTTCCAGGTTAAATCATATTTGGTTTTTTATTTATTTATTTTTTTGCCCAGTTGTCTAATTTCTCTATGGTTGGTTTGTTTTTGTGTATAGTATTTTTTCTATTCTCAAGGGGTTTGCTAAAAGTGAGCTTGAGACACGAGTTCAGATACTTTTCCAAAGTTTAGTTGTTGAAATCTTGGGTTTTAGTTTGGTCATTCTAGAGAAATTTTCCAATACAGATTTTGTAGCCGAAGTCATATATATTTCTGAGATTAGGAAACTCTTCAGTTTCATTAAAGATTTTTCTTAATGTGAATTTTACTTCTGCTTTTAAGACTGACATTAATAGTAATTATTGTCATAGACTTGAGACTAGCCCTGACCTGATATATTTCCATTTGTCATTTAGCTTTTTTGTCTTTCAACCAGTTTTCAATTTGGAGATCAGAGCTTCTGGCCAATTCACTTGGAATTAATTTTTCAAGCAAGAAATTAAGATTTTAGGTTGGCACTCTGAACACCTGCATGTGGCTTTTGTTAATTGCATGATTTAGCATTCTGAGTACTTCATCTGATAAAGGACAAAGGAAATCATGGACTGGCTTCCACTAATTTATAAACTGAGGTTTCTAGATTTTCCTTGTTACTTCGTCTTCAGGCATAGAAGCATTTAACCAGGTTCAAGATTCCACTAATTCATCCAGAAAAGTCGTCATCTTTTCATCTTCACTTAATTTTCAAGTCCGTTTACGTAATGCAATATTCTTGGATATATAGTAGATAGATTAGATAATGGTATCATTTACTTTAAAAACACAAAACCTTCAAGTTAAGACCTTGTCTACACTGGGATTTGACCCAGTTACAGCCATTGAAGACTATTCACTTTTGTAGTTGCATCAATGAAAACCCCTAGAACTCTGCTTGAAACTAGGGTAAGTGTTAGTAATGCACAAATTGCAGTTTTCAGCTTGGATGCGGCCACAAGCGGGACTATACTGAGAATACTCAATCAGGGCAACTGCAAAGAATAGGGTAGATGTTCCCCCAAACTTGTGGCTTATTCTATAATTAGAATTCACCAAGTCAGTAACCAACCAGGTTCTATAATACCTTAGTGATTATCAAGAAGTCAAACCACAGTTCCCTTTAAGCAATTTAGCCTTTGGGACCCATCATGACAGCCAAGTCTAATATATTAAGGGTTACTAAAATTTTTATTCATCATATATAAAGTTCTACCGATCCCAAGAGATCAGACACATTATCCCTCAGGTGAACAAATACTTCAGATCTCATTCCTAACACAAAGCCCTGGCTGGAATGGTTTAGTTGGGGCTGGCCCTGATTTGAGCAGGGGTTTGGACTAAATGACCTTCTGAGGTCCCTTCTTACCCTAATATTCTATGATTCTATGAATACATGCTTACAGCCAATCCTTAAGAACTATAATTACTGTGCTTAAAAGATACAGGTGTAAATTAAATTCTTAGGTCAGTTTCATAGTGGAAATGTACCAAAGGGCCATGTTAGTATAGTTCAGCAAAACATACAAGGAGTCTGCTGGCACTCTTAAAGACTAACGCTATTTATTTATTTATTTATAAATATATATAAATAAATATATATAAATAAATAAATTAGACATTGTCCTAAAAATGGCAATTAAATTCAGCAACCTGACAGTCTCATATCTCGTTCCACGAAGGTCTCAAATCAGCATTGCAATGAATGTTGAAAGATTTTCCCAAAGGAGACAAAAATAATGTATGAGCTATCTTCTTAGATAGCTTTCTTTTTCAAGAGGAAGCTGGATCTCACTTTTCATTCCCATACCTTTGGATGAGTTCTTCTATTAATTTGAAATCTCAGTACAAGTCATTTGATGTATTGTCCTGAAATTGTGCAAAGCTTTCCTTTAGGCATTCTAAAGGGGGGGCCCGCAGAGTGGGGTTGACGCCTACGCGCCGTGCCCCATTCGCCCCTTAAAATTTGTATCAGGCTGGGAAGAACAGAATCTTGAAAAAACTGACCTATGCATGTAACACTAAATAACTAAAAATAAGTGGCAATGTTTCCAAAGTTACAAGTATGACACTGATACCCTGGGACATGGAAAAGAAACCAGAGCTCTGGGAATCAGATGAGAAAAACACATGATTGTTCTTGTCAAGATATGAAAAATAAAAAGATTCTTTTTGACAGAAATTTAGAACCTTTTAAAATCTTCCTCTGTCAAATCTAAGTCTTTCCCCACCAGGGTAGGGCTAATTCACTGTACAAAATTGTGAAAGTCTAAATCTCCCTTGCCCCAGGAATGAGCTATATGTCACTGCAGGCAATATAATCATTAAAGAAAAATATCACTGAGAAAAATGCTCCACATCATGTTACAGCTGAGTTAAGAAGAAGCATTCAGACGACATCTAGTGTACTGCAAATAACGATATCTTCAAAAACAAAGAATTACATTGAGATTCTGTTCAATTTCTGTTCATTGCTTGGCTCATTTAAAAGGATTGTCTTAGTCAAACAGATGCACAACAAATTGTGGGCACAATTAATAGAAAGAACACATTTACGTAAGTTGTAGGTGCAAAACTGCACCTATCCAACTACAGGACAGGTTGATGCCCTGCTGCAGATCTGATGACAGAATCAAAGAGAGAGGATAGAAAAAGGTGACTTGGCTCTGAAAGATTCATTGAAAAGAAATGATAGTTTACTACAGAATAAGGCAGGCAGGTATACATGATACAGAATTGGAAGATTTGTTGTGACTGACTTGCTGTAATTCATAATTGCTTGTTGTTTATTCCAAACATCACAGCCTTTGTCTCTTCTTTAACACATTCCTTTGCAAAGCTTTTTATCAGAGGCATCTATAAGATTCCTACACCTCCTTCAGCTCAGCAGATCTGTTATTAACATGTGAATTCCTCTGTGTATATCTGCACAGTATTCTAAGCGCCTTAGAGTGGGAGCCATTTCACCTTATTAAGTTTGTGAAGCACAAGCAGTTCTGACACTCCAACAAATAACAGTTGAAGCTTGGCCATTTGTTCCAAGGTATCTAAATGTTTTCATTAATAAACACTATTTTTATGGTTTCATAACTGGAATCTATTCTAATATCTAAAGGCTGAGATTAATGGACAACACAAGAAGATACTGTCAAGTTGACTTTTAATTATTGCATATCTACTATATTTAACCAGCTACAATGGATATTATTGTGTAAATTAGTACCAGATTCTGCCATTCTTTCTCTCCTTGACCAGCACTTGATTCCAGTGAAACACTTTGCAGAGTAAGGGATTAATTTGCAGAGTATTGATTGACCCTTTAAAAGGGCTGAGGCTCTGCTTCACCTGTGGCAGGTGTAGTCTGCCTCTGCAGGTAAAGGGAATGAGTCCCAACATTACATGAAGGGAGCATATGTTTCAGACCTAGACTTGCTGGGAGACAGAAATGGCAGCCTGAGTTCAGTGAGGCAAAGAAACAGAAGGGCTGGAGGAGCTGGTAAATTGAAAGGCAGACAACCTACTGAGTGCAAGCTTTCTGGGAGGAGGAGACAGCTAGAAAGGCATAAAGGGGAAGCAAACCTCCTGGAAGAACATCCCTGCACAGACAGGGTCAAGGACCTTGCAACAATGGTTGTAAAGCAGTTAGGGAGATGGGTAGAAGCTCTGTGTTGTTTTAGACTTTACGTTAATAAAGCAGACTCCCAAAAAATGAAGCATGATTGAGAAAACACCCACCTTGTGAGGTTTTCTTAACTGGAAAAAGGGAAACTGAGGCAACAGCAGGACAGGAAACCACGGCATTTAAGCCCTGCTATCCTACTCAACATGAGAAAAAGTGGCAGAATTTGGCCTATAATCACACTTAACTATTCCTATTGCAGTTAACTTTTATACTAGTGATTTTTGCCTTTCAGTGATTCCTATCCTCATATATTAGATTTTTTTTTAAAGTGTATCTTGGTCCAATCTCATTTATTGAGAATAGGGTGTAGGAGGAAGGAGGAGGTTAGAATTTTTTTTCTTAGTTATTAATACACTATGTGTGGGAAATTCTTTAAAAAGAAACTTTCTCCTATCTCAGTTTGATCACCTTTTAATGGTTAAGGAATAAAAGAGGCAAATTTATTATGTGAGGCCTACCTTATTAATAATAGTTGCTATTATAAATAAAGTATAATATAAATATTTACTATTTAAAATGCTTTCCCAGTTTTGCATCTAATAAAAGAGCTTTTCATGAAAGAAAATATGACTGATGAAACTAAGAAGAAGGGCATGACAGGGTACTGGGAGCACCCAAGCTGGTTAGTAGGAATAGGAGGAGGCTATGTAAACCTTGCAGGGGATGAGTTAATGAGGAGCAGCTGCAGGGTTTCTTAAGCCAGAATCCATAAAAGCTCTCAGGAAGGCAGTACAGAGGGGGAGGGCAAACAGCCATCTTCTGGAGAAGTTGGATTGGAAAGTGAGTGTCCTTTGAGTCATGGCTGGAACATTGAGGCCCTAGGGGCTGCTTAGCTTGTGTATATGTTAGTAGCTGGTGGTGGGCCAAGCTGTGTAAATAAAGAACACTGGTGAAAGCACCAAGCTGAGGTCTGTGCATGATTTGGGGAGCAGAAGACCAAATCAGCAAGGCGGGGGGCTGTATGAATTTACTACAAAGGCAAAATGATCAAATGTGATGGAATGTTGGTAAAGAAAATAGAAATTAAATACAAATTTATTGTATTGTTCTAAAGTAGACATTCTGGGGATAGAAATAAACAAATTGGTGGATAGTGATACCAATGATCCAAGTATCTTTAATGAGATTCAACTCTCTCACCAACATGAAGTACTCTGCAAACCCTACCTATGTTGTAGATCACGAAATCTACAAACATTTTTTTCTGTGAATGTGCAGCAATTTTTGTTAGAACTGACCATGACATTATAGAAATAATGATTTTGACAAGTCTGTTAACAAGCTCTGACTGTCAGTATTAACTGTTTAAGAAGTTCCCACTTCCTCTACTAATGTGCTTTAAAGTCTCAAATGATTCTAAAAGGAATGTGTTTTGTCAGTTTAAAAACATGTTGCTAAAAATTCAGTTCAGTTATTTAAACAGATCTAGGTAACACTGAGGACCAGATCTCCTTAACTTTGCTCCCAAGAGAGGAAAATTCCATCATCTTTGAATTTGAGCTTATTCTTTTCTCTCATACAACCGAGGGCTGTGATCCCTGATGAGTGCTCAGATGCTACACTAAAGAGTGCATTCTAAGAAACTAATCATATCAAGCAGAATAATAAATGCAATATATCCTGCAGCCTGTACTTAAATAAGTAGACCTTCCTAGCCTCAGTACACCTTACCCAAATGTGCAGCCCTATTTACGTAAATGGAGCTGTTCATGAATAATGAATAACCATGAGAATAAGGGTTGCTGAATCAAGCCTTTAATCTTCCAAATGCTTATCAGTGGTATTACCTTATCTGAGTATTACCCTACCTCTACTGAGATTTTTTGTCATACTTGTAGGTCACATGTTGGTCTCATTGAACTCAATTTTGTGGCAGATTGTAATGGGACAGGATTTGTCTCTTAATCATGTCTCTCATTGATTGTTACTATGGCTGTTTATTTGTCATGGGGAAAGTCTTGACTATTGTAGTTGAAAGACAAAATCTTTTAATTGATTTATTTTAACTGCTATTAAGTTGTTTAAATATAGTCTTTATTTTACATGAAAAAATCCTTTAAAATCAATTATTTAAGTTTAAAACTAGTTAAAAAAACCCCCCAAACTTACTGCTCTAAACACTTTAGACCAACATTTTAAACTTGCTTGGAGGATTCTTGCTTATAAGTGCATTGACCAGAGCGACAAAGGCAATTATTTTTTAGGAGGAACACTGCAATTGACTTGAGACAAACATATAGTAGTTTCCACTAGGGACTTCATTATTGCTATTGATTTTGTGTGGAAGGGGCTGAGATATTAGAATGATGGACAGCAGTATAAATCCCTAAGATAATTTATTATTACAGTATCCTCTTGCATAATTTTTCAAAACTCCCTACTTGAATGATGTGGCTAGACTCTTCACTTGGTCCAGAAAATTAGATCACCCAAGTCTTTATAACATATAACCTTCACTTACTTATCAGTCACTTTCAATCAACTAAAATTGCCCTGCTTGTCTTCAATCTTTCTCCCTCACCTCCTTGATTTCATATCTGCTCACTTCATTGCTGATTTTTCCTCTTATTTCTTCCTCTTTTTCTCCTCCCCTCTACTCTCTTCTGCTGGAGCATGCAGTTTTGTTTAATTGTATTCTGTTGGAAACTTGCCTCTCCAAGAAACTGAATCAAGTCCTCTGCTCTAAGTTTGTTTAAATTCTTCACACTGTCTATTGAATGACTAACTGTCCTCTAAAGAGTCTTTTCTGGCCTAGTACATGAAGTGTGTGATATAATAAATTGCATCAATGCTGTTGGAGAAGCTTTCATTCAAATGCTGCCAGACCTGGAGCTGTGGTAAAAACCAGCTCCATGGTGATGGTGTATTTCTAAATTCCTGTGTGTGGCATACCCTCTATTTAACATTTGCAGATGTAATTCTTTCATTATTCAGGGGCATAAAAATAGTGTAAGTGTTAGCTATGAGTCACAGAGAGTCAACTGCTTCAGTACTTTAATGTCAATGAAAAATATTTACTTTCACTTGAAGATTTGATAGTGAAACATTGCCTATTTATATATATATATATATATCTTCAAAGTGGGATTCTCTCCCACAAAAGCTCATGCAATAAATTTGTTAGTCTCTAAAAGTGCCACAGGACTCCTTGTTTGTATTGCCTATTTTGTAACAGAGGAACAAAGTAATTTTATAGGTATCCAGTATTATTCCACCTTCTTTACTGTTTACTGCAATACTGTTTTTAATTAACTTTATCTCTTGCTGTTCCAACATGTTGGTGACATTGTTATGATAGATGCTCATATAGTCTGATGATGAGCACCATAGAAAACCATATTTATGAAGATAAATGAAGTGTAGCATTTGGTTGTGATCTGATATGTACCCTATCAGAGATCTCCATCCTGCTCTTGCATCAGCTGTCTAAGCAGCTGTTCCTGTCTCTAAGTCGTGTTCTTATAAACCTTAGGCAGATCATTTGCCATGTTACCTACTTGGCCCCATTTCATTAATGTCTTGTTGATGCTATTTGTGGCAGCCATTTACAGATTTGCCAAGGATGTCAGAGGAGTTTCAAAATAAACCCTTGATGTTACTATTTTGTTACATACCAACAAAGCAATGGTCAAGATAAGGATGTTCAGTTTTCCCCACCTATAAACATCATGGTCATATCTGCTTCTTACACTGGTTTTGCAGCAGTGTGAGTCCATTGACTTCAGTGGGATTAATCCTGATTACACAGGTGTAAATGATAAAAAAATCCATATTTCCTGAGGATAACAACTTTGCTGTAATATATATGCGCTTTGACCAAAACTACCTGAAAGTCAGCTTAGTAGGCCTGCGTCAGCTCCACTCCCAGTAGCAGTGCAGAGATCATGACAGGAGAAAGGGATGTGGCCAGAATTTTCTTACAGAGGCCCATTAAGCAGCTGATGCAATTTAGCGTGTCCATGATACAGATCTGACCTATGCTATGGAACCTAGTCCCAGATTCTCCAGTCCTAGGATCAATGGAACTCAAAGGTGTCTCAAAGTCACCTGTGCATCATGCCCTCCAAACTACTTCAGACAGGAACTAGGTATGTATTAAGATACTCTACTGCATCACAAATTCATGTTTCTAATCCTGTAATAGCATAGGGATGTGTATGTGTTTATAAAACAAAAATACAAATGGAAAGCACAATATCTAAATTCAATTTTCCAACACCGTTTAACAGTTGTATTCTTAAAATTAATTTCTAGAAGAAACCACATCCTTTTACACTTATCACTCTTCTCTCTTGCTCACTTGCTTTACATAATTTGAATTGATATATTTTCTCAATATAACCCTCCTATCCTATCCTGAAACGTGCATTGCAGCTATTCACATAGTGTTGAATTATGTAGTGTAATGTCTGTTCCACAACTGAGGGATTTGACTCATTTTTCCAGTGTCTTACTGTGATATTTTTAGTTCTTATTAAGGCTACTTTAATCCAAATATCATTTGCAGAGAAATTGCTAGGTAACTCTTTAGTGGCATTTCAATATATGAAAGACCAGGAAAGCAGTAAATCCAGCCATGTAATCTTTTATAGTGCTATGCTTTTTCTTCCAGCTTTCATATACAATGTTACAAATCATAAATTTGTTTTTATTTTCAATCCACCTTGTATCCATGTCATAAATTAATTCATTGTTGCATGGGGTTGGATTAATGTCCCTTGGGATATTTTGAAAGTGGCCCAGTGATAATTTGTAGTTCTTGTGTATGTTCTTGAAAGATTTATCATTAGTTACAGTGTGCCTATTTTGTTTCAGTATTGGTGAACATATTCTCTCCTGCTGAAGTCACTTTTGGCATCTGTAAATCCTGTTAGCAGTTTTTTGTATGCAATATTCATGAACTGAGTGCTTGTTTGTGGGGGCACATTCAGGAAACAATCTTCATGCAATTAAATATAAAATAATGAGGGCAAACCTACTTTTCTATTCATTGTCAAGAATGAAGTCTCTTCCACAAACACACTCATACTCACTAAAAGCTCATCTATCCAAAATAGTCTTCTTAATTATGATTGAGAGATTTTTTTGGACTCCCTGTGTAAAAATGTATAACCTTTTTCATCAGTAAATATCTCTTTTTTTCTTCTGAATTTGGGGGGTGGGGGTGGGGGCGGAGGTAGTCATGACATTTAGATTTTTATGAAAGCTCCAATATGGAAGAATAAAGCTTTTTATATTCTGTATTTATAACATTCTATTGAACTCAATAAATAAACCAAATGCCTAAAAATACAATAATTCCAATGCAAACACTTAAAAAATTAAATATCTAAATCTTAAATGGTATGTGCAAGAAAGTTATTTAAAAGCATAAAACAATCAGAGCTCATAACATTTTCATCACTACTTTGAGCTGGAAATTAGATGCTCATCCATTTGCATATGCAAACGGAACATTGTGCACTTAAATACTATACCTGGGTCCCTCTCTTTTATCTATGTCAAGCTCAGCAAATGAAGGTTACAGTTAACATCTCCTTCCTTAGAGTGTACATCTCAACACTTCTTGATCTGAGCAGTAAATGGCATCTTGTCATTCCCATCTCTCTCTCCAATGGATCATGCCAGGGTATTTCAAGACATCACTTCCATTTCTACAACATGATGAACATGATCTTCAAAGCAAGTCATTCTGAAACATGTAAAAGCCCCATTTGAGGAATTCTGAGTGGTTTGTAGTTTGTAAATTCGTGAAATGAGATTTTGATAGTATTCCAATCACAGAAGTATAAAACATCTTTGCCTGCATTTTCCCTCATTCTCAGTATCCTCATTCTCATTACCAAACTAAAGTTATTCTGGACTGGGGAGTTTTCCCACCTTCTAGTGGATATTGGTAAAGTTAAGGTATTTAGATTTAAAAAAAACCTCTTCTTATACCATTTCCTTTTAGAAGAAAATCTTGTTGCTAAGATACTGATGACGCTGCTGTGGATCTCTGTGGGACTTCTCAGTGGGCCTATCATCCTCAAAAGGCATATGATGCAGCCAGTAATCTCCTTGAAAAATGGAAAATCACATGCACAATAGTTGCTTGTGCTATTAAAACCAGACTGGCAGACACTGATGGGCTTGGTGCACAAATGGTATGGATTTAAAGGCAGGCAGTTGGGTTTGCTCTGACTAGAGCTTTTGTATTGCTTCCACCTTCAAGTACCATGAGTTAGTGTTCCAGATTTGATGTGACAAGCATGTGCATCGAATCCTTATCCCCAAAAAGGGCAAATTAGCTAAAGGCAAAAAATGGCATTTCCAGTGCCAAAACTAGACTAAGCCAACAGATATAGGAACAGTTTACCTTTAAATTCTCCCCAATAACTATGGAATCCATACTCGTCCCACAAAAGAATCAGGAATTATATCCTATACACTTTGTCATTATTTCACTGGTTAAATAAGGCAGAGACACAGTATAGTTAACAGATAGCTATTGCTTTGAAATGAAGTATTTCTCTGTCCTATTGAAAAGATACAGCAGTGTTCAAAAATAATTACAGTACATTGCTGATTCCAGCCTAGATAGTAGCTAGCCCCCATATGGCTTGCATAAAGGCTGACAAAAATTGAAGCCCCTGTTCTTGAGAGAGTCACGGGCTGGTTCTGAGATGCTCCTTAGAGGAGGCATGTAGTAGGCATAGTGGTGGCTTCTGCTACTCTGCCTACTGGCCAGCAGAGCTGGAGTTCATACGCTTGCCCTGTTTATATATTCTCCTCCATTCAGAAACATTTACTGCACTACCCCTTAGTGTGAGCTAAGCACTAATAGAAAAATCTGTAATTTGTTCAGTGCTCATTAGATATTTGATTGCTAGTCTTTTCCTGTCTTGATGAACTAGGTATTTCTTTGTCCAAATCACAAATAAGATCTCAGACCTTTTTTAATAAGACCTTGTTCCCCCACATTTAATTATACCCTATGTGACTCCCTCTCATAAATGTCATTACTACCTCTTGAACATTTAACAAGCTTCAAAATCTTTAGTCTTTATGATTTGAAGCTGTATCTTCTGAGCCATCTCTGGAGACTCTGAACCCTTTCATCAATTATGAGAGAATTGAGATTTGAGATCTTTTTTTCATTTTGAGATTTTTAAAAAAGATTAAAAATAAGTGTAGTTTCTATGGAAAACATAAACCAAAAAAGCTTTCAGAACCCTTACAAAACAAAAGTTCAAGAATGGGTTTGTTCTTCTGAGAAGAAAGAAAATGTCCAGGGTTTGGGGGGGGGGGGAGAGAACGCGGGAGGAAAATGCAGGAAACATGCATGTTTTTGCTTTCTTTAGTTAAGTGACAATGAATGAACAGTGATTCATTTTCACTTGATATTAGGAAGTTAAAAGGAAATTCAGAGAAGATTTTTAAAAATATCGCCACTTCATTTAATGTGTCACTTGTAAATCACAGTTTAAATTATCATTTTGGTAAAAGTTAAAAAGTTCTCTTTAAAATGTTTAGTTAGAATTCCATTAACAAACTATCACCTAGGTTCTCTTATCCTGCAGAAGCAGAATGAATGTTCACATTCTTTAAAAGGTGATGTTTACCCATTAGCATATTAAATAGCACCATTTTAAACCCCAGAGGTTATTAGTTATTCAAAGCATGGACTATAAATCATAAAGGTTCTATTGTAGAAATATAACCATACAAACAACCAGAGGTGGCCGTAGGCTATCTGGGGTCCTAGGTGAAGGACTATTCTGAGGCCCCCATAGGAACCCTGCTGCTGACCCCCACCGGGGCCCCTCAACACCCCCATAGCCAGCCACAGGTCCCCACAGACAACCCCCCCACACATACAGACCCCAATACACCCCCATGTCCCTGGCACCCCACTGAGGGCCCCAAACCTCCCCTGGGGGGCCACATGTCCTGGCTCTTTACCATGTGTCCTGCAGGGGTGGGAAGCTGACATGGCTTTTGGAGTAGTGAAGGGGCCCCTGACAGCTTGAGGCCCTAGGTGGGCTCCTGCTTCACCTACCCCAAAAGCCGCCTCTGCTATCTACTAGTTCATCTTCAGTCTCCCACAACTTGTTGTCAGATGAGACTCACTTCACCTGTAGTGAAATATTAAAAACACCAGGTTCTGTCTCGAATAAATAGTGAAGTATAACAGAAATATTTTATAAAACTCACTAAGGCCATAGAAATAGCGGATCTTTGCGTCACAATACACATACTTTCTACAATAGAAACAAATACAGAGAAGTACTGGACTAGCTAGATCTTAAAATATAGGTACATCAAGTCTTGTTAAAATGATGTGTAAGAAAGATTCTTCATATCTGAAAATATATAAATATCATCATTCTTCCAAGTGACTCATGTTAACTGTTGCAAGGGTGTGAGAAAGGTTTGTATTATTATTATTATTAATTTATTTGTGTCACCATGGAGCTTAGAGGCCCTTATCAGATATTGTGCTAATCATCTATAGACATGGAGAAATTGTTCCTTTCCTAAGGAACTTAGTCTAGATTTATGAACATATGCAGCAAGACAGATGAAGCAAAAAGATGGAATGGGGGGAGAAGGTAGTTAGGAGCAAGTAGCAGTGAAATGATCAAGATTTTCTAACTCCAGATGTTCGACATTAGACTATAATATGACCATATTTCCTGGCTTTATTGCAATGTTTAGAGATCTAATAAAATCAGATTCATTTCTGTATAGTGAAATTTAGTAGAATGTAGTGTTAGGTAGTATTTTATTATCTGTGAGCAAGAAGTGTAAAGGGGTTATTCCCAAAAGGACAAAGATGATTAGTTTCCAAAAGAATTGTAACATTGCCCATTCTTATTTTCAAAATCTTTTTTTTTCTGCAAGACGTTAAGGGGTATGCTATATTTTATATCTAAGGACCTTTTATGTTTCCTTAATATTTCCTTGTTAAATTCTTTTTGTCTATTCTGGCAAAAGACAAGATCTTTAATCTAGTGTCTCAATTTCCTCTGGAGAGCATAAGGATCATATAGTAAGCATCCTTTAAAATGATTAAGTGGTTTAGATTATCTCTTGGCTAACTTTACCCCTGTAAAGAAGTATAGGAAAGTTCAGGTGAAGCTACAAATATGAGGGTAAACTTGTCTCTTTAGCAAAGCAAAGTATTAAAAGTTTTAGATTGTATCAGTTCATTCAAAATTATTTGTTTGGGTTTGTTTTTTACCTGATTCAGGCATTAACATTTTATTTTAACTAGTGTGATGCTCTCTGATATTAAAAAAATTAATAGCTGAATAAGGAGGAGATAGATTTGATATCTGCACAACAGGTACCTTCAAGTCATGTTTGGTTACTTTAATGGAGGGCTCAACAAAACCCATGCGCCAGGTCACTATGGTGCCTGGGACTTGTAGCCTGGCTCCTAGCTCCACTGTGGAAATGCAGTGGATGCGCACCCTCTGGCAACCAAAAATAAAATTGTTTGTGCCTAGCTGGGAGCCAGTTTTGTCAAACCCTGGTTTAATGCCAAAAACAAGTCTTTTGCGTATTGTTATCAGTGCCGAAACAGGACAGCCGTAAGATAGCACACTGGATTCTATTATGGCTCCTGAGTCAACAAAATATTGAGCTAAATTTTCATTCTAGGTTCTTCATTAGGGTTGAAGAAGTTTCATTTTGGGGTCCCATATCGAATTTGAAGTTCCAGGAGTTAGAAAAATTACCTAATATGGAAACTAGGCATGTTTTAACCTGGAAGCTATAGAGGGAATGTCTCCTACAACGTATCATATGTAGTTACTTTGGACATACCTGCAGTTTAATTAGATCACCATGTATTAAAAATGAAATATCAAACTGTTTTCTTAACCCTAAAAGTACATTTAAGCTTTTGCAGAATATTGGTTTACAATGAGCTAACGTGACCACACAGTAATTTAAAAGTTGTCTTTTAGCTAAACAAATTGAATTTCTTTTCTGAATGCATAAAAATTCTGGTCTCCCGTCCCACCCCCCCACCCCAAGTTTTCACTACAGTAACTGGTACCTTGCAGGAAGAAGCAGTCACATCCCTAAAACACTAATTAATCCATGTTATCTAGGATGTGAAATGATTATGTAATTAGAGCATTTGCCACACAATCCTTTGTGTACTGGTGATAAATAATGTATGAGTTACGGAAACTTCCTGTAAGACCTAGTTCACTGAACTAAATAATATGCCTCTGGGCTTAAGGCAGCACACAGAAGGAAAACCTGCCAGCATTCTTGGCTCACAAAATTCCCATAGCTCTCAAGCCTTTATTAGGCTTTTTCCTGAAGAAACAACATTTTGAAAAGCTTGAAAGATACCTTTTGCTTTATTCTGTGTGTTCACCTATGGTTCAATCCAAGGGCCTCTTGTGAGTTGCTGAGTGACATTAAAGATTGAGGGATTTGGGCAGCACTCCAGTTCCTGCTGGGTCAGACTGCTGAGTCCTACAGATTTGGTTTGTGTACAGTTCTAAATAAGAAAATCTTTAAACGGACAGCCTGACTTTGTCTTCATTTCTGAACCATGTTACGAGTAAAATCATATTGCATATACTTTCTGGCAAGGAAGAGAGCGAACTGTGAAAGGGAGTGACGTTTCATTGTCAAAGAGGATTTGCCTAAAGAAAATCAATGCTAGAGGAGACCAAAGTGTCTTGTGCCTGGAAATAAGATTCACTCTCCAGTTATCTTGAAAGCCTTTCCTCTCCTTTCAATTTCAAGTGAAGGGGAAGCCACAGCTTTAAAAAATAATAATAGGCAGTTGGGAAGAGAGAGTAGAAAAGGAGAGAAATCATTAATAATTAGAGCTTCCAAGGAGCACCAGTACCCATAATTTATGAGGGAGTTGCACTATGTTTCCATCATGTCACTTTTTGGAGCCATATTAAAGCATCTAAGGGAAAAAAAACCTTCCAGGTCTGTTTCCTAGAGAACAAAAATTACTTAGTTTGGAATATTAAAGTAGTTAGAACTGGGTGAGCCACTTGTAGTCTCATCCCAAACCTGCTGAAGTCTAGGAAAAGACTCTCATTGACTTTATTATATTTCAGATTAGACACTTACATTTTTAGGGCCAGATATTGATCTTATTTATTACCAGTGCAAATCCAAGTTATCTTCACTGAAGTCAATGGAATTATTCAGTTTTACAGGGGTGAAATGATTTTATAGTTGGCTCTTAACCTGTTATCTAAAATCTGATCTCTTAAAATGTCTGTTATCTTGTAAAGAATGATGCTCAAAGTGTCTTTGTGTACTACCAGGTGGGAGGGGAGATGATCTTTTTTTTTTCCTCTGTGGGATTTTTCTGTGTCAACAGATCCAACAGCCATCTGACTTTTAAACGTTATTATCTGACAGCTTTGGTGAGTGCTTCATTTTATCAGCACTGACTATAGGATTTAAGTCTTCAGCAGTATTTCCTGACTCATTATTTTCCAGTGTTACCTTAAATGGTTAGCAACTAACCCCTTGATGTAAATCAAACTCCCAGCTCTGCTGCAGTAGTTTTCATGGTGCCATGCTACAGTTTTGTTCCAGAAACTTTGAATGTATTTATTTTAACTTTCTTCTCTGGGAGTTGTCCCATGATACCAGCAGCTACATAAACAAACATATACCTTGATGCAGAAAGACTTTCTAGATCTTTAGGGGGCCAGATCTTTAGCCAGTATCAATTGTCACAACTCCATTCACAATTTGCAGCAGCTGAAGAACTGCCAATTAGTCTCCTTGTCTTGTGTCTATGATTTCTTCTCCTTCTACCACACTTACAGGTTCCATCTTAATTTCCTCCCAACTCTGAAGACAAGATTTTAGGGTACCAAGGGAAGGGAGAATCAGATGGGCTTCCAAGGTCCTACTTACCCTTGGAGCCTGAACTTTGGCATATCTGACTCTAGCTGCTTTACTCGCTTTCAGAAGTTCTGGACTCTGTTACTGTTTGGTGGAGTTGGGAGACTGACTGGAGGGGGAAGGTGACTGGAATATTTGCTCAGTAACTGATCAACTGACTTTCTGCTCTCTTGATTGTGACATGTACAGAGACTCTCCCTGAGCTCTGAACAACAGCAGTGTGTGTGGAAGTACCCTGTTGTCCCCGAGGCTTCGTAGCCTTGTCGGGAGCAAATAGCTCAGGGGGAGAGTGAGTTATGCAGAGGGAGTTGGCCATCATCCAGCGGAGCTGAATGAATAGGGTTTGGGTTTTTTGTTTTTTTTAAGGTGTGAACAATGGTAGGGAGAAGAGCAACTGGGAGTAGTCTGTTTGGAAGGGGAAAATCCCAAATTAATACATAAATTTAATAGACAATGAGGTAATCTTCTCCGAGGCAGATGGAGAAAATATTAAGGGAGCACAGAAGGGTATGGCTTGGTAGGGAGATTTTCGAAGGATGATTTGAAAATAAATGTATATGATTATGATCCAAAAAGCCATAAATGTGGTAAACTTAGATTAATCATATCTACTTATTATTCTTAGCCTCATCCTTTTTGAGTATAAATACTCCAAGCTGAAAAGAAAGCGAAATGGTGGTTTATATGCATTCCTGTAGCAATATAGAAGGTATACAGGTGAGTGCTAAGGGAAATTGCACTGTTACAGAGGGTCAGAGAGCTCAAATGCTGGTCATGCACTGAAGGATGAAAAAGGACAGTTGAAGAGCTAATAAAGTAGTCTCTATGATTGCACAAATAAAGCGATGGTTCTATTCTTGTTAGGACTGTACATACATATTTGTGTATAACATAAAACATTATTAATCCAATCAAGCATTGAGAATATTTGTTATATAACTGAAGTTCATGACTCTTGAGGATCACCCACCAGCATATTTCATGTAATATAGTAGTCTGTTTGAATGTTAAAGGTTCCTTAGTGTGAATCAGGCAAGATCCCAAAGAACCATTTATCAAAGATTAAATGGGATTCATTTCTCCTATTCATCCGGAAGTACAACTGAACTTATTTTTTCCCCAATATATATATGGGGGAGTGGAGGATGACTTCAATTGGCATAACTTTCTGTCTTTCCTATTGTAATCTTATTGTTTCTCTCTTTTTTAGTTGATTTATTACCACTGATCACACACTGATGAAGCACATGCTTGGCCAAGCCTCTTTTACCGTTTGCTTTGCATAGGATCTTCTGTGGATTTTCCTTTCTTTTTTTCCTTTGCCCTTTGCCAGCTCATTTTTGTGTATCTGTTCTCCTTCAATTTAAGCACATCCTACGCTTAAAACATCTCCTTTGTCCTATGCAACAGCAGTTGTAAGCAAATATATTCAATAAAAGGTCAGTAAGGCAACATTCATGACAAGGAAACTAAGCCAAAGCCAGACAAGTCAGCATAAATATCTTGCTGTCCAAATTTATACCTAATAACAATAGCTGCTTCTTGCATTAGCAGAGGAAATCCAAAGTTGAGCAAAAGTACCCATTTAGACCAATACAGAAAAAAGCCACCGAAAATTCCAAAGAAGTTGATGATCCAGTTATTTATTAAATAAATAACACACTCAATTAAATGGATAAACCAATATAGCTTTATCATTTGGTATCTTTCCCTCACTTCTGCTTAGCCATGTTAAGTTTCACCCAATTTGTGCTCATCCTGATTTCAGGAAATGACACTGCACTCCTAAACTGATGCATATGAGACTCAGAAATGAATGACATTCACTTACTGCTGTGTTTGTTCCAGCAGCCTGTTGGAGGGTGATGGGATAGAACTTTGAGCTATACCATGTGTGAGATCTATGCTGAGCAGTCTGCATTCTTCATACCAAGAGAACCTAATGATCTATGGCATTTTAGGGGGTGAAATCCTAACCTCCTTGAAATCAATAGAAATTTTGCCATCGACGTCAATGGAGCTTCATTTTCACCCCAGAATTATTGACATTTCAAAACAAAATTGGGTCTGTCTGTCCTGTGAGATAACTATGAAATAGGAGATTTTTCATCTTTCTCAGGTTTGGGCCAGGACCAAGCAAGAGAAATCGGGCCCAGGGAGAACTTTGGAGAAACACTGGGCTTCTATACAAAATATATTGGCTTCATTGTGGGTCCCAACTTCCCTGGGCATCTCAAATCATGTCCGTCATGGGACATGTCCTACCACCACCACCCCTCAGTAGCACAATCTCAAGGAAGATACACCCTTCTACTGACCCTTGTGGTGCTTTTACCTAGTTGGGGAGGATAGGGCCAAAAATTATGGACTCTTTTATTATTTCTGTGTACTGTCTTCCCATACCAGTTTTGTACTGTATTCATGAAGTAGCCATGTGCTTTTCCAGTGATGATTTTTTTTAAAGGTACATTCTTGGTTTGTGTGTATGCTAAATGTTTGCACAAATAGAGACATTAGAAAACATAACATACTAATACTATGACCAATAAATCAACATCAGAAGTTAGCTGAAATTATTTACTGCATTAAAAATTGTATTTTCTGCAGTCCCATGCTAACAAATCAAAATATTTTATTGCATAACTCAGAATTCTTTTTATAGTTGTGCTGTATGAATGACAACAGCTTGCATTTAAATATCACTTGGTATGTAGGCTCTCAAACCCCCAAATTGTTACAAATATAATTGATTAAGCTTTACAACACCCTGTGATGGGCAGAACTATTACACTTGCAATTGGTTAAACTGGGGTACAGAAGTTAATTGGTTTGCTTAATGTACCTGGCTTTTTGGGGAAGAGCTAGGAAGAGATCAAGGATCTTGACTGTCAATTCATGGCTCTGATCACTAGAACTTATTTTTCATAAATGTGAGAAAGTGCTGCTTTGTCAACCATTAGAATATTAATTTTGCTTTTAACTATACACAGAATAATTATGTTGTATCAGGGAATACAAAAACCAATTTCCTTCTTAAAGATGCAAACTCTAAAATCAAACATTTTTTCCTCTCCCTGTTTATATTCCCTTAAGGCCTGGCCGTGGGTTGTATGGAATTGATAGCATGCCAGACTTGCGTAGAAAGAAAACTTTTCCAATTGTTCGAGATGTGGTGAGTAACCTCTGAGACAATTTTCAATTAATCCATTTCATGTAATGGTTACTGTGATTAACTCTGTACTCTTGAATGTTGTGTGGAAAACAGTGTCTAAAAAGATAGATGTAGGCCAAAGTAAGACATGATGATTATGAGCTAGTAAATATGATTATATATCCCACTTCATGTCTACATTTGATTTGAGCTGTAATTATTAATGGAATCAGATAATACCTGTGTGCGTGTACCATATGGGTAATAAACTATTCAACACAATGCCAAATTAGCTCATGAACACAGCTGTTCTTCAGTGCTTATTTGACTTTCTATGCAATTGGAAGAGGAAAAACAGGCATGTTTAAATGAAAGATTTAAAGATTTATCTATAGTTTTATTATAACATGATAGGATCTGTTACCTTAGCAACCCTTGTAGGCAATAGCAATCTAGACCAAAAAATCATTCCTGCAAGGGAAAGGGAATTTTAAATTCTTTGACCTCTAATTTATGCTAAGTGTCAGTCTAGTCTAGGTTAACTAGAAATCTTTCAGCTCTGAACAATATTAATTGCTATTCAAGTTTCCCTGAAGACCTTAAGGAACAATTCCTCAAGTAGCATAAATGAGTGGCATTGACTGAAATAAATGAGTTCATCAGTAGTTATAAAAGGTTAACTATAACCAGTTACCAGATTGTATTACCTCTAATACCACAGTTAATTTCTGGTCTGGGAAATAATTGCACTATCTCAGATGTCTTTTAAAATAGAATCACGTACTTTTTAACAAAGAATAATGATAATGACATATTGAAGTCAATCCACTGTTGATTAAAATATATAGCCTGTTGATTAAAATATATAGCCTGTTGATTGACTACACTTATGGTTGATTATTAAAAATATTTAGAGACCAAATAACCGAGTTTAGCCAAATTTATTGCCTAAAAACAAAGTCATGCAATACAAAAAGATACATGTACCATTACTTTGGGACACAATTTTTCTCTCTCAACATGTTCTTATTCCAAAGGTCTGCTTCCAAGATATACCCTCAAAGATCATCTCTATTTATAATAGGGTTGTTTACAATATTAAACCCTTTATATGTCATCTAAGATTCAACCCCCCCAGTTCCAACTTCTTTCTCCTGTATCATCATGTACACCTCTTATATTTTGTTTTGAACACCATTTTGCAGGTACCAATCAGAGAGAAGGCACCTCTTAAGCTTGTACCAAGGGCAAAATATTCATATATCTTGTTTTTGACAAGTTTAATATTTGCTAATACAGAATGATTTACTAAAGAAATTTATGAAACATTTCAGCAAATCAAGAAGATTTATTGAAATCAGGGAAATTTAACATATTGAAATTTACAAAGGAAAAAAAGTGAGACTTTTCAGATCCATTGCTAGGTAACAATTATTTACCATCTCTGACAATTTAAAAAAAATCAGAACTCTTGATTTGAAAATTTTTGTTTATTATAATGTTGGTGAGCAGATTGACTAGAAGAAACTAGTCTGGAAAATGAGGCTCTAAAGAATAAAAAGTAATGGCTAAAATATTCAGATTTGGAAACCTGAAGTCCATATTTAGGCATTTAAATATAAGTAGCGTGGTATTCAGAAGTGCCTAGTGCCCATAAATTCCCCTGAAGTCAAGGAGAACTGCAGTTGTTGAAAAACTTTGAAGATCACTTCAACTTATGTGCTGACTTTAATTGCCTAGATTTGAAAATTCTGGCCATTACTTCTTTAACTGACCAGGTATGAAGATATTGGGTTAAAAGAACAAATAAATAGCAAGAAATCTCAAGTTTGAAAGATGACATTGCCAGTCATGCATAGAGAAGAGTGAGGAACAGAGGCCCTGAAAAGTCAGTGTGTACATACTGAGATCCTGACCACTATCAAAACCACTTTGTAAGTGGAGGGTGCGTAGCGCCCTGAGAGAAATCTATTTCATGGAGAATCAGCTTCAGAGTGAACATGCTGTTTGAAAATACAGAGACAGATGACAATACTTAAACTCTACAAAAAACAGAGTACTTCTCTTGTCTCATCAAAAACCTGATTCATCTTTTCTTTTTAACTGAACATTAGACAGTTGCTGAAGAGCTCTTTAAAAAAATGTTCCCACTGAAAGTTATAACTGCCAGCTCAGAAACGACTATATCTCTTAGTAACGTGGTGGATATACTATAATATTTATCTTTTTTGTAATAAGGTGAATAACTGTAAGCATAAATGTCTCTCGTGGCCACAAACTGGGGAAATGAATTATGGAATGTCAGATGATGAACGAAAGAATGCCACTAAGTATTTTTACATGTGTCAATATGATTATCTGTGAATGCTTCAGAAATGTGGAAGAGAGAATTCTAGAAATGTTTGCAGCTCAGCTGCTTGGACACTGATGAATGCAGGTATTGTTTTGACAGCTTTTGTATAGTATCTCTCCCTAATTATTAATACTCTCTCTAATTTCTTTCATATTACCACTGGATTTGTCAGGCTATGGTAAGTGCTTTTATATCAGTGAATATTTTGAAATATCGTAATCTTAAGGATTTCACAATTGCCTTATTTCATGCTGACCTTTAATTGCAAATTATAAATGCTGTTTCATGAGCAAAATGTTAATCCTAAGGTTTATGAAAGTAGCCATCTGCTGAAGAATAATTTTAAAATAACTAGAAATTTATTTTAAAGGATATATGCATAACTTTTACATTTAAAAAGCTTCTGGTTCCAAATGGAAACAAGCAAATACTTTATGGCCCAATCCTGCCAAGTACAGAACACCTTCTCATGTGGTGCTTAGTATCCTTAATGAAAGTTGAGAACGTTCAGACTATGAAGCCAATCCTCATTTAAATTGATTTTGAATTATTTGGACAATCTTGGAAAAATCTGTTTCCCAAAATAAATCCAGTGTCTATGTACTATGGCATGAGCTCTGCTACAAAATTGATGTTGTATCACATGGAAAATCTGGGTTTTTTTCCATACCTTTCTTCTGGGGAATTTCCTCATGTCTCATCTTCTCCTTATCCTCAGTCTCTGCAACTTTCCTTTTGTCCTCTCTGGAAAACGTGGTATTGGCTTTGAATGAATACCAAGTAAGATGCAATAAGAGTGCTGCCTGAGTAATCAATCTCAAATGGCTTACTGTAGGGTTGGTCTTATAACACCACCTATTATTAAAGTGGCTCAACATTTCCCATTATTAAAACCCGGTTTTCAGGTGCTCATACTTGTGCCTACTTTTAACCACTTGGGCTGAAATTTTCTATGCCTCTGACTGAACTGGAAAATTTCAGCCAAATTGATTTAGGTCATTTTCAAAAACAAGTCTAGGGAAAAATATTTAATTTTGCCCATGTTACAAAATGCTGCCAAGTTTTTCTTTGAGAAGCTTTTAGAGCCTCTGTATTTTGAAGTTAAAACTTCAATTTTGGCAGGAATTTTGGCTTTTGTGTCAACAATATGGTTTGGGGTTTTTTTTGTTTTGTTTTTTACAGTCCCTGTGAAACTCCACACGCAATTTGGTCAAGTTATAAGATTTTTTAAAATTGCATAAATCAGTGGATGTATTGTGTATGCATGAAGACATTAGTCCAAGGAAGCTAGACAGAAGAAATAGTTCTTCATTTAATTCTGGAAGTGTTTAATACCACGGTAATTCTTCCCGCTTGCAGGAGAATTCCATAATCTAAACCCAGTTGTAGCAAAAATTCTGTTTGCTGCTGTCATGAGCCTCTTCTGTTAATTAGCACGTTTATAAGTTCCAGTCGAATGTAGCTGCTGTGGAGGTCATGGTCACCGAAATAGAAGCAATCCTTCAGGTGTCTAGGGCCAATCCCCTGAAGGATTTTGAATATCAGGAAAGATTGTTTTTATTTATTCAGGAGCCAGCACAGACAGCGCTATATTGATGTGTTCACAACAACCTTTGTTACTAAGGGTTTTTTTCGTTTGGTTGGTTGGGTTTTTTTGTACCAACTGGAACATGTTCATAGGTGTGGCTTGATTCATAGATAGGAGTCGCGGTCATCATAGGGGAGGTCATAAATGCATGGATCTCTGTGGCCAGGGCCGTTCCGGTGGAGGATGAACAGCGCGATCACCCAGAGCCCCACGGTTACGTGGGACCTGCGCTGCCCCGTTTAGGGCCTGCACCACTGCCCCCTCTTCCCCCCTCCCCCCCCGCTGTGCTTTGACCCACCCACTCCCCACTGCCTTCAGTGCCAAGCCAAAGGCAGTGGGGGCAAGAAGCGGTGGAGCGCGAAGACCGGCCTCTAGGCCAGCCCATCCTGCCCCCAAGGGCAGAGCAGCCAACTCAGGGGAGGGGCGGGTGCATGGAGCCTGGTCTCTTGGGGCCAGCCTGCCCGCCCCCCCAGCATCTGGGTGGGAGGGGGGCAGGGGCCCCACACAGGTCAATAGGCCCTGGGCCCCGCATCCCCTCCACTCCCCAGGGACAGCCCTGACTGTGGCCAGATAGTTGTAATCATCTTCTGGCCAGTCACAGACAGATGTGGGCATTTTTCACCATCAAAGCTATTTTAGTATCTAGTAACAATGAGGAGGTCCAAAGGACCCCAAGATTGCTGACTGATTTAATAATCGGGTAGAAAATGCCGTCATGAATGGAAAATAAAGGAGGCAAGTTTCCCACCAGCAATATCTCAGTCTTCCTAGCTTTAAGTTTATCTGCAGCTCATGAGGCTGCTTCCCTGCCTTCGAGATCCTATCTTCCCTCTTCCCCCTCATCCCACATATAGAGAAAGGTGAGGTGACAGCTCAAGACACTCTGGGCTTCAGTTCTACAGAATGTGGGGGTTGGGGTTCCAGCCATGTGGGGCTGCTCAGGGTGCATTAGCTGCTATTTTCCAATAGTATTTCAAATGTTAACAGCATAACTGGGGCTCTGAACAGCAATGGGATCTCAATTTACCGGTTAGTCCTGCCTCTGACTCTAGGAGCCCCAGCAGCTAGTGCCCCCAATTAACTGGTGATGGGCAGCTGCCCCCTACCCATGCTGCTGGGCACCCAATCAGATGACTGGCACCTGCCACTGAACAGCTGAGTGATCTCAGCCACACCGGCTTCCCTACGCAGCCCAAGCAGAATAAAGGTTGTTGAGATTGAGGCCAGGGGAGGCTCTGAACTGCATCTGGAGCTGCCAGCAATTCCCCCTTCCTTTCCCCCCAGCCTCAGCTCAGCAAAGCTGTGGCAACCAAACAGGGGCTCCACTGCTGTACTCAGAGCGGGAGCTGCTGCAAGGCAGGGGCAGTGCAGATGTGGATAGACACAAAATCGGGCATGAGGATCTCAGGTCGAATACAGACTGACACAGATCAGATGTGGATCCACATTTCTATATCTGCACAGGGTTCAACCCATAGGGTGTCTGCTAGGGTTCAAGGCTCCATCTGAAGCCCCTGGGCAAGCCCCTAGCCCAACCACCCTGCCTCAGGGCAGAAGTCCAGTAGGCAGAGAATGGGGGAACATGGGGGAGTCTGCAAGCCTCACTCCAATTATAAAAAACCCACCCCTAAATATAGGATCTCAAAAGCAGGGAAGCAGCTTCATAGGCTGTGAGCTGAACCTTTGAGATCCTTTTCTTTCTCACACGCGCACACGGAGTATTGATCGTGGGGTGATGCTTACAGTTGCAGACCAGATGTGGATCCATGTTTTTTGATCCATCTAAGCATGAGTGTGACACCAGAATGCTGGGTGACAGGTTTTTGTTAAAAATTATTTGTTTATATTGTGGTAGGGTTTTGACCCCTCAGGGAGCACTTCAGATTTATCGATTAAAACAGCATAAACCACATGACTTTACTTGAATCCATTGTCACTCTTTGTCGTATACATTTCCATAAAAAAGCATTTGTAGCAGCAAAACAGCAATAGCCAGAGGACAGATATTTCAAGTTTTAAGACACTTTATCTAAACCTTGTGGGCCAGATCCTCAGCCTAGGTATTCTGATATACTGACTTTGATGCCAACGGAATAACAGCATTATGCAAAAGCTAAGGTATGGCCCTGTTTCCATAATATTCTATAATATGACTATTTCACTTTCTGGAAATATTCCTTAATTATTAATAAAGTAACTTATGAATTTTTCTTATTAGCTTGTTAAATATTTAAAATTGTATAGATTTTATTGCTTTTATTGAAAAAATTTAATTTGTGATTAAGTGGGAAAAAATGATAGTGATTAAATTAGTTCATTTCATACCTGTATGTTGCAGAATTTAAGATTTACTTGCGAGCACATGATTGGGGACTTATTTGTGAAAACTTCTTCTCTTGCTTTCCGTTCCCATGCTGGACCTGCCTTAATAGTAAAGATGACCTCTGGTAATGAAAAGGTCATTTTCTGATATTTGTGGTGCAAAAAAAAAAGATGGAAAGAGAGAATGAATTTTATTACAGAGTTGCCGAGTGGTGATACTTTAGCTAAAGTTGAATTGCATTCCCTTTCTGACCCTGTATTCTTGCTTAATATCACAGCCCTCTCAAATGTTTCAAGATCAGACATCAACTTTTTTTAATAGAAAAATCATAGGAAGGGGTTAAGTAATTTTGGGTGGCAGTTTTTTGTGTTTGGGTTTTTAAGATGCTTTTTCCTTGTACTGTAGAACACACACACACACACACACACACACACACACACACACACACACACACA